>NDXB01011695.1:66947-123587 GCA_002631895.1 Agapornis roseicollis | reverse complement strand
GGGGTAACAGGTTCAAACTTAAACAGGAGAGGTTTAGATTGGATATAAGGAAGGAATTCTTTTCCTGTTCAGGTGGTGAGGCACTGGAATGGGTTGGCCAGGGAGGTTANAGGGATGCTGGGGAGGGACTCTTCATTAGGGACTGTAGTGACAGGACAAGGGGTAACAGGTTCAAACTTAAACAGGAGAGGTTTAGATTGGATATAAGGAAGGAATTCTTTTCCTGTTCAGGTGGTGAGGCACTGGAATGGGTTGGCCAGGGAGGTTATGAGTGCTCCATCCCTGGCAGTGTTTAAGGCCAGATTGGATGAAGCCTTGGGTGTGAGGTGTCCCTGCTTATGGCAGGGAGGTTGGAACTAGATGATCTTAAGGTCCCTTCCAACTCTAACTATTCTATGATTCTATGAAATGACAAAATGCAGACTATAACACTGTTTCCCCTGGAAACAGCATGAACAGCCCTCTGTTAGCCAACATATACTTCCAAATGTAGTTGAAATGCAAAGCTAGTATCTTCAGTCTCCAATAAAAAGTGTAGCAATGTACATAAGCACTTTGTTAATAGAAGGACTTTTTAGTTAACAGGTTTAAGCTACCTTCTCAAAAAGCCAGCTTCCATTTCTTCACTATACATGGAGACGATGGAGACCACTCACTCAACTTTAGTCACCTACACAGGGGAAAATGTTTTCAAATTCCTTCCTCAGTTACATAGTTTTACACCTCTACTGGAAGTTAATAAATTAATAAAACCATGGGGAATTATAGAGATTTGTTTAAACCAAATGATGTAGCTGTTTATTTATGTGCTTTTGCATCAATTTTCTGTCATCAGAAAGCAGTGCAGATCTTTTCAGTCCCACAGCACTGGAAAAATTCTCTCTGGTTTAGAGCCTCCCATGAGGTACAGATTATCACACCAGATTCTTTGTACAAAAATTTGTTTGGAAACTACTGTGTGTCTTATTGTATAGAGAAAAGTCTCCAAATAGCATACCAAACACTACACCTCTCTGTCTTACTGAAACTGTGTTTGAACCAGGTGCATTTGAAAAGGGGGCAGATTGTATTTTCTAAAATGATGTTACCTCCTCCTGTTGGTTTACTGATCATCCCTCTTCACACACATGAACATACTTGGCGCCCTATACTTCTCTTTTCACATTCAATAAATGGAAAGGTCATTAATGCTGTCAGTCACCAGTACATCTTGTTCTCTAGACCTGCAAAGCATATTGGGCTCACTGTCTGTTTCCCAGGCTCGGGAAATGCAGGAAGGATAGGCTTTGGAACACAATGGAAAATTTCCTTGCATTAGCTACCAGAAAAAAGAGACACCCTGAAGGCCTTGTCTTTTTTCATTAAATTCATAAAAAGCTGTATAATTACAAAGCTTGTGCAATGCTAATTTTCTACATAACTTTCACACTTTATCAGCCCTAAAATATATCTGAAGTGGCAGCACTGATACACAGATCAGGTGCCAGCCCACATATCCTGCCATAGATAATGCAACACACAGAAGCATGTTCTTGTCTGTAAAGGAATAAGAAGAAATACCTCTAGTAAGGAGAAATGCTCTGGCTGGATTTCTCAATGAGTGCTGACAGGAGAGGCATTAAACCAGGGCATTAACAGACTGCAAGAAGTGCAGATTTGCCCCTGCTAGGCAGAAACGCCTTAATCATTAAATTAACGATAAACAGAACCCCCAAAATCACATGCAACTATTAATAAACAATCTCACAAAGTTACATTTCATTAATAACCATAAACAAATCTATAAATGGTGCCCATTGGAAGGATAATGTTTTTCCATTTCTCTGAGAACATATGTTTGTAAACCACGTAACTGGGCCCCGAGTAATTTTGGAGTGAGTAATTTCCGAATGTGCAATTACAAATGGCTAAAGTGCAATAGCTCCCCGAAGCATCATCACAATTTCTGCAGTGAGTGTTTAATTGTAGCCAGACTTTGTAACCTTACCATGGCCTGTGTCCCTGCCATAACCCTAGGCCTAAGCTCCACTCTTCAACATATGGGAAAATTTTTCAAGCTGATTGCTCCAATCTGATTAGGGGAAGTTATGTAGCTGCCATTTATTCAGAGTCTTGTTACCACGCTCTAACAGCTGCTTTGTAAAAGATTCCCATTAAGGCCATTTTCTGCCTACTCCAATTCCAGAATGCCTGTCAAAGGAATCGTGATTGCACTGATTGTTCTGAGGGTGTCGGCAATAAAATAATTAAAAATCTCTTTGATATCGGGTTGGCAAAAAGCAACTTCAATACAACAGTAAATTGGCTAGGAGAAAGTGCTTCCTGCCTCAGCCAGCTTTCCTTGCCTTGAATACCTGGGTAAATTCCCCAGTGCATGAAGGCACAGGTGTCTCCAGGACAGTTAGGGAAGAGGAACTCACTTTTTAGCAGGTGACTGCTGAAAACCCAGCACAATTCTATTTTATGACAACAATTTTGCCTTCCAGTTGTATCTTTGGCAATCTGAAAAGCTTTGCTGGAATTTTCACTACCAACTGTGGTAATATTGAGGTTGGTAAGCTGTGCATAGCTGAAATGTTGTGGCAGTATTGCAAAGCAAATGAAGAATAGATGGCTACCCATCATAGTGATAATTGCAAAATTAAAAAAGATAATTTTTTAAGAAAGAAATAAATGTAATGCATTTGGAGGTAGGGCTGTCTGAAAGAAACTGAAATTGCTGCCAGTGATTTCAGCCTGTACAGAAAGTCATCACCCATGTAAGATAATGCATAAATTTTTTCTCTTGCTTGTCCAGATAGTTTTCTTTAGATTCAGAAGTTTGAATTAAACATGCAGTTAGAGGGACTTGATATCAGTTAATTTCTGACACAAATATTCAAATGAATGGGTGACTAAGGCTTAAAAATGGCCTAGGCAGACTCTTGGTTTGAAAGAGCACCCACATAAGTATTTGTTGAACTCCTTGGATTTGCTTATGCATATTCCAACACAGATGCCTTTGTCCTTTTATATTTCATCTGTGCTTTTGCACTTCAACCAGTGAAGATTTTAGTAGTCAGGGATACAACATTACCAATTTTTTTATATTCTTTCTTCTAGGTAAGTAGGAATCAACAGTAACACAATTAATGCCTATCATATTTTTCAGTGATTACTCCTCCCTGCAACAACTATAAGGTTCAAACCCAAATGAAATCAAAGACATTTATTTAGAATTTAACCCACCTGAAGAAGCTTCAGGCTAATAACTGGCGATTATTAATATTACTTTATATCACATATAATCCATGGATTATAGATTTTGGAATTGTTGGTTATATTCCACCTCTAACTGTAGTGGTTTGTCTGAGATGGTTTTAACACATTGTGCAGCCAAAAGTAAAGCACACAAATCTAATGAAAATTCTCCAACTTGAATTTTACAGTCAGCAAAGAAAGTTTATGGCTAATATAGGCTTACTGAGTCCCTCTGCCTGGACTGTGTTGACCATTTAAAATTTAACTGCCAAATCCAGTTATAGCTTACCACAGTCTAAGCTGTTAACTTTGCCCAATCTATGTTTTCTTAAAATTAAAGTCCACAGATCTTCTAAGAATTAAACTCAAATAACAGTACTTCTCCTTTACTGAGGAAGAGACATTTGACTTCTTCCATGCCTTTTGAGAAGTTGACAACTGGAAAAGTTCCAGTGAAGTTAAGTGATTTTTCTCTCTTTAGAGGGTGAAGCCAAATTCTGAGCACATAACAGTTAAGGGTTAAGATATCTGCATGTGGGGTCCTGTACTAACCATCAAACCTAAACAGAGTACTTAGGAAAACCTCTAAGCAAGGTTTCTAAATCTTTAAATAAGACAAGCCTTTTTCTTGAAAACGAGGCTTTAGCTCTTTCATTAGTTATGAAAATTGTCTTTAGTATCCACAAGGAGGGTTCGCATGTGTTCCCTATTATGTCTGGATTTCCAGGGGTCAGGAGCACAGAAGTTTATTTGGTGAGTTGTCTATGTTCCATGTTCCATGACAACTTGTCTGAAGGGGTCATGTTCTTGGACAGAGAATATTACACTTTCAGGTTATTTTTGATTAGTTCCTGGTGGCTAATAAGGCTTCTCGGATGTGACTGGACTTTACTATGTAAAATAAAGTGGTTAGTTATTCCAGCAAAAGATGCTGGCAGACTGATTGTAGGATCTTTCTGCCATCACTGCAGAGGAGTCATGCTCTCCAGAATCCCTTGTGTCTCATCAGTTTACCACAGTAGGGCTCTCACAGGTCTATTTCTAGCTGATTTTTTGATTATGTATATTGTAGGGGAGGACAGTCTGGTGTTAAAGAGGCAAGAGGAGAAGACAGACAAAGAATTTAATGTCATTAATTTCACCTCATAATCTTTTGGCAGAAAATAGTTTTATGAAGTAATTTTTGGAGTTAAGGCTGAGTCTAAACAGTTTTAGCTTGAAAATGGTGGTGAATAGATTTTTATTTCCATCTGAAGGCAGAAATGATTTAACCAAAGCAACATGTTTATTGTTTATGCCCACTGATAGCCTAAGGGCCCAGTCCGAATGACAGCTGGATACACACATCCAAACATTACCTGTGAGAAACTTAAAATCCAGAATTCAGCTACAAAGCTTTAAATCACTGTACTGAAAACTTTCTTTCTAAAGGTGTTGATATACCTCATGGCTGCAACTGTTTTGAATTTTATAAGAATATGTCTCCCTCAGTTTCCATGAAAATGTTAGTTTTATGATGGCTTTTTGTAGGTCTCTATTTATTCTGAGTCCATGTGAGTTAACTCTTGGTTAGATTTCCCTGGGCAACTCTGTTTTTGCTAGCATTCTGTTGATGGAATTTTTTTTCCAAATACTAACTTTTTATGGGTCAAGAGACTGGGTGGTCAGGCTTCTTAATGGTGGTGAAGAAGTGATGCAACACCTTCTGAGAGAGTGGCAAAATTGTTCAAATCCCCACTGCTTTATAAGGATTAATTTAATGAGAGCTGTCAGTGAACATCGGAGGTGTGAGAGAAGACCAAGGTGTTACAACTGCTCTTGAAACCATGTTCTGGCTGCATACCTGCCAACATCTCAAATGCTCAAAGTGGTAGACTTGGCAGATAGGCTGAGTCTGGTTCCTATGGCTGCCTACTCCTGCAGAGCCTCCTGTCCCCCCTCTCCCCACCTCTTGGAGAGGCCAGCAGCTTCTTACAGGTTCTTGCAGGCTGGCTTTCACTTCTGAAAAGCCATGGAGACTCTGCTTGAATCCTTCTGCTGTCATTTTTAGACGAGGCAAGACACTACTTATCCTCTGAGCAGGGTACCCTGCCTCAGTGGCTGCTTGCCTGTCACCTTAGAAACAGTAGAAATTTTGCAAAATGGACATGTTGGACCAGAGATCTAGCATTGGCAGGCACATTTCTTGGGCACCAGGAGGAACAGTGGCCAAAGTAGCGTAAAGATGGATTACAAAGAGAATTACTTGATAGACATATTATTAAATTATTTAGCAAAGGGGAGTGGTGAATATGCTAGACATAGGAGGCATGAATCAAAATGGGACAGAAGGTGGAATCGATTTCAGATCTGAAATCCCCAAATGTGAATCTATAGGTGCTGTATGAAGTCCAAAACTGGTAGACTTGTGCACTAGGTCCATCACTTGACTCAGGATTTATACAGTTATGTAGACATAAAAAAAAAAAAGTGCACCCAGGATACACCTGATTTCCTGTGTTGTCACTGTGAAATGCATCTCTGTGTGCTCAATAAACTCAGTGCACTCAGCATGAATAGGAGATGTTAATCAGATTTATACAGGCACGTGAACACTTGTGTGGGGTTTGCAAGTGTCCACAAACTCAGTAGATTCAGAAACTGTGAGCAAATGGACAAACTCCTTTTGCCCCAAATGGTCAACAGCAACATGAGAAAGGGGAGGTAGATGAGTCAGAAATGAAAATCTGTTGGCAGGTATGGGTTCTATTCAGAAAGCAAAATAAAAAACCAAAACAAAACAAAACAGGCATGGAGGCCACACCTGGCCTGCATCTAGAGTAGCTGTGGCAGAAGGAAGGAAATGAAAGCAGAGTATCCAAACCCCTAACCTCCAAGTATCTGAATCTCCCTCAGCAATACTCTTATTTTGATCTCAAAAATGAATCTAATGATAAACCACACAAACAAATGTTGACCAGACCAGTCAGCTAATATTCTCTGCAGAGGCAGTAATGTTAAGGACTTCTTCTCTGGTTACCCAGAGTTGAGCTTCTCTTCCTTCTGCAGATCATATTTTTTCCTCACTGTCCTGCTGATCCGGTTAGCCCTCGATGCTATATATACCCTGCCCACACTCACTGCATCTACCTTTACTTAAGGGAAGATGTGTGGTGGGGAAGTACAGGATTCTTCTTCATAGAAAAAATTACAGAATCATTGAATTGGTTAGGTTGGAAAAGACCTTTAGGACTGTCAAGTCTAACCATTAACCTACTCTCAAGGGAAACAAATTTCAGACTTTTTAATTCCTACTATCAGGAGTGGAACCATTATCCAACTTCAGAATTATCCAACATTTCTCCTCTGAGAAATTAGAATTGTAGACAGTGGAAATAAAAAGAGGAGAGCTGGTTAAGTGCAAAGTGTTTCTTATATTAAATTATAGTGGTGATATGTTTCCTGGTATCTTTGGCTGATTCAGTATTTATAAGCTACCTACCTCTTCCCCAGTCAGTCAGTCAGATAGAGGATTTGGTTGCAACATGTCCATCTGGTCTACGTCCTGAGGTTTCCTTTAACACCTCACTCCTATCCCCATCTGGAGCTAGGGACCAGCAAAGGCCCACACCTGGGTGCAGGAGCTGTGGAGCATTGCTGAGCTCAGCAGCACAGGCACAGCCTTTGTTAGGAAGGGCTGCCGTGAGCAAGGTGGCTCCTGCCACGTAACTTCTTCCTTAATGGCGAGTGCTTGGCTTTGAAGCTCTAGTCTCCCCTGATCAGTTTACTCCATAAATTAACGTGTTAATTGTACACAGAGTGCTGTCTATTAGGGAGGTGTGTGTTTGACAGCCTCCAGCTGCGTGTTTGCAGAGATCCTGTTGTAGAAATCATTACAACGAGCAGTTTTCACAACCTTTTTAATGCACTCTTAAAAGTAACAATTACAAGGGCTTTAACATTTGCAGCTGAAACATGTTTGGAAAATAGCTCATTCAGCTGCTTTAGTGTTAACTTCATGTTAGATCGGATTGCATGATACCAAATTAGCCATACACCACATATCATCCCACTAACATTGTAAGAGTTTTTCTTTTTCTTAAAAGACAATAAAAAAACACCACCATTTTTAAAGCTCATGCTTCAGAAATTCTTTTGTAACAGGTTCCATCTGTTCTTAATTTTTTGCTTAAGCAGGCCAGCTAGAAAGCAAACCCTTTACTCACTTCGATTCCTTGTGTGAGTCACAGCTCACAAAAGTGTGCAGGCAGTCTGGCCCTCAGATAGAGGCAGGCGCGTGTTATCTATTTACAACTAATTTCTCTGACCTCTCAAATACAGTGGGTATTACTGTTACTATATATTGAATCCTGTGAATCATCCAGACATAGTCAGAATGCATGTGTTTAAAAGTTTTGTGTTTTTTTTTCAATTTATCATTCTTTTCGCTTTTGACACTGATTAATACATCTGTAAAAACAAGTAAATATAACTTTGTTTCTTTTAATGATAGGAACTGAAGTCTAGCTGATATTTGGTATAGGGTTCTACTGTCAGATATGACCATTTCATGATCCATTAAATAAGTATTACTGAAGTGCCCCAAAGGGTCCAGACATCAAGAAGTTTGAGAGTATCCACACAAGCATTCACAGCCACCACCAAGGCATACAACCCAAACAACAGCTGATGAACTGTTTGTCACCTGTACAAGAAAATGTTTATGTGCAGGGACAATGAACAGCTCATTGCGTTGGTAAAAAACACCTGCATGTTCTACTGGATCCATGTTCCAGTGGCTGCAGCTAGGAGTTTGTCAGGAAAGCAGAAGTGATCTATTTTTCTTTCCCTTTTTACATGAAATTTCTCTCTTCGAACCTGGAAGGGCTGGGTGTAAAGGGTGAGAGCAGAGAGGAAGCAAAGCATCAGGTGGTGAGAAAAAGATGCAGTGGAAGTTAAAACAGCTTGACCCAAGGAGACACCGATCTATGTAATGGAAATGGGAAAACTTGAAGAAAGAAATGGTTTACAGACAAATAATTGGAGAAGGTTGACCTCGATACTGAAAGGGGAGGGGAGGGAGAGAGGTAAAGAAAGAGGAAGAGAAGAATGAAGACTTGTGTAGTGTAAATTAAGAAGACTTGAGTATAAGCGTTTATAGACCAGTTGGAGCCTAGAGAAAGTATGCCTGTTTTTTAGCCACAGGATGCTTCAGTATGCAATTTTCTAAAGTCACCTAAAGTGCTGCTTGTTTAAAAGAAAAAATAAAGAAAATACATAACCTTTTACAAGGCTCTGCAATTTACTATTAAAATTGCATTAGGGATTTTCATGTAGTAGGTCACAGGTACACTGCCCTACTTCACCAATCTTTTCCAACAGGCAGTGTGCTTAATGCATACTGCTACCTACCTGAATTTATTGGAGGCCCTCACTGGTGTAGTAATACAGTAGGTTCTAAAATGCTGAAAAAAATAAAATGAAGATTAAACAAAACATTTTTCTTGGTGATAAATTTAAGCAAATTGAATGTAATAGCTCAATTTTATTTAAAGAAAGAGTCTGTGCTGACCTTACACTCAAGTATTCTTCCTGACTTTTGCAAGCCTGGATACATGACATCATTTGGACAATTTGCACATATTTATACAATTTGTCATCATTCTGTCTTTACAGTCTGGAGAGTTACAGGATTTGCCTCTAGGCTTACTTTTCCCCCTGCACAAGGTGCTTTATGAGAATCATATGCTTGCAATACTATTTTTAAAAACTGAAAAATTTAAGTAAACATTGGGAACCTACTTCATATTTAAAGCTGATATGAAGAAAATAAATTGTGAACAGAGAAACAGGGGCTGGAAAATTCTAAACCCAAACACGTACTGGAGGCACAAGTATTTTTTTTTTCCTTAGCCTACCTTTGACATGGGTACGTATGAAAAGCATGGGCCAGGATGGTATTTCAGAGATGGAGGAAGCATTAAATGAATATTTTTGTGCTTCCACCAAATGTAATTGACTCTTGTACCTCATTACCATATCAGTCATTTATGTGGATTATCAGAAAGATTAGAAAGTGACTATTTGGCATGCACTCCAAGCTTAGATTCTTTTGAGATGAAGGAAGGGGAAAAGATTGGCACAGTAGAGAAGAGAAGCAAGAGTTTACAAACTAAATGCTTATAGCTAAGTCCGTAGTGGCTGGATCTTGTGAATAAATTGTCTAACTTTTTCAAGTGGTTAAGTAAACCAATAGATATTTCAAATAAAAATTGGCATTAATTTTTGAGAATTTGAGCCTGTATATTGTGAGTCTTCTTAGGTCTACCCATTCAGCTCCTAGGTTTCATTAGAAAACTTTAGCTTGTTTATGATAGTTGCTATTCCTGAGGAAGTCTTTAAAACAGGATAGCAGAATATGTTCTTAAGAGGGCTGAAATGTTCTTTTCCAGCTCTGTTCTTTTAGGCTGCACCTAAAACAAGGACATCTGTGAACTTTGGTTTAGGTGTATACTATGTCTGTGTTTGGGTTCTTATCAGGGCAAGACCTCACTATTCCCTTCTATCTGGTCATTATTCTTAAAAATCATGGATGACAATTCACTTCTTCTGGGCAAGGTGTTTTGTTGTTTTGTCTTTTTTAAAAAAAAAATTGTACTTTTCCCATTTTGAATGAGCGTTTTCTTTTGGATTTTGCTTCATCATTTTAGAATAGTTTTAATTATCCCACAATTGGAAAATAATTTTCACCTCAGTTTGAACGACATTTTTTGTTCAAATAATATTTTTTCAACATTATGGCTTGATCATCGAATCAAGAAAATCTGCAGTGTGTGCAGCTAGTAAGACCTTTCTCCCACAGCAAGAAACAAGCTTGGTCATTGATTTCAGCTAGCATAAAATGAAGTCTGAATCGATTCACACCAGCAGCTTTTAACTTTCAGAGGGGGCTTACATTTGAACGATAGACTGAAAGTGAGTGATCCATAAACCTGGTAAATAACACTTTATTGCTCTTGTAACTCAGTAGATGTGTGCTAAGCTTTATAGACAAAAGCAGATCTTCTGTCTAAGTTATTAAGGACAAATAGAGAGGAGACAAACAGCAGACTCAGAAAGGTGAGGATGGATGAAGACGGTAACCATCATTTGAAGTATATTTCCAGTGAGTAATTGGAAGCAGGGGTCAGATATTCTGGCTTCTTGAAACAATCACTTTTTTAGAAGAGTTAGAAAGAGAAAGATGGAAGGTCTTACTGAAAGCAGAAAGGGATGAAAGCAGAAAGATAAACACAGAACCTTGCTTTGGGGCCATGCATTTTATGCTCAGTGACAGATGTGGGGAAAGAGGTATGGTAAGTGTACAAAGCATCAGGACATCATAGGTAAGGCTGAAGAACTTTATTATGGCTCTGTAAGGGAAAATAAACCTGAAGAGAGACTTAAGAGTTCCCTGTGGCTGAAGCCATGCCACAGTTTTGCAGAAAGACTCAGTTAATTAAAACCTGTAAACCAAAAGACCACTATTAATTCACCAAATGGTCCTGTGGGCTAACAGGCTGTTAATGTAGCTTATGCAGACCCTGTGCCACTTGCCACTTGTGACAGCAGATTCTGCAGGCAAGACTTTGCCTATGCTTATGTTCATGTGCTGTCACTAAATCTTTGCACAATCAGGGCCTAAGCATCTGTCAATAAGTCTTGACCACACAGGCACATTGACTTATAATCTGACTTCTATTCAGTACGCGCAAGGGTCATCAATGCACATATTTGATACCCTTCATTAGTTTAGTGTGCGATCTTTAGAGAAAAGTCAATGGCCTGCCCATCTCAATGGATACCCTAGAATAAATTTGTGAACTAACTACAAAAGAGTACATAAAACCAGATGAGGCATGACAGAATTAAAGTCTTTGAGTCAGAGGCTCAGCTGTGGCAAGAAGCCAGCTGTGCCACTGCCAGTTAGGCCATGCATATTACCATTACAATTATATCGAAGGGAAATGACTTCATGTGCAGGGTATGGCTTGAATATTAAAAATTCCTTGAGCGAAATGAAAGGAGCATTACAGTATGATAGAAAAAGAGTGCAAACATGTTTCATTTTATTTCAACACTACGCTCCAGCAGATGCAGTGGTAAGCAAAGGAAATTGCTAGGTCTCAATTTCATGTTCCAGGGCTTTACTGATTGGAGGACAGATTTACAGCACATGTAAGAAACAATTAGAATAGGGACTCCACCAACAACAAAGCGAGGGAATAAATTCCGATAATGAGACGGGAAAAGTACAAGGTAGAAATGATCTATGTGCTTGCATTCGAGGTATAAAATGTCAAAAAGCCCTGTGTCAGCATGAATTGCACTAGGCAACAGATGGTGTACAGATTATGCTCTCTCTCCTCCTCTGTCCCTCTCTCTCTCTGCGTCTCTTTCTTTTATAGTCTTTTTTTTTTTTCCCAAAAACCTACAGATTTCCCTCAAACACTTCACTATTTATTGGCTGTCAACTGAATAACCATAAATGTTTGGTTGTGAGATTGTTGGGGAAAGAAAGAAGGAAGGAACGGACAGGAAAACTTTAAAGTTTTTCCAGTGCAGGAGATCTACTCTTTGGAATTGTTGTTTTTGGTTAAATTTTCTAGGCTGAAAGTTTTGATTTTTCTCTTCCCCAACCTGAAGACACTAAGTGTCATGTCAAAAAAGAAACAGAGAGAGGTGCCTGCAGAGAAAGAGCTATGCAGTGCTGAAATCATGTCTGACATCACAGCAGTGAAATAGATCTCAAAGAAACTTGTTGCTCCTTCTTAAGCATCTATTTAAACTGTTTAAGCAGAGTTCCTGAATCATGTTAAGGTGTCATTTTGTAAGAAAAACTCATGAGTCATTGAGGGATCTGAAATTTGTAATATACTTTTACCTTGGTGAATCATAAACCACAACACTTTATGACTATAAAAAAACTGACACTGCAGAAGTCATGCAAGTAGGGATTATCTGTTACCCCAGATAATTATCTGTTACATACAACCATTTAGGACAAAAGATGATGCCAGTTGCATCAGGCATTTTAAAGTCAGAACCATAAACTTGGGATTTTACAATTGTTGCATTTCTAGAGTTGTATCCATTCTTCTGTTAGTTTTAACCATTCTGTTATATTTTCACAAGGGCTGAATGCTCTGGAAGAGTAAGATGAAAATAGCCCTCTGGATGACATTTTTCTAATTTTCCACTTCTAAATTTGAAAACTCTCAGATGCCATTTATTCAGAATGCACCTGAACAAATTGTTTATTTAATAAAATTCTCAAAGTGTCTTTTTCTGGTTAGGAAACTGTCAGGACTTGGACCACCTAAGTGGCCAAAATTTATTTTAAAGTTCAAAGTTCAATTGTATTGTGATACTGTGCCTTGCACTTTCCACCCAGACCAATCAATCCATTTAGAGCCAGACTGGTTTCTAACTTGCTTGATCACAAAGATCTTAGAAATGCAAATTATCCAGATCAGCAAGGGAGGGTTTTAACCAGAAGTTCTGACCCCTTCATAGCCAATTAGCACCCGCTGAGGTGACCCACACTCCTCTGCTTTGTGCCAGGGCTGCAGCAGTGTGCTAACCTTGCCCATCATACCGCTGCCTCAGGTCCTGCCCATGCTCCTGCTGCTATGTCCCACTTGCAGTAACAGGCAACACTTAGAGGTATCATGTGAAGGGGGGACAAGGGATGCTATAAGGGACAATGGTTCCTGGGATACTATTCGTGATAAGTACAGCAAGGAAATGTGTTCAGAAGCAAAACACTCAGAGCTCAACCCTAAGGTTAGGGCAGTTACAGAAGTACCTTTATTCTGAAATGATAGTTTCAGTGTTGAGTCCAAGGTAGAAGCAGAGTGAGTATGAAAATCCACTGGAAATGAAAATAACAGTTGTCTAGCTCTCTGTACTACAGGTAGCATATCAGGTTGTCTAGACACTTTCCAAACCCACCTGACTGTGGATGGTCATTCAGGTGTTTCCCAGTGTCTGCATCCTGTAGGCATATACTCAGGGTTTGCAGATACAGCTTATCTCATTTACTTTATCTGTTTAGTAGGGTGACAACTGTCATGCTGGCTCAGGCTGAAAACCTCCCAGCCTAGTGCCATGTCAAGGGATCATCACTCTCCCTCACAACCCCTGCACCAGGGTTCACAGGAACACTCACATTTGTGCAGGGTTTCCTGAATGTTTACTTTTGAAGAAACATTCCCAGTCAGTCCTAGGGAGGCAGATGCAGCAGATGGTATTAAACTTTGCCTTGTGAGGATATATGGAAGTGGTGTCTTCACAAAAGCAAGAGGATGCATGCCATCTCTAGCATGTCTCTTAGAAACACCATCGAAGGAGGAGTAGCAGTTATTCTCCCATGTCCTCCCATCATATACATGGCTTTTGCCCTTATGGGATACTAAAGAGGCTTACAGTATCACAACTTAAAGGCCTGTTAATTTCTCAGTGGATGAGGGAAATATTTAAATAATTTTTTCTTCTAAAGGTAAGTGTCCCAGGATGTGCACCCATTCCAAAATATGTATTGATGTAAGTCTGGACCACACTCAGACAGGAACAGTGTTTCTAAAGGCACCAGTGGAAATTATGACAATACAATCATAAAAGTGCCTCAAATGTGTTATTGAAACAAGGAGGTCTTCTGAGATGCAAAGGAGAGTGTTAGTTCCCCCTGACACTGAATTGACAAGAAGAATTCTAGTGAGGAATAATATTAAAGACTGAAGACAGACTACTGGACATCATGTTACAAAACATTAGCAGAGGCAGACGCAAATACACAAGGACTTTTTCACATTTCACAGCTTGGGGAGAGAGACATGCAACTCCAGGTCATTTGGTTGGGAGTTCCAGATTTTTGAACAGTTAAAGTGGCTACAGCTTCACAGTCTGCAGCCAGAGGCTCCAGCACACAGGAGGATGTTATTTCTTTCCATTTCTCCCATCTCAGAATCCTGAATTAATTTCTAGAACTTAATTAAAACTTCAGAATACTTCTGTAGTATAGATATTCTAATCACTTTCCCCATTATACAGATTGTGAGCAGAAAGAGAATGAGATTTTAAAAAATACTTAACATTAAGCTAATTGATTCCTTTGAAGTCTGTAGGAATATTACAAAGAACATGAAAGTCAGCAGAGTTAAGCCAGCCTTAAGTGCCAGATTTTCAGAGATCTTATTAGAACTGATTAAAAAAAAATAAAAATTTCCCATTACTTAGCAAACTCTGAAGTTTATTTTTTATACCAAATTGGAAAACAGACTCAACTTTTTACTAGAACTAAAACTTCAGCTTGAGAAGACCAAACATTCAGTTGTCAAATAGCTTGTTAATATTATCACATAGTTATGTTTATTGTCTAGCTTTTATTATTATTATGTAATAAGTTGTTAAAAGAAAAGAATAAAGTTTTACTTTTCATTTTATTTACATGAATTTTGGTTTATAATGAGATAAGATCAAGCCAATTTGATATGACTTTTAATTGTAGGAAATGTCGTAACACTTTGACACATTTCTGTGAAATGCTTTTAATCTGTCAAAAAATACCCTTTCAGATGGAAAACCCTTTCACCTGAAGTATTTAACTATTTCTAGCACTTAAGTCCTCAAAGATGAAAATTAGTTCCCTTGAAGAACCTGGATAAGTACCTGAACTGGTAAAATACATGTTCTTCCATGAACTGTAAGCCTGTTTGGTTCTTCATGTTTCCAAATAACTTCATAAAATATACCTGAAAAATCTCATTCAGGTCGTTTGGATGCCTTTATACCACTGAGCAAGTAGGTGTTGGTGCCAATGAAACATGACAAATCTACAGTCTTTAACCATAAGTCTTGCTGTCCTTCCTTTTACAATAATAAAAAGGAGATAATATGAAGTTTGTGTAGGAGATAGGTAGATTAGACTAAAAAGGGAGCCAGATATATCCATCCATGTTCCATACCCTTTCAGCTGGGAGTGAAAAGGGCAGTGTATCTTTCCTATGGAACCAGCAGCCTGTATAGGTAGCAGCAGTCCTCCTGCTGCTTTTTACACCAGCACTCTTTGGATTCATTTGCACTTACCTAGATACAAAGGCTGTCATATCAGGAACTCTTCAGCTAGAGTCTGTGTTTGAGTATTGCTTTCTTCTTTTTTTCTGGGTTAAATTTTGTGAACTTTTGCTGCCTCAATTTCTCTAATAAGAAAGTATACACCCTGTAGAGAAGTTGTGAATACAAATTAATGAATACTAATTAACACACAGTGCAGGGGAAATCCTTATTAGTTAGTACTATATCCCTCAGTTTTACTTGGATCACAATCCATTTTTAATCTCATTTTACTTTAGAATTCCCATGAGAATCACTTTGTTTTTCAGTTCCAAGTATACATATTCATTATCAATTACTATGACATTGTGTATTTACAAATCTGTGATATGCTCAAAGTTTCTTTAAAGAGAAGTAGGATGTTGTTCTTTTGCTCATTGATTCCTGCGTCAGTGGGAGAGAAATTCTGAAGGTCAGTCAGTATAGAGAAAAAATACGCCTGTGTGTATATATATATGTACAAGCATAAGCATTTCTCATGAAAGATTATATTGGAGTTGCTGTTTAAATAGATATCATTATATGTTGTTCAAAGGAAAACTTCTCACACTGAGGTGAATGTGCATGCTCTATCACAGAGCTGTCTTAGAGTCCTTTTCATTGGTAGGGACAGGATAATCATCAACTTCCAGGCTTAAAACTATTTATCTGAAAAAGACATCAACAGACAACATTTATAGCCAAAGAAATAGGCAAAATTAAAAGCAAGTTTTCAACTCAAACAAGAACATCAAAAAAGCTAAAACTGTCAGCGTCAAGCTGTGAAGAAATTAATGATAAAACTGTGATCTGCATCATTAGTTTTTTGTAAGAATTTCTTTTTTATAGTTTGCACACTTAAAAACTGATAAAATTTAAATGCAGCAGTAGGTCAGGAGCTGCTTTAAAAATACCTGCAAATGTTACTAGTAATTTTGATTCTAGCATATACTTTCCATGTACTTTGGATCCAAATTATATTTTTGGGCTATTACACAGCTTGCCTTTTTTTTTCCCCTCTCTGTTACACTTTTTCTTAGATGTAGAAAATCAACACAAACTAGAGATGTATAAATTATGGTGTATGTGGAATAGAAGCCTGTGAAATAAGTTGAGTCAGGAAAAAAATATGGCAAAAAATATCCAAAACTCTCTTGGCTTATTTTGGTTCTGAACAAAGTTAGTGCTACTATGACTGCTGTACTTTCCCATTAAAAATAGAAGTTAGATTAAGAAGGATCAGGAATAAATGTATGAAAACCAAAGATACAGACATAATTTCATAACCCATTTCATTAGGCATCAACCCAGAATGAGGACTTGAAACATTATTCCAGAGAGTTCTACGCAAAAATATGTAGCATCAGGTTTTAGGCTTTGAGGAATGCAGTGGAAATGACCTAAATCAAAAGTGATAAAAAGTGATAGGGCTCCATCATTTCTTATGCTAAGTTTTCCCTATTTCTCCCTCAAAATTATGTGAATATTCTCTTCTCTTTTGACTCAATCAGCTCCTGTTATGAAACTACCTGCTGGATTTTACTTGCTTCTCATGTTGTTGTCAAAACTCTTCAGCCTCCAACTCTTTAGGCTCTGCAAACAGCCTGTGGATGCTGCTCTGTGCTGCACGTAACTCTTCACACAGACCACGAGCAGAGGCAGTTCAAGCTGTACTACCATGTTACACCATGATACAAGCGGCACAGTTATAAAACGATGATTATATGGAAGCTTGAGTCTGCTGTTTTGTGATTCAGTGACAGGCTCCACAAAAATGTGGAATTTTTTTTAAGGATGCCTTGCTTTTTAAGTGTCTGAGTTCTTTAGAATAGAACATGTATTTCAACACTGTAAAGTGAAAAATTTTGAAACAATCTAATTTAACTCTAGAGACATTAGCACCATTTGTAGACTCAAACTCTTCCAAGTTTTGTTCTGAGTTTGTTTGAAGCAGTAGATGCTAAAAGACATTAGAAGGCAGGTGAGCTTCTACTAAGGGAAACTTATTTCTGGAAAAAACCTTCCAACTTTTGCTTGCACATTCACACATACGGATGGAGAATAGCATTATGCCATACGGAAGATAACCTAAAATATTAAAATACATTAATTCTCTTGCCCTGCAGGCCTGCTGGCTGATTACAGACAACTCACTGGGGGTTTGCACTCCAGTAAATTTACTTAGTTTCATAACATAGGTATTTGCTGGTGCTGCGGTACACTGTAGGGCAATAAGCCTATTGATCCACTGTTATTAGATGTGTTAAGGCTCTGAAACATATTTAAGAAATAAAATAACTGAATTCTGAAATTTTTCAAAAAGTTAAATATTACAAAGCTGCAGGCCAGCAGCAGAAAGTTTGGCACAATGTTGTCTTTTTTCTCTAGCAGTTTTAGATATCTTTTTGTTCTGAATTTCTATGCAGACCAGAGTATTTCTTTCTAGATCCTGTGTTACTAGTTGCCCATATGCTTGTGTACAGCAGCATTATAGCACCGTAACAGCTTCCAACCCTTTGAGCTGCCTCCCACCTGCAACTGGAACTTAGATTTGTTGAACTGGTACTTAATAGTGGTCAGAGAAGGCTGTAAATCCTGCCATGGTGATGCTCCTCTACTCATTGCTGGTCTGATATGGTTGCATGAATTTTGGTTCCCTTGAGGTGTATCAGCCTTCGAAGAGGTTAGATAGCTGAGACCTTTCCACTGTAGGGGGAGACCACTCACAGAGGACAATAAATTAACAAAAATCATCAACATTTTTTAGAGAGTAAATATAAAGAAAATCATAAATAGCATGTTAACATGAACAGACACCCTCAGCTGGATGAAGCTACTGATGTTGGATCCCCTGACTACTTGTTTCTGAACACAAACATACTAGTGAATGAAATTTCAGCTGCCGTGACACCTGTATATGTTGATAAAATGGGTAGCAGGGAGACTGTAGACACATGAAGCAACTGCCCCACAGATACAGTGGGCCAGCTCTTTAATTTCTGTAAATCAGTTTAATATGACTAACTCTCCTATAGCTGTTATGGTTCAGCCTAGAAAAACCGTAGGCTGAACCACTGCATTCTCATTTCAGGCTTGTGTTTTATATTCCTATGAAATAGGGAGTATTTGTAAAGAGCAAGAGAGTCTGTTCTTCATACACTGCCATTTAGAAGATAGCAAAGCAGCCTTCCCTTGTTGCTAGTTTTTGTTTCTATAATAGACAGTCATGACATGCTATTTCAGCAAATATTTTTTTCCATGCAACATTTAATTTCTAGACTACTTGGAACCAGTTCAATTTCTACTGAAGCGAGTGGAAAAGCCTAATGTCAGTGGCAGCTACCTGAGGCCACTGAGGCTAATTTTCCCATTTGGGAAAAAAAAAAAAAACAACCCCAAACCAACAAAATAAAAACACCAAAGAGAAATACTGCTTTCAACATCACTGTGCTGCTTCTTGATAGATTTATTCTGAGACAGACTTAAAATGTAATTAGATGGTGGTCACTGTCCATTTGCTAATCTCTTCCTTAGCTTAGCCAAACATTCACCAGAGCCAGTCTCACCTTGCTTTCTGTCTTCATGAATATGAGCTGAGCTCACAGCTAAGCATCATTCCCTTGTTTGTGTCTCCATCTACCCAGTTTGCATTTGGCCAGAGTCTGACCCCATAGCCATGGTTACTGGTAATTCCTACTGCTATCTCTGTCCTCTGCCACAGCCTCTGGGTGCCGAACAGCTCTTCACTGTCTGAAGAGCTACTGCTCCCTTTTTGACAGACCACACTGGTAAAACAGTTATATCCACATCATCAGTTAGTAAATTGTTGTTTAGATGGTGCCAAACCAGTGCCAGTGCTCATGGCTGGGAGGGAAGGTGATGGTATGGGCTCTCCTGGCTGGTGGGGGGACACTGGCTGTATGGGCTGAGCACCTTCAGGTCTCCAAGTCAGGGCCCCCCCCTTTCTGGAAGCAGTGGCAGCTGACTGCTGCTTCAGAATGATTAGGTGTGTATCACTATTTTCACTGATGGATTACTGAGGTGAATTCTGGGATAGATGTTGTATTCATACCCTTGGAGAAGGACCATCAATGCTTGCTAGAAATTCAGCAGATGATATCAAGCGGGTAGTTCTACTCAGCTGTTTTTTCCAGCATCAACTACTACAGCACATGAAGCACTGCTGCTAACATGCTCTTAAGCATGTTGCAATACGCACCCCCGGTGCACTCATTTTTGATAAGTTGGTCTGTTTATTCAACAATATTTTTCTTGCTGAGAGACTGTAAACTACTTGCATTGGCTAATCCACAGCCATGAAGCCATGAAATGACATGGTATTTGTCACCACTGCACTTACATGAGTCACCTCTTCCTGAGATTCAGTTTCTTTGTTTACAAAAGTACAAAGATGATCAGTGCTTAATTTTGGATAGAAGTTTAAAAATCTTCTGAGATAATATTTTCTAGCCAGCCATATGTCATCATTACTTGCTACTTTATTAGTTTCATATTTAACACATGACTTTGCCTTGGGAACCATCTAATTTCTAATGACTGAATTTCCTTTGTATGTCTGCTCCTACTAAAAAGTACCATTAGCTGATTATAGTGCTAGCTGCTGTGGCATTTTAATACACAAGCAACCCAAACATTATGCAAGTCCCTATTATGCAAGTCAGATATTCACTGACATACTGTAAGGTTGGATCTCCTACCCAATTTTTAAAGCTCTAAGGCTTCTTAAATAAAGACTTCAGTCTCTGCACATGTTGTCAGTAAAACTACTCTTTTTTAGATAGCAATACATGCAGTCACTCAGCATTCAACTGAAGCAGTGTGCTAAAAAAAGAATCCCCCAATCTCTACAACAGCCTAAGTTCTAAAGGCACAAAACTTTAAAATTTTGGTGGTAAAAAGTATTTCATCCTCTCAAGAATGGCATTTCTGGTTTCAGCACAAAATTTTCCAGAGCTTAGTGTCATTTACACTATGGCTTTAGATCCACAGCAGTATACACTTAGGTTAGACTGCTAAACTCTTTCTTACAGCGGACTTGACACAGTGATTTATGTAAGCAGTGAAAAAAAGTGAAAAATATAATTTTTCCATTTCACCCTGAAAAGAGCTGATCTTCCCCAGAACTCCCAGATTTCTCCTGTAAAGTCAAACACATTGATTTCCTCTCAAGAAAAAGAAAAAAAAAAACCAAAAAAAAGAAAGATAATCCCTTGAAAGGAAAGCTCTTTGAAAAAAAGAAAAAAACCAAAAAGTGTGGGGAGCTATTCTAGCCACTGCTGATTCACAGCTCCTAACCTCAAGGCCACATCAGCCTTGAAGTTCTGCTGCACATCTTAAATGTGTCTGGGAAAAAACTAGATAAAGATCAATGCGCTTCTGATGTAAAATTTTAAAAAACTTTTAAAAGAAAAAGTCTTCCAAATCCTAATGTATGTCAATATTTTAAAGAGATATCCCCATCATCCTCTGTGCTGCAGATAATTTAAGACTTTTAAAATTAAATGTGACTCCTTTGAGAGTGCTATTATTCTTTCATTTGAGTGGAAAAAGGCAAATTCAGTGTCCCAGGTAGAGTTGTGGCAGCCCTTCTGAAACTACATATTACCTTTTACTGAGCGTTGTCCCACAGCCTTTCTATATACAGATATATTTTGGAGAGCAGCATCCTAAATGACGAATATTCATTTTGAGACAAAAATCAGACCCATTTAAAGTGTTTTTGGGTTTTCCCATTGCATTTTGTCCCCGGACAGGATATGACTATTTTTTCTTCCAGATCTTTTATTCCCTCTCCATTCTTCATCCAAACTTTCTAAATATTTTTTAAGTCCACATTGTGAAGATATTATTCAGCATCCTCCTAGTGAGAAAGACTGGATGAAAATCCTTTCAAAGTCTTCTACCTCTTCCCTTAATCATGTGAGGTGTAGTTGGTAAGTGATGTAAGGCATGTCTTTCCCCAGGGACCCAGTACTCAAAGCTCCTCCTGATTGCTAGGGGAACAAGAGAGCCAGAGGGGATCCTAAATCAAACCCTGTCTCTCATTCACTAGAACACCAATTGCTGCAACAGCTCTCTTTCATTAGGAATGTTTTCTCCAATTAAGAAAGGCATTGTCAAATATTCTACTTTTAGAGCTCTTAATTTGTTATTTTATACTGGCAGAATTTGTAACACCATCTCAGAGTCCAGGGCATCTTCTGGGACAATATATTGTCTGCTTCTGTGCCATGACATATCACCATAAAACACAGGGATATGAGAGCTTATAACAATTTATAAGAGTACATTAGGTACCCATGTATAATTTATCAAATCAGCATTATGGAGGCAGGACTATTCCTGACTGACAAAGGTTACCTCTGTACAGGTGTCTCATATAACCACACAGGGAAGAATCCAATAGCCGACATTCACTGAATTACAAGAAAGCAGCTTTTATTTTTTTTCACAGACTGGCCACCCCAAGAAGTGGAGTTGGAGTGCATGGAAATAATTCCTGATCTTTAATATTCTGGTATTATCCACAAGATTCCTATAGGGGTCTCAATACATATTAAAATTGGAAGAAGCTAAGTTTTTTAAGGGGAAGGTGGTATAAAGGCCACTTGAACTTGAGCCAAGATCTGATTGGATTTAGTAAAAAACCTGTGGGACATGTTCAAAATTTATTCAAATGTAAAGTAAGGAACCCGCTGACCCTTTGAGATTCCCATTTCTTAGGATCGCTATACCTATGGTAGCAGCTTAAACATGACAGCTTTAGGGGTTGAGTACTCTTCAACTCAATTCTGCTCCCACTAAAATGAACATGAATTGGCTCATCTTTGGGAAAAACCCAAAACCTCAGATGCTGTTGGGTTTGATTCAAAATAATAATCTGAATCTTATTCACACTGATTTTTTTTTTTTCCTTGACTGAGAAGCCTGAATAGAACATCGATCAAATCCTCTGCAGTATGGTACTGTGCACTTGGCCATATGGCAATATTATATTCTTCAGAACAAATTGGCTAGACTTTGGGTTGAGCTGGCAGTTTAAACACTGGCCAAGCTGCCATAGCCTTTCGTCTGGGCCTCCTGACCAGACCAGCAGCTATGTTAGTGGTATACTCAATTGACCTCAGCACTGTATGTTTAACATTTTAGCCAGTCCTCAGAGAAAGGGAATTGGTCACAGCCTGCAGCTATCAAACATGGCTTCTAGCTCACAGTTCAATGGCTGCAGCCTTCAGGTTTCTTCATCAAAATCTGTAATTTTAGAAAAGGTGATATTTGTCAAAATAGCTGTTAGCAGACTAAAGCCAATAAATTCATTTTGATTTCTCTACTGAACAGCCCATCACATGGTAAAAAAATACTGTGACTCTGAACTAAATTTGTTCATTACTTCGGCATTGAAAAGACAGTAATATCCTTAGGAATCTGTATTTCTTGCACTAATATTATTTTCATGGCATCAAAATGATCTGTTTCCTCCAGGGGACAGATAATTCAGTGGGTGGTCTGGCAGTTAGGGCACTGAATTTGCTGCCTTGTGGAACCTGTTGAAAGACACTTTTAATGAGTGATTATTCTCAGAGTGCAGTTCTATTTCCTTTAAAATCTTTTCTGCATCAGAAAAATATCATTCCATTGTAAGCAAAAGGAAAAAAAAAGTGTTTCTTTTTTTAAAGCTTGTATTTTACTTATCAATTTCCTTTCATTATTTGTGGAGGATTCATCTTCCTTGCCCTGCTCCTCTTGCCCTTGAAATTTTGAATGATGTCACCTTAGTGCTTCTTTTGGAGAATTTCCACCAAATATTCCTCTGTTTATCTAGAAAGAAGCTAGAAGACAGAAGATACACAGACATCCCTTTCTGAGCTTTTCATGGTAACATCATTCCTATCTTCCAAATCTCTGAGGCAAGCAAGTCCTCTTATCTGGAGAATTTCTGGAAATACAAATATCTCTCCAGAACTGAAATCCCACTTCTCACACATTTCTACGAATGAAAAATCTGTTCTAATACATTCCAAAAGGAGTCTAGCCTCAGCTGAATACAAATAATCAATAGGAATAATAAATAGAAATTTTCCTATTTATTACATGCTAGCTGTGTTGCATGGTCTACAAATAGAGAAAATGATCCTGCCCATGTTCCAGCTGGTTTGGACAGTAACATAGGCAGTTATCAGAGGCCAAACCTGCAATGTTGGTTGGTGGCACATTCTGCAGGAATTGTGGTAGACTTCTAAAAAGGCTTTTGAGTCTCTTGTCGGAAAACTTTAAGGAAGACGTGAGTTTCTTCAAAAAAATGTAATCCAAAAAATGAGCAGCCAAGTATGAGAAGATGCAAGTTCCTTGGGGTATATGTGCAATATGCTGTCATATTGTGTGTGAGATGTATTAAAAGACTATGACTTACATGCAAAAGTCAACCAGTACTTTTCATTGTTTAAAGGGAAAAAAAAAGCAAGGCCTGGAAGATGCTGCCTAGAAGTGCATACAGTTGTTGATTTGATTTTCAAAAGTTGGTTGAGGGCTTGCAGTGAATAGTAGGGTAATAGAATATTCATGAAGCAAATGCCCTTCACTTAGCAGAGGGCAAAGGAAAGCAGATTGCTAAACCCCTTCAAACTTCCTGTGCAAGAAGCTTGCGCTACAGAATAATGAAGCCTATGTTTGCCACTCTGCAGCACAGTGCTAACCTGGCACCGCTCGGCTCTTTCACCTCTCCCTTCCCTTTTAACTCCTCCTATTTTCAGGTGTGGATCCCCACCGCTGCCGCACACTGCCCCTTTGACCACAGCTGCAGCAGCACAGACCTGCATAACTGATCACAGCCTCACATAAATCCTCCTGCCCTCCCGTTTTCCCCTGTATCCAGCCTGGGAGGATGAAAAACACCAAGCTGCTGTTGAAAGTGTGGTCCTCATCCGCCAATACCTGAGCATGGAGTGGGGGGTCAGTAAGCTCCCATCTCCTGTTGGCCCAGAGAGCCAGGCTGCTTTTCACTTTGTTTAATGGATTTACTTCAGTGAGCACCGGTATAAACAGGAAGGAAACTGTATCTCCATTATGGCAGGATACAGACATCAGAGCTCAAGTAGTTGGTATCCAGTGTACAAAGTGCGAGATTTTCCAGTCCCAACACTGCATGGGGTCTTGGATACCAGAATACCCAACCAACCCTAGCATCCTAGCATCCCACGATCCCAGCATCCCTGCAGAGGTGGGCACAATGACACACCCATGTCATGACTAACAAAAGCAGGAGTGGAGACGATGCCTTACCCTGGTGTGGGCTCATGCACCCATGGTGGGCTCTGCATGGCCAAATGCAGTACGCCGCTATCAGGCACGTGGGGCACGATTGTTCTTCCCCAGCTTGCCAGATTGGTGTCAGCTGCCTCAGCCCTGGCCGGTGATCCCTGAGGCCCTGTGGATGGAGGCCGCCAGCACACACAACCAGCAGGCAAGAAGCAGCAGGTGGCCCCCGCGGAGGTAATCAGGATCACATTCAATGGGGGAGCCGGCTCAATTTTCAGCCCTGTGTCTGCTGAGGGGCCTGGAGCTGCCTTGTTAATGCTGCAGGGAACACGTGGGACACATTGACTGCATTAATTGTCCCCACTCATTCAGCGGTGGATGAATTATAATGTTACCACTCCAGGGTAAAGCAAACACCTATCATAACAATCATGTCATTAGTGTGCAGATGCCGGCTGCTCTGCTTAACCTTTTGTATCTTTTTTTTTTTTTTTTTGTTGTTGTTTTGTTTTTTTTTTTTGTTTGTATTAAAAATATTTTTTTTTTTTTTTTTTTTAATTTATTTTTGTGAGTTTTGTTTNTAGTGTGCAGATGCCGGCTGCTCTGCTTAACCTTTTTTTTTTTTTTTTTTTTTTTGTTGTTGTTGTTTTGTTTTGTTTTATGGCATGTAATAAGAATATTTTTTATTGTTTTCAATATAATTGATTTTTGAGTTGTGAGTGTTGCTAAACCCTTGAAACAAGTTCAGCACATTACTCAGAAGCCAGGAATAAGCACACGGACTGGCAAAGCACAGATTAAAGTTCCTTTAGAGAGAAACAGTAAGGCTTTAAAAGTTTAGATTTGCAGTTTAGTTTATCCTTTTCAGTATGACTGACATATTTGTTATTTGTATTATTTGTATAGCAAGAGCTCTAAAAGGACTAATGGTCCTTAAAAAATTTAGCAGTCTTGGAAATGTTTCTAATTTAGCTACAGCTACTAGCAACCAAAGTTTATGTATGCACACCCAGACAAATGCCACATTCTGGTTTGAAAATTAAACAATTCACGTGTTTTCAGAAAATCTTTTTTTTTTTGCTGTTGTGTACATATACACACATAAATGAAGAGAGACATGTACACATACAGATGTACATATCGGGCATTCCTTTTTATCTATGAAACTTTATATTAAATTAAAACTAGTATGTATATTACTAATTCACATATAAAAATAATATCTTGGCTTCAAGTTGCATTTACTCACTCATGAACCACAAAGCTTCTCTGAGTGTTGCAACTTCATTATCCTGCAGTTAATAATCCTGAGCTAGAACCATGTTCTCATGGCTCTTTAATTGATCCCTATTCTGCTTTTTGTGCTTATTCTTAAATGGCATCATCAAATGTACTTGGAACTTCCTACTGCATGTTCCTAAAGTGTCCAAGTGCTCTATCAGATGTTACCTGTAATCCCTTGCCTTGAGAGATATGCAAACAGAGCCCACTTCCAGCAGCCCTTGTGCGTGCCGTGAGCAATTGCTCATCTGAACATTCCAAACAGGAAAACCGGCAGGTTTTGAAAGCAGTTTATACAGTTCAGTGCTTGGCCTTGCTTGACTCTGCACTGATGTCTGTGGAAACATAGAGATCCCTTATGCTTGTGTAGATCACTTCTGGAGTCTGCAACTTTGTCTCATTTTTTGTTAAAGCTACTGATACATATTGCAACGTCATATAGAAGTTGACTGTTCATTCATCTTCTGTACATGAGCTTCGGCATGCATTCTTTGTGGAGGTGGAAAGGAGATGTGCTTCCATCTCCCCTCTGCCCTTCTCCCACCACTTCTCTATGCCCCCTTCATTAGGAAATGAACTGAGGTCCCAGGCATGCAGACATTTGCTGATCAAATGCCTGTCATTACTTGCTGCAAATAAGCTTTGGAGGTTCACTGGAAATAAAAACATAGTGTAAAGCCAGACTTGCAAACAAATCTTTGAGTAATTTGCACCGAAAACCATGGTGCAAGAGGTGAGAGGCATGCATGGAGAATATCATTGCACTATTTGTAGATGTACAAATGTAGAGCTGCATTATTCATTGTTTGATACTGTTATTGAGAGCTGGGTTTAAAATTGGATCCAAAGGTAGACACAGTGTCATAAAGCAAGAACTGGGAATGGGAAGACTGATAGTCTCAATACAATTACTTATAGTAAATACATGTAAATCTATAGCAGGAGTAAGTGCATGGCAGGATGAGGTTAAGGATGAGGTTAAAGTTTTATGGTTATTGTTTTGGTGTTTTTTAAAATCATTAGACACCTTAGCTGACTAATTCTGTGTAGGTGCTTGTGGTCTGTGAAATGGAGAAGTCATTTAGAATAGTTTAGTCACATTTTGGCCTTAAACAAGTATTTAATTTTTACATATGCATGTAAAACCATGTTGTTTATTGGAATTTCCACTGAAAATTACTGTGATTCAGCTCTTTTGGATGCATTTCAAAAGTGTAAAGTGAATTTATGTTCCATAATCAGTAGAAGGTGTATTTCCCTGAAATCAAAGAAGTCATTTTTTATTATGATGGTGGATTCATCTGAGAATATAGTACCATTTTCTGGTATGCTATATTTCCATAAAACCAGAATGCAGTATTATATAGCCCTTATAATGCTACATACAAATACATTAAACAGTATAATCTTTTTTCCATACTTCCCCTTTAGATTGTTTGTGAATGGGAGAATTCATCTTTCAGACTTTCTTTTGCTTTATGTGTGCAAGTACATACTATCAGACTAAGAAATCTGCAGTTTCTGGAAAGTGTTTTTATGAACAAAATAAAAGCCTGAGATTGTCTCTCCTGTTTGATCATAATTTTTTCCTCCAAATATTTATGATATGTTTTTTCAAGCACACATATTTGGTTGATCAAAACCAAACAATGTTGTTCAGTGGCAGTTGGGTGGCTGTGCATGCATTTTCCACAAGTAACCTAGGCTAAATTCAACTTTATCCAGAAGTTTTTTTCTCCTGGTCTCCAAAATTTACTGTAAAAATGAACCCATATGAAAATGAGCTCTTGTATGTAAAATATTTTCCCGCACATTGCTGCTGCTGAATGTTTTTACTTAGCTTGCTGCAAACGGTATGTCTGCACAAATAATGAATGTGTGCTGCTGTCACATTTTCCTATTTGAAAAAGATACGTTGAGTATGGACAACTACATAGATTGGGAAATAAATCCCCTTTTTGTGCTTGCAAAATATTCTAGTCTAAATTAGTAAAACATTTGCTCATAATTCAACCTGGTACAGTATATTGAAGTTTGATAACAAGTTTTTAAACCTACAAGTATGTGTGTTATTTGCTACCGTATGTGCACATATTTAAAAACATTAAGAAGCCTCTTTTGGATTGTATGTATAGATATAACAATGATACATAAAATATTTCTAGTCATATATATTTTTTGTTAATCACTGGATGATAGCAAAAAGCAAAAATCTAACCTAAAGATGGCTGATGTTATAATTTGCTATAATGGTTTCTGTAAGAATATTACTGAGACATGAAAACTGCTTATCGGGAGAAGTTCACAACTAAATAAGCATATAAACTTAGATGCTGACTTGTACCAGCTGACATTCTGCTCCCTAAGACATTTTTCTTTTCCTTAGTAGTCAAATAAGTGGATAATTAAAATAGCTTATAGTTCCCCATATAATATCTATTATTATATTAAAAACACTGTTGTAATGGTTTAAGAAACCTGAAATTATATTCAGGGCTGTTTTCTTAAACCCTACATAAATATTTTAGAAGTTAATTAGGAGACTACAGGTATGAATATACCATGATTTATTCATAATTAAAACTCAGATATCATATGCCACCTCTTCTGGAAAGAAAAACCATTAATTGCCTGTAATTAGGCAATTGTCCCTATAGTTTGCTAAAACGAATTGAAATGAACTTGGTAGAAGAACATATTCACGGTAATAAGCTAAGTTTCCTGCATTTTCTTTGTTCAGTTGCTTTTTTTACATGTCAGTACAGAATATGGTAGAAATAGTAAAATACGCATATCTTTCTTACAGATATATTAAATCACAGGAAATATTTTTCTGTATAATTTGATATAATTTGACATTTGACCTTTATCTAATGCCTCATAACTTTTTATGCCAATTATTTTGTCTTCCTTTACCAAAACGTGAACGCAACACCTGAGCTCATTAATGACAATATATTCATTCAGCAGACTGAAGATGTATTTTTCCAAAGTTGTAATTAGCATTCCAATTTTTTAAAATGTGGAAATGAAACAAAGAAAAATAGATTTTCTGGAGCCCAAATTCTTGAGAGAAGTTACTGATCAAAATAAATACCAGACAGATTGTTGCTCAGGTGTCTGACCCTGAAGTATGGCATATGATATGTGCACATGGTCTAGAGTACAGTGTTAGCAGAAATTTTGGAATCTGCCTTCTTTAAGGCAGCTATTTACATATAAGCATCTTAATATAAATAGCTGCATTTCCTGCAATGTGAGCATCTACCTATTTTGTATGCTTATTTTGAGGATCAATTGCCCTCTACAGGTTTATTGCCCGTTGCTGTGACTTTAAATGTAGCCTAGGTGACAAGCTTAGATTTAGTGATCAATTTTTCTATGATTAAAAGTAAGTGAAAATAATCCAACTTTAGTTTTGTTGCATCTTTAGAAATGGAAAAATTTTATCGATGGCCTATTAGACAGTGCTTTGAATTACAGGGTCAGATTCTGTATTTCTTATTGCACTTATTGTAGGCAAAATCTAACTTGCACGTTCCAAGTTTAAATCAAGATTCTTAATTAACCCTTCTCATAAGTATTTGAGATCCATATATGATGATTTACCATCTCTAGATAAAAGAAATAGCCATTGTACTGGGGGAATGTGAGACATGCAGTGCATGTATTGCATGCATATAGCTGCACAAACATATATTCTTATACAAATATATGGAGATGCACACAGAATTGTAGCCCAGTTCTGTAGATTGCATTGTTGGTTAGAAGTATGTGTGCATGCTATGAATAAAGGCAAATGTCTGGACAGCTTAGTGAAAAGAAATAAAGGCTATGAAGCCATTAAAATTTGCAGACCAAATATTAGTTTGCCTTAAATCAAAGAATACCATTGAAGGTCTTCCAACAGAATCTAATATTCTGTATTTCACGACATATTATAATCAGTCATAGAACACCTGTAAAGAGTTTAGTCATGAATAAGTTGCCAGTGTTTTATGAACACTGCCAAGATTGGTGAATAGTTAAGCATTAGACCTTTAGAAATATTTAAAGAAGACTGGCAAGAACCTGATTTACACATGCTATATAAGATATCTTCACTCCATTGTGCCCTAAGCAGTGAGGGGGCAATAATGAAAACTGTAACAGAAATGTATTTAAGAGAAAGGAAAGATAGCAAGCCAGTTTTGAATGGAAAGCTCGTCTTGTGAAATCCTAAGCCCACTGTCTCTGTCAGATAAGAGTCACGTTTGGTTATCTTATAGTTAAACTTATGCTGCACTTTGAGGGACTTAGCTGAAGGTTGACCTTGAGGTGACCTTGGCAAACAAGCCTGCAAGTGCTACTTTCAGCACTACGATAACATACCATGAGGGATCGTTGGGCCCGGTGTGCTGGACACATCCTAAGGAACCATTAAATTGTGTTTTGTCTCTAGATGCTTATGGCCATGTTGGATGTTGTCCTGGTTTTAGCAGTAGCAGTCATTTTTCTCCTTCTTAGTAGCTGGTGCAGTGCTGTGGTTTTGACTTTCAGCCTGAGAACAACGCTGATAACACTGATGGTTTTAGTTGTTGCTCAGTAACGTTTACTCTGACCAAGGACTTTGTGAGGTCTCATGCTCCGCCAGGGAGGATGGGAAGCCGGAAGGAAGCAGAGACAGGACACCTGACCCAAACTAGCCAAAGAGGCATTCCATACCACAGCACGTCATGCCCAGGATGTAAAACTGGGGGAGTCACCTGGAAGGGCTAGATCACTGCTCAGTCAGGCTGGGTATCAGTTGGCATTTGGTGAGATGCTGTATTCTTTTCCCTTGTTATTTCCTTTATCATTACTATTATTGGTGGTAGCAGCGGTGATTTGTGTTATACCTTAGTTACTGGACTGTGCTTATCTCAACCCGTGGGAGTTACATTCTTTCGATTCTCCTCCCCATCCCTCTGTGAGCTGGGGAGAGGAAGAAGTGGGTGGAGTGAGCGAGCTGCTGTGTGGTTCTGGGTTACTGGCTGAGCTTAAACCCCAACAGATGTGGATTTGGGCAACCTGATCTAGTTGAACATGTCCTGCTCATTGCAGGGGGATTAGACTAGATGACCTTTGAAGGTCCATTCCACCCAAGCTATTCTACGATTCTATGACCAGAGACAATGCTGCCAGGCTGCTTACAGCCTACGGACCATTGGAAAGTCTTCTGTCTATGTAAAGGAAGTGAACTGAGACAAACCTTTAAGACCAGTAGAGGTTACAGTCTCTGTCAGCCTTCTGCATAAAGCCAGTCACAGCTGATGGCACAGTCAGTACTGAGACTTCATTAGGAAAACCAGTGTCTCAGAGGTGAGCCCCAAATCACAGACAAAAGATAAGGTCCCAAGAGGCTTTCTGCCACACAGCTTCAGGCATGGTCTATCTCTACAACCCAGCCCCAGCAGAGTATCTCCTTGAACTCTGTATATCATCTGTTGTTCACAGGAATAAATGGGAAGTCTGTGTCTGCACAAACCAGTTTGTGAAAGGGAACTTCTGGGACTATATCCTCCCAGACTGTGCCTCTGCAGTGGTAAAATATTTGAGGTTTAGGGCTGTTGATCCTAATGATGCTGCTGAGACTCCAGACAAGGCAGATATATTTTTAGTACCCCCTTAACTTTATGAATAACTGCCCCACATGCTTTGGTTCCTGTTTCTTGAGGTATTTCAAAAGTTATCTAAAATAGAACAACCTACTTTTGTAGGTTATTCTACAATACAATATTATTGTATTATAAATATAAATATATATTTACATATATATGCTGTATAGCACCCATGCATACACATGAAGGCATGTAGTGCCAGGACAAGGGGGAATGGCTTTAAGTTGAAAAAGGGTAGATTTTGATTAGATATTAGGAAAAAATTCTTTACTATGAGGATGGTGAGACACTGGCACAGGTTGCCCAGAGAAGCTGTGCCTGCCCCATCCCTGGCAGTGTTCAAGGCCAGGTTGGACAGGGCTTGGAGCAACCTGGTCTAGTGGAAAGTGTCCCTGTCCATGGCAGGGGTTGGAACCAGAAGATCTTTAAGGTACTTTCCAACCCAAACCATTCAGAGATTCTATGATAAATTGCTTACATATACATTATTCATAAATCCAACTGGAGTAAAAATCCTCATACTTGAAGAAGAGGAAGGTGTCATCTTTCATAATCCCATTGTTTTAATGCTTTGACCTTTATTCCAAATATAACAGGATTTTAACAGATTTTAGTGCAAAAGTAATGATGAATTTTTTAGTGCCCACATGATATTCTGTGTTTCTTTATATGAGCCATATTCTGCTTAATGGGAAAATTTATAAGCTATGATCATCCATAACATCTATTTCAGTAATATGATCTTCATTCTATGATTCTATAATTCATAGAAATATATCATATAACAAAGGGATACTGATGCAGTATTTGTTTTTTTCATCTCCCCAACAAAAGCACACAAAGACTTTGCACAGTGTTTTTAAATAAGGACAAAACCATGGTGCAAGTCTATAAACCACAGTTCTGTATTTTATCAGAAGATAAGGTATGAAAGAGTAAGTCAGGCTTTCAAGGAATCTCTGCAATCTGCAGGACAGTGTAGAAAAGGCAGTGGGACTAATTAGCCTTTTAAAATAATTCCTCTTATCCTTAAGCACATTATGGAAATGCATAGTACACATCAGACATCTGTGTTAGGGGTGTGGGGTTCATGTGCATGTATGTGCATGTATGTGCATGCATGAGTATGCATGGATACGTGAGTAAATGAAAGAGAGTTTTCCAGCCATCTTTGCATGGCTGCATTTGTAACTGAACTGAAATAGTGGAGCAATTAGTGGTGTCATAACTCTTTGGGAGATGTTCACTGAATGCATGTCATTACTAGATGCACAAAACTTGCTTGGCTTGTTGCTCCCTCTGTGATACTAGCTCATGGTATGTTCTTAAAGATTATAATGTTCTACTCTTCAATTTTAGAGGTATTAATGTTGGTTAATCTTAACTAATCCCAAATATTCCACTACTCTTACTACTCCCATCCTACCACTGGCTACTCAGCAATCGAAGATTATCTTTTGCTCATTGGCAGACTGTTCTTACTTACCTATTGCCATGATTAAATTAACCAGTTATTTAACATTAATTAACTGGTTAACTAAAACGAATTATAACTAACATACAGAGGAGAATAAGATGATGAGGCAAGGCTTATTGCTCACTTGAGCACTCCTAAATTTTCACTGTAAAAGAGTAAAAATAGTAAGAGACTTCCACTGTGAACTACCACATGCATATAGATTTACTGTGCATATAGTAGCTGGTTGTCTAGCACATTTGGACACCTGGACATTTGGAAGGAAGGAAGGAAGTCAGCAAAAAGGTCCTAGTGGATAAGTTGAGCTGGAGCCAGAAATGTGCCCTTGAAGCAATGAAGGCCAGGGGGCTTAATTAACTGGGTGGCATTAGCTGGCATTAGCTGTTTCTTACCTAACAGGCAGAGGAAATGACCCTTCCCCTCTATCTGGTACTTGGGAAATACCGCACCCAGTTTTGGGCTTCCCAGACACCATAGGAAATCCCAGGAGTGGCTACCAGGCTCTTAGGGACTAAAGCATGTGCCATATGAGGAGAAGGTGGGGCAGTTGGGTTGGTTCATTCTGGAGATGAGAAGCTTTCAAGAAGGATCTAATTGCTGTCTACACAACAAGGAAGAAGACAAAGCCAACTCTTCCCAGAACTGTTCAGGGCTAGGACAAGAGGCAACAGACACTGCTGGAAACACATGAATATTTGAAAATTCTTGATACAAGAAATTTTTACAATCAACCATGAGTCTGGTCAAACGCTGGAAAAGGTTGCCAAGAGAGGCTATGGCATCTCAATCCTTGCAAGTGTTCAAGATTAAATTGGACATAACCTTGCACAACTTGACCTCCTCTAAGAAAAAGGTGGGTCCAGAGAGCTCTTGAGGTGCTCTCCAATCTCTATGGTTGTGTGATGGCCTGATTCACTGACTGAGTCCATTTTTCCTCATATTCCCCATGTGCAGTTCCATGCAGTATCCTTCATTTGAGAAAATGACACTAACGTATGGCAGAAGTAGCTAGAAACTGTGAGTTTGGCTATACGTTCTCACATAAATTCTCACAAGCAGTGTGGAATGCAGGTCTCCTTTGTCTTATATGGCAGTTTAACTACTGTTCTCTTGGATAAAAGGAGGGAACCATCTCAGTTCTTCTGGGATCTGACACTTTCCTTCATTTACTTTTATATGTAGTGCCTGTAAATGAAGTGTTCTGTTCTTGATTGACCCAAACACTTTTTAATTTTTTATTTTTTTTTTTTTATTTCTTCAAGAAGAAACAAAACAAAATTTAGTTCAAGCTGAGCCAACTTTAAAAAAATAATGTTTTGGTTTGGCAGCTGCTTGTGAGTGATTCTCATTGCCCTTAAGAAGGAATAGAAAGTTCAGTGGCTTTCTTCCCAATATATGGGCCAAGACAGTGGCCAGGAAGGATTGTTTTACAGCTTTATACTCTGGCCCAGGGGCTGAATTTCTTTCCAGTTTATCCTCTGCTTCATGCTCACATTACATCCAATCTTTTTATAGAGACAAAAAAAAATCTGAAAATATTTTAAAAGATTAAAGTACAAATCACCATTGGCAGCCAACTTAGTACTTAAATAGCAATTATCTTCCTTTGACTGTTTTATGCAATAAAAAATCCCCAACACAGGGTAAATAAGACACAATTTCTAAGTGAATTCCAGATTTCTGGTTGTCATTGTTCACAATTTTTCCAAGAACAGTCTAAAAATCTCTATTTTTTTTCTGTGCAGAATTATAGAAATGTCAGTTCCAACATGAATATACACAGCATTCAAAGAGCAACAGTAAGCACTGTTCTTTCCTCCAACTTGCTTCTATAACAACAAATATTTTTATGTTATAGGTGAGCTGCTAGAAGGACCTGTATCGTGGACTATTATTATTATTATTAAATGTTTTAAAAAAGAAGAATTAGAGGCTGAATTAAAACCATTGGAAAAACGTTACATGGACATGTGCTTGGATAGGAATTGAAGAGTATCTGTTTCCTGTGGCCTCAACTGCTGCAGAAGAAAGCCAAACAACTCTATACTCAATTTCTGGCAGCGCGAAACCATTGACTTTATTTTTAAAAAAGATATAGTGACGATGTATTGAACAAAACTCTTTTGGGGGAAGATGCCATATAGATGTAAATGAGAGTACTTGGCTTCTCTCTCTTCATACAAGTACTGGGTCTTCATTGCTTCTAAAGCGGGCTTTGAAGTTGGTACATCGGCCCCTATGCTAGTAGTAATGGTGATTGTAAAGGCTGCAAGTCTGGTGCTGCAAGAGTCTAATTTGATGTAGCACAAAGTATGTAACAGCTGAGGAAGGTACAGGTAGCAGGGGGAGTGGCTGACTTGTGATGACACTAGTAGGTCTCAATTCAGCTTTGCATATCAAGACTTCTTGAGGTATCTGCAAACAAAACTACCAAGAGCTTCTTGGCTAGAACTAGGCACAACTGAATCAGAGGGATCTGGGGCAGGCTTCAGTACTGCAAACTGAAGCAAATCTTCTGATGAAGCTGTTTGCAATGGAAATGGAAATGCACTCCATGTGCTGAAGAAACACAGCTCTCAAAACACTTGCATTCCTATGACTGCCAACAGCTCCTCAGACAAGTAAACCACTTCTCATCAGTTTCCACAACTGTAAAAGGCAAATAAGGATAATTATCTTCCTTGCAAGAGGTTTTGAGGTCTGCAAGTGTAAGGAATTTCAGAAGTGGGAGTATTTCACTGCACAATACTGTCTTTCATGGCTACAGGACATTGACTACTTTTGTAGATTTTGGTATTATGCATAAGTAAAATACATTCGTGATGAACTACAGGTAACTTTGAAAATTAAAAGTAAAAAAAAATAAAAAACAAACCCTGAGCAAAATAATAATAAAAAAAAATCCCTTCTATTTATTCAGTCTATGTTAAAAGATTACGTTATTATAATCGATTCCCCTCACTTTCTTACAAAAAACCCCACCAGAACCTGCTGACTTCATGGAATGCAAGATCAATTTTTACTGGAATAAATTTTGCAGAAATTTTCCTTATGATGTCATAAGCTTCATTTTATTTCTGTTTTATTTTCTGTTTCTTCTAAAGATTCTATAATTCTGTGGACTTTCCAAGGGGAAACTGCTAGGTACTTTCACATTCCTGCCACATACCAGACTTGGGAATATAAGCAAAGTGTGGTGGTGTCTCTTTGCATCAGTTCACACCACCACAAAGCGGTCATCAGTAATGTGAGACTTTAACTAATATGAAGTATTTCATTTATAATTACCAGTATTATACATGTTTTTTTAAATTTTGTGTTTATAGTGATTAATTATTTAGCGACTACATGAACTCTTAATATCTGTGTGAAGTGGGTTTAAGCTTTAAAAGTACTGAACGCTGTGCCAAGAATATAACAACTCTGAAAACTGGGAAGGGTCTAGCTGGAGAGCACTTTTGTATACATCTAACCTAAAGTACCTAAGCCCATATTTCTGTGCTGAACTGGGCTGGGATCCTAGTGCTCAGCACCTCACTAGAACAAATCTTCAAGGAGCACAGATTACCATTAATCCCTTCCTACTTGAAAACGCCGTGTCCCAGATGCAGCTGTACAGCACGCTCTGCCTGGCCAAACCTGTCCTGCTAAACAACTATAGGCCATAAAGATACCTGGCTGAACAACAGAAAGTTCTCACCTTATTTTCATGTGTCCCTAATGTACTTTTTTTTGCTGCCACTCTGGCGCCAGGGCTTCCTGCACCCTTTGTCTTTTTGCATTTTCTCACTGGGGGAAAGGTGGAAAACAGGCTCAGCAGGAGCTGCAGAGGGCAGCAAGCCCGGTGAAGCCCTGGCTGGGCTAGGGGAGGCTCGACTGCCAATCACCCCTCTCTTTAAGCTGTGCTACCCTTGTTCAATAGAGGTAATGGGTCCAGTGGGTAAGTAATAGGTCCAGTGGGTCTATTACACATTTTTATTGAAAAGCAAAATAAATAGCCCTGTAAAACTCACACACTGCCCCAGGGCTGCAATAATTTATGCACCTTCTTAGACCTTCTCTCTTCTTTCTCTGCCTTTTCAGAGTTGCTTGGGTGAACTTTTCCAGCATGGCAGGTGAGAGGTTTTGTAAATTCAACACCAATTGTTTGAATAAAGCAATATTTGAAAATACTGCATGTTGTTATGTGGAGAATTGTGGCAGGCCTTTATTACTTGATTATACACATGTGTAGTACCAAAACAGATCACATATTACTCGGCCAAACTTGTTTAATAGAAAAGGCATAAAAATCAAAGTATGTATAGTGTCAGGTTTGCTTTCCAGAGAGAATGTGTTTTTCCACAAAACTAAGGAAAGGGTAATTTACCACTCAAACAAGCTGGGAAAAAGAACATTCTTTCCTAAACAGCAACAATTATGCTTTTGGCAGGCAGTAGTAAAAGTAATTGTGTTTCCTTTCTTAGCCTGTTACCTTCCTTTCTTAGGTAGGTCTATATCCCAGCTGGTTAGAGAACAACAGGAGAGGTTCTGCTTTTGTTTTCAAGGACTACCAATGAATTTTTCTTTTGTTTGGTTCTGAACAAGTATTACCAGAAGAGTTAAGACTGTCTCACCTTCTTTGTGTTTGGCTCCCATGTATTCTTCATTTGTACAAATACAGATTTCTTATGAGTGGGGGAGAGAATAAATTCCAATGCTGTTGGAACATCAGGGTGAGGCATCAAAGGACATGACAAACAAAAAAATCCTGATGGGAATCCCTTGAGACCTGCAGAAATCCATGCTTTCTTGAGTATCATGAGTGCAATATTCAGAGTTGTGCCTTGTCTGTTCCAAGTCTGATCCAGACGGTGCAGCCGGATATGAAAACACTGCCCCTTTAAGCCCTAAAAACTCTTTTGGACAAAATCTTCATAAGGTAAGTGTAGCTTTGCTCTACCAAGCCAAATGACTCACTGCTCTGCTGTTCTGTCTCTGGAACCCTTTTCTTCCCAAGAACATAACTGCATTATGCACCTTTGGAATAACCTACTTTTTCAGAAAGGGAAAAAAAATCTTAACCTCATTAGTTAGAGGGTAGCATAGGCCCAAGAGCAAGAGAATGGATATATTTTTGAAAACTCTTTGTTGACTTTTATCCCTACTGTTAATAATTTGGATAGTTTCATTGCCAGGTGGCTGTTGTTGTTGTGCAGGATGATTTTACCTAAAACAAAGCAGCTGTTTCCCTTTTCTTTTTTTACTCATGAGAGCAAAACAGTAGGAAAAAAATCAATTTAAAATAAACTAAAAAAAAAACCTTTTTAAATTGAATAGAACAATTTAGGCATAGCACTTGAAGCAGATGTTGCAGAAAGAGAAAAACACAACCTCTTTTCACTCCTTCCCCTCCAACAAAATTGTCATTAACACCTAAATATTGTGAGACAATAATATTTATATCAGACTGCACAACAGTGAAAAAAGTTTATAGAAAACCTGGTGGTAGGATTAGTACTCAGTTGGAAGCTGAGTACTTCTCAGCTGCTATGTGGAGAATGCTATGGCATAACATGGATAAGTGAGGAAACTGAACACACAGCTAGCCTATGCAAAATAAATGGAGAAGCCTGGGACTGTATGTAGTAGCTTAAGTTGTCTTGTGTGCTGTAGTTGGCTTCTGCTCATGCAGAAATAGTTTAGAAGAGGTAGCTAATTGTAGAGAGCAGAATAGTAAGCTATTAAAACAGACAATGCTGAAAGCTGATTACTTGAGGTTAAACCATAAGAGAAAGATTAATAGAACACAGAGGAAAGGTTTCTTTATGGTGTTATTTTTCTAAAGTATTTCTTCTTCATATTTGATGTTGTACCTATGAAAGCCACCAAGTCAAGAGTCCTGGAAGTTGATGTGTCTCTTGCCTGCAGAGCAGTAACAGGGTGACTAGTAGTGACCTGGTTTCCCTACCAAATTCAGCTAGAAAGAAATGCCCTGAGATGCAAAAGTATACAGGTTATTTTCAGCAGTCCTAAATTCTACTCCAGGTGCCTCTTCCTACCATTCCCTCTAAGCAACCCCTTTGTTTAGGGCCCTTTTCTGACTATTTAAATGATCAAGAACCTCAGAAGCACCTTGCTTTCTCTGTTGGCAGGAACCACAGTGGACCTTGGTGGAATTCAGGTGAGAGACATCCATTCCTGTGTCCCTATGCTCATTCAGCCCAGGGAGCCTCAGTAGAGAGAGTGTTGCATTGCATGCATTTGTCTGCTAGGACCTGGATTGGGCTGTCAGTAATGCATGAGCAAAGAGTAAGCAATTCGATTACCTGTTGTGATTCTTTACAGGTTCTGATTTCCTTCCATGTGGAATAATGATTGTACCACCATTTGAAAACAGTAGTGAAGCTTAAGCAATAGCAGTGCTATAGGCAGGTAGAAGGAAGTCCCATAAGAACAGAGGACTTACATAGGGTCTCAAATTTTTCAGGTCTAATATCTGGATTTAATTTAAATTTTATGCTGTTGCTAGAGACAGCCTGGAGTTTCTCTAAAGAATAAGCAAATATACTGTCCTTTTACACTCCCAGGAGCGTAATCTTAAAAAATGTCTTCACAGTTTTTCCAATGGCTACAGCCTCCCATCACATTGCGTTATCCTGTATGGTGAGGACATCTGGGGGGATTGAATCCTCTGGCTCCAAGTGAAATTGGTACTACTTGTCTCTCACCTTCCACTCTTAAAAACACTTGACAATTTGACATTCTCACTGCTAAGTGGAACTGACAGAGGCTCATCAACAATAGGACATTGTTATCAGCCCTGGCAGAAATCATACCAACAGCCTTATGCGAAGTGATGACTTGCATTTACTTGCAGCACGATGAATGCAATTGGGTGTCAAGTGTTCCCAGTGTACAACTAGGGAACAGTGGGGAAGTTACTTAAAGAACTTGTGTTCTTCCTGCTCCCATCTCAGTCATCTTGGAAGTAGATTGCAAATTGTTTAAACCTTAAAATGCTGCAGTATAAATGTCTCATTATTACACTGTAGTTTGATATGGCTTAGGAAAAAAAACCCCTAATATACCTCAGTGATTGTTTTCAGATGTTGGTCTTTATCAGGCCCAAGACACTGGGCAAAAGATGAAGGTAAATTGTTAGTACCACTCTGCTTGCCAACAATTAATCTTCTTTCTGTTTTTCTTTTTTTCCTTTTTTCTTCTCTCTCTTTCTCCACTCTCCTTCCTTCTTTCCTTGAAGATAAATTCTTCTTGCAGAGAAACAACCATTCCTTTCCCCCTACCCCTGCTGCCCAGATCTTTTTAAATGATCCAGATTTGGCTGTTAATATCTGAGAGCTCCAGAGCCTGAGACTGTGGGGAATGAAAAGGCTTCATTGAATCCAGCTGAAGGTGCTCTCATCAGGTGACTGGAGGTGTGTTGACAGCCCTCAGGTGTGTGAGTGAATGACATTTGAGTCCTGCATCCAACAGTGACCATGGAGAAAAGTGTATGAAGAAATTAACGGAAGAATTTCAAAAGAGTTAGGGTTCCATCCCTGTCATCTTATTTTGTGATAATAAATAAAGAGATAGATCAAATATTTTTTTCTCACTGTGCAGATCTGTTGACAAAAATGAGTAATGTGACATTTGACTAGGAAATACTGAATGAAAATTGGGCCCACTCTACTTAAAAAGCTTCATTATTGCACTGCATAAAATACTCCTCTTTCGTAGCAGGAGGTTTTGTTGTTGCTGCTTTTAACTCCTCATTACAATGCATGTCTCAGATAAAGAATGTAAGAGCCATAAAGGCTCTCCTGAGGAAGAAGCCATCCACTGATTTCTTGGTTTGTTTTTTTTTGAACATGGAAACAGCAGCAAAGGCGATGGATAGGAAAGAAGGGGTAAGGCCTCCAGGTTTGTCCTCTGACATGGCTGTAAGTCCTATTGGAGACCACCAGGCTTGGGATCTGTGCTGGTCAATGCTAGATCCTGGGAGACTCAGAAGTGCAGAACCAGTAGGTTCTTCCTTATTTCCTTGGAGTCCGCTGGGAGAAGCTCGAGATACACAAACCCAAATAAACAGCTGAGGGAACTCCTAACTGTTACCCACATTATCCTTTATTTTCCCTTGTTTCTTAGCCATGTGGTGCTGTAGGAAACACCTGCATGGGGCTCTGGTCTTTCTCTACCCAGCTGACTTTTTTCATCCGTGCACTGGCTTGGGGTCAACCCTCATGAGCAGGTGTTTTCCCTCAGAATAGCTTTCTTGTCTGAATCTGAGTGGATCACAAGGGCCGAACTTCACTGCCGGAGGTCAAAGGTCAAACACGGCAGCACAGGGTCCCCTGAGTACCATGCTTACCAGGTGTTTAATATTATCATAGGTTATTTGCTGAAACTGTGATAGAGTGTTCTCAGCGATTCAAAATAAATTTAACGAGAACAGTTTTAAAAGCCCCCACATTAGAGGATGTCTGTTCAATGGACAGAGAGGTTAAAGTTAATTTGATCAGGCATGTGTACTTTCTCCAAAAAGGAACATATGCACTCAGCAGCTTGGCCCCATTTGTTGCAATTTTGGGTCTCATTTCCATTTGCAAGAAAGATAACTACTTGCATATGGAAGCAATAAATAAGAGAAGTCATTAACATTTCTCTAATTTAAGGGAAGGAAAAAAAGTTTTAACGAAGTAATATCTTTGCCAGGGCAGACAGAAATGTAAATTAGAGATTGGAAGGAAACCTATTAAAGGAATAGCTATGTTACTAGTCTTTTTTAATCTAATGAATTTATGAATTGCCACTTGTTAGGTCACAGGCTTTGTTAATTTCCTACGTGTTTAGTTAAGCAGAGAAAGTGTAGGGCAGGAGGAGGGAGGGAGGGTGAAAGGAAAAAGCTTGTGAACAATGAACCTGAGCAAATATTTTCATACAATGTGTTAAGGCTATTTAGTTCAAAATTTTTAAATAAAACCAGCTTTATTTGAAAATCTGAGAAAGATTGGTCTGTGCATTTACTCAGCAGGATGGGATGTACATTTCTGAAACTTTTCTCATGTTTACTTTTTTTCACTTTCATAAACTTGCACCCTTTAAAGGTGTAAAGGGTTAAAAGGTCATGACATTGACTGAGTATTTTATTAAAAACAAGAAAAAATTTAAGAAAACCATATCAGCTTATGGTGCCAATTTAGTAATCACACATCCATGGGCAACACTGTCAAAAGTTATAGCTACTCTGATACCTCTAGGGCTTTCTTTGGTCCAAAGCAGGAGAAAGAATTTTCATTCTCTCTCTTTTCTTGTGGATTGCAGGAGATGAAAGCCAGTGCTTCACTTTGGTTCCCCTTTCATTGTTGGTTAGGATCTGAGTTACTGCTGAAGTGCAATAGCAAATGTTCATCTGTGAACCCACTTTGAAGAATGTCAAAGTGGGATTCTCAAGTACCCAAAGGTCAGATTTTTTTCTGGATTTTCTTGAAAAAACAGTTTTTGTTGTGGAGGATGTGACAGAGGAGAATAAACATCCAATATAAGAGAGCAAGCAAAGAAAAGACCTATGATATTTCATACCAACAGTGGCAGGCAAATTAGTACTCTGTGTAGTAGATGGTATTTTGCAATCTTATGCTATCATGTAGTAAAAAGATAATGTAATGGTCCTACTTGCATCTGTCATTACAGACCTTTGCATAGGACCCTGTTCTGACATATAAAGAGTGAATGAATAGTGCTAATTCAGATGTGTTTTAAAGCATATGACTTAGCAATAACAATTCTAACAATTGCATCAGCAATTACTGCCTAAACATTCAGCAGCATCCCCTCCCAGACAGGAGAGTGAGTGAGTAACATACTGAACCCTCCTACATCGACCCTGGGTAGCTGCAATTTCCTTTGTTTATGGAGGCAACCAAACATTGAAAGCAATTTCTGAATGGGGATTCTTGGTGCTTAATGAAAAATGTTCAAATAGCAACCTGTCAGGTTGGCAAGTGGCTACTTTCCCACCTTTGGGGGTTGCAGGCAATCAACTGTAACAGTATCCCCTCTGAATGGGCCAGAAAATACCGACTGAGAAAAAAGTTACACCCATATGTGTGCATGCATAAGCATATATACACACTTAGAAATTCAGACCAAACCTTGATGAGTTTTGATAAGGTCCCCGCTGCACATCACTTCAATGTAAGTCTGTGTGGTGCTTCTGGCTCCACTTAGAGCTCTTAAGTGAAAAAAGACCCACAACCAAACCCCAAAACAAAGGCATTTTTTGTTGCATTTATGGCATAAAACAAAGCAGAAACAAACGGAAAAGTAACTAAAATGTCTGCTCTCATGAGGCCTGTGTCTACATTCTTGAGGGTTCAGATCGTTTGGATAAACTCTGTAAAATACCTGGACTTTTGGTAGGTTTTCATGATGAGCCTCTGAACATTTGGTGCTGCTGTAGGGCTGGATTCAGTTCACTTTCTCAGGCTCTTGGTACTGAAAATATTTACCAGGTAGTTAGTAGAATCCAGTGAGACAAGTCATAAGCCTGTCTTTTGGGTTTCATTGGCCACCACAAGGGAAAAGTTTATGCTAATGAATTAGTCATCAAGGGATGAAATAGGTGTTGCTTTCTGGTTCACATACAAGTCTAGGCCTAAGAAGATCTAGCCTCTGTTCCAGGTCCTGCTATTGACTTCCTACAGGGTTTAAACAAGCCCCTTTTAACCTCAGTGATGCGTTTGCTAAAGGGGTTTGGTCTGTGTTACAAGAATAAACTTGTTACTTGTCAGATAGTGTAGAAATGAGCACATTAGAAAGCCTAGAAATCTACTAAGCAATTCCAGAAGGATGAGACTAGTGTGGTTTTAGTTGGCTAGTCCCAAGTACAATCCAAGAAGGAAATTCTTAGGAAGCCTAATGGACTTCAGTTACTACTTTGTTTGGTGCTCAGTAATATTTAAAACAGCTTGGATTTTAAACCACATGAAAAATATGCCACCCTGCTGTTCCCACAGGCGTGAGCCAACTACTTGAGAAACTACATCTAATTCCTGTGCCAGTAATACATTTATTATTTATGTTTTAAATTACATTTCCATACCAACCTCCTTGTGTAAAACTGAAAAATTTAACCATACCCCCCCAAAGAATTATCCATGTTTTTCTTACAGCAGACACTGTGTCTTTGAAAAGGACACCATTCCCCTTGACCTAAGTGGCATAATTTCCACTGAAATTGGTGTGAGTCAGAGTGAGTCCTTTTCCCCTCCTCAAAATGGGTATACTGTGAAAAGCTTCTGAAGCTGTATAAAGTCAGAGGGTCAGTTGGTGCTGCAGTGGTTGTTGAGCAGCTTGGGGCAGATGACTATTAACATGAGCATTGGAGCCAGTGTGATGCCCTGGAAATGAAGTTAACATGACTATGTTTAAATGAGAAAGGGATTGAATCTTAGATTAGGAGCATTTATGAAAAATGTTCTGGGCTTTGATAACATTGAAAGATTTCAATGACCAAATACTGAAAATTTGACAACCAGCCCATTCATGTACCTTAAAAGTAAAAAATATCTAAATCTAAAGCCTTAACTTTGGTGTCCTACCTGATCTTACATCAGATGATTTCTAGGGAAGTTGGGCCAAAGGTACAGTGGAAAAGCCTTTGTGGTGTTTTATACCATATCCTAAAAATTAGTGTCTCATTATGACAGCTGTCAATCAGAGTATTCCTGGGTTTTCTTTTCATAAGGACTTCAGGATGAGTGATCCTCCAACACTGTAGTTTTAAAGGTCAGATCTACCTATTGTAAAGAAAGAGCATTTTGATGCATTAGTTATATTTCAAGCACTGAACTCAGCAAAACCTGTCATTCATCACTTATACTCCTACTCTGAAAGTAACATATATTCAATGTAAGAAAACATCTGCTGCACACATGCTAAAGTACATGTGACATTATGCAGTTGCATTTAAAATATTGTAAAATTACTTTGTTTTTCTATTATATTTTAAAGTATTCCATGGCACAGTGTAGATTATAAAACATAAGAAAATATCACAATCCTAGTGTTATGCTGCATGTATTAAGTAACAAGAATACTGTCGTCTTTCGTAGTATTTTATGTGTGCAATCTGATTATGTCTTTTCCATTTGTTACCTCTCTAGTACCCTACAAAAGAAACAAAGCAATGAACCATATTGATGATTGCTAATCTAATACTGTGTTTCTATGCCGTGACACATTAACACTGAAAAATAGTCTTAGTATAAGGAGAAAAAAAACCAAACTCCTGAAATGTTGATAATGCAAAAAGAAAAGATAGGAGAAAAGAGAGATTCATTTTCACACTTTTCTACAATGCAAATACATGAAAATTTCTTTGGAGGATTACTGAACCTGCATTGTTTACAGAGGTCTAGGCACCTGTTATCAGTTTGATTTCTTACTTACGCATGGTTTTATTAAGAGAAGCATTGTACAGTTGCAGGATTCCAAGCACCAGTTAAAAATTATTTGAAAAGCTGTTAAAATAATTTACAAACCCTGCTTGCTGATATGAAATACAGCATTTTGGCAAATGCATTTACTAAAAAGAGGAGTGTGGAGAGAGGGAACGCCTCTTACAAATTTGAGACTGACAGTTTCAACAGCATGTTGCTACTGGGAATGAAATTGGGCCTATCTTCTTTTAAGACACCATCTTGTAATGACTGTTTCTAAAACAAGCTCCAAACCAAGAGCCAGATTACTTCTGCTGATTATCTGAGGTGTACTGAACAGTTGTGTATTAATATGAGGCATTTCAGCTGTGGTCCAAATCCAGTGCTCAGAAAAAGGCCCTATGTTTTTTCTTTCTTATTCCTCCATCTATATTTTAGTCTTTGTAGTGGTCTTCACTGGTTCAGTTGACTAAATATAAGTGGTGCTATTTGTCATGTTCTAGTGTATGCAAGAAATCCACATTGCAAGCATCGCAAGAACTTTGGGACACCTGTGCTACCTGGATCTGCAGATGGAGACCAGGTGTGGTAAGCCAAGGCATCTCAAGGACAGTTGAAAGGAATCTGTATTTAGACAACTGAATCAAACCCTCTCTGAAACTGTAAAGGTCTCCCAAAAGCCCTATGTCTTATCAGCAAGTTCTAAGCAGAATTTTTGAATACCCTATGGTGTTTCATATGATGGCCAGCAACAACACTTAGGAACCCAAATCTTGTACTCTGGAAATGTTCCAAGGATTAATGGTGTTAAAATTATTACAAATTAAAATGAAATTTGGCCTTCTGGAAGGGGATTTCTTTTGAAATTCCATCATGCAGTACTAGCACTCACCCTAAAGTGGACCCCTATTTTAAATCAGTTGAAAATTCATCTAGATTTCTTTGCACTTAAACTTAGGTGCCTTGTGACACCTAAGATGCCTTATAATAACCAAAACATATTTATAAGGTTGGCAGAGGTGACATAGGACCCACGCACTACTGAAGATCCATGCATTCCTGGAGTAGCAAGCTGGTATGTATGTTAGGAATATATTATGTATGGGTTGACAACAACCATGTCAAAGGGAATTAGGTGAACAAACCTATTGAAAACCATTGATTGTATTGACAATCCCCTTTGACTACAATGTGAATGTAGATATTAGTCTAGGGAAGACTGCATTTAAATACCTGTTCTTTCAGAGGGAGTCCTGCCCCAGGTCCCCTCAGCTGTCAGCAGGTTCTTTCCAGGCACAAGAATTTTCCAGTCTTCATGCTGCTGCCAAGGTTTGCCACTAGTTCAATCCATAAGATATTTGCACTCTGAACATAACAAATATTTTAGCTGTGGACTTATTTAAGTGTCCAAAATCACAAGGATTTTCCAGCACTTTGCAGGAACAAACCTGTAAAACTGGCTTTGTCTTTCTTCATTTACAGAGGTCCAAGCCTATTTCTGATATAATATAAACAAGATAACAGAACAAAAGTAATCTTAAGTCAGCTGAGGTGGTTCAGTGTTTGTGAAGAGTTGGGATTTTATTTGAGAAATCTTATTGCCCAACTTCAGTAAGTTAAGGAGGGAGTTTCTAATAATCTGGACAAATAATTACTAAATTGTACAGGAAGAAGCACAACTTGATTGTCCACCTCGTAATACACACAACTTCCAGTGCATTTTATATTTTGTTTGTACATAGAAACATTAATAGCCCTCTCTGTGGGGACATTTTTCCTGCCCTGATCTTTCATTAGTGACTATGCTCCATATGGATTGTTGTATAGTATTTATGTGTGCTTTCATGGACCCATTTGCTGTGAATTGATTTCATGATCAGACCGTATGCAATGACTCATTTATTAGCTCCAAAGTCTCCTTATTTGCAGACTACTTGTATTAATATCATTAGCCCTGAACAACCTCAGTAGTCCTGCTCTTGGCCATGAGCTTTTAAGTTATAATCTCAGTTCTTATCAATGTTGAGCTGCCAAGTTTTCAATCAGTTTTAATTAGACTCAAGTTAGAAGAAAAAGACATAGCAACAAAGAAACCCTGACAATAGAGATCCATTCTTAGTGGCCGCAGTTTCTTCTTTGTCACACACTCAGACAAACATATCCATGTCATTGGTACTTGAGCATTTTACAGTGTCTGAAATCCTTCTAAATATGAATTACATATCTGAAAATTATTAATGACATTCCTGGCATTCCATTAACGTTATTTATTATTTATCGTGTGTGAGACGGAACTGCCTAGAGGCCTTTGCAAAGGATCAAGGGCCTGTTGAGCTAATCTCTTGCTAGGCATATCAATCCAGATGGATGAGCAAATGCAGAAGCACATGGCAAGCAGCAAAACCTGTTTGTCAGTTCAGCATTCCAGCCTGCAAAATACAGATCTAGCACTGAGGCAGTGGCACAGTTTGCACTAACTGTTACCATCAGCTGTCAAAGCTAAAAGGACATGGACTGAACAACATCAGGCTGATTTTAGACTTATTTACTATGAATCGCTTCATCTGTTCTTTGGCCTGAATGATCATGTTTTCTAAAGCAGGCTTTGAAGGTAGGAGGAAGTGTATAGTTTGTTTTTGAACCTGTGATACTGACTTAAGAGTGCGGCAGAGGAGCACAAACATACTGGGAAACGGGAAGGTAATCCTTTGTACCTTATTATTAAGCAACATCTCACAGGACTTTTAAGTCTGGCAAACAAGGAAAGCAATATTAGTGCTGTGTTGCACCCATTTTGTCTATCAAGTAGACTTTCCTTGAAAAAGGTGGCATTAAAAATCCTTATCTGGTATCCACCATCAGAAATTTTTCCACCTGACGTTGATAATGTATTTACTGATATTTCTACTTCCTAACCCTCTTTATCCACCTCTTCCTCTCTGCACAATTTGGAGGAAAAGGACTCACTGGTTAGGGCCTACTCAGTGACCAAGAAGACCTGGGGTTAATGATTTTTTCTGTTGCAGGTGTCTGACATGTGTCTGGGTCACTTGTATGGGTTTTCTTAACATTTTTTCCCCATGTATTTTTGTGGAGGATGAAGTTGTCTTCCTGTGGGGCCATAAGGATTCATGAACTTGTTATTGATAGGTGGTCTCTGCTTTTCATCTGCTCTCCCACATCACTTCTTTAGCTACCTTTGCTTCATGATCCCAAGAGAAAGAAGGGTTGGGAGGCTGGTGATGAAAGATGCCCGGAGTTCAAGGACGACAGCAGGGCTGCTGTGTGAGGCTGGTGCTAACAGCCGCAGTCCTTTATTAACCATCACAGTTTCTCCCTTTAGATTGCTCATGCTCAAAGGCCTCTGAAAACAGCTTAGAAAATACAACTGAAATCAGGAAATTTCCAAACTGCAACAAGGCCCAATAGCCAAATAAAATAAATGAGTTGGCCTACAAAATCCTCGTAACTTGCCACCCAACAACAATAAACCAACCTTGAGACAAGCTAGAAAGGAAACAAAGAAGCCTTTTAATTATTTACAGTAGGCTTATTGTGGCTAAGTAAACATTGGCCAAAGACTTATAAAGTTAGCCTCAGTAAAGCTGGCTTATGCAGTTGTATATAGCTGTAGGTTTTTTAACAGCAGCTTTTTTAACCAGTTCCAGCCTAGCATAAATAAAACATAACTCCCAGCAGAACAGCTGTTAACTTTGAGGTGGTTTTCCACTTACCAATTTCATTATAGTAATTTTATAATAAGATAAACTTATTATCAATTTTTGTCTTAAATGGGGTAATCATAGAGCTTTAGAGACAAAAAATAGTGTGCTAGCAGAAGAGAGCTTCCTGGTGTGGGGAAAAGGTAGTCCCACTGCACCCAGAGGTTTCTACTAACTCCTTGGTCTATGCTCTGAGGTGGCTTTTGGGTCTACTTGGGAATGCTTTGGGTAGCATGCCCCGTCCAGGGGATGAGAAGCATGTGGGACCTAGTGTCTCTTACATGCCATGTGAAGGTGAGCAAGACATGGTGCTTGGGCCTGGTGTGGGGTGGGAGGTAGACAACAAGCTCAAGTCAATCCAGCAGTCCTGGCCACAACTGATATCTAGTGAAAAAGTAAGTGAAGAAAATAAGAATTTCAAATGTATGTACTAATTTGTACATACATATTTAAAAAAAAAAACAAACCCACCAAAAAACAAATACACACACACAAAAAAAAAAAAAACAAAAAATAAACCCCAAACATCCACAGTGAAATAATTTGTGTGTGAAATATGAGCATGTGTTTTTCTGCATATTTAAGTAGGAAGGCTGTTGAAACCTCTCAATCTCATATATGGCTTCACCCATTCCTCCTTTCTTTCCCCTTCCCTTCCCCCTGCCCCCATCTCCCTCAGCTCTAGCCTTTATCCCCAAGTCCCAAACCAGCAAGCATGGTGCTGTGGCTCCCATTCATCCACTCACCATCCTGTGGCAAGAGGCAGCATGTAACAGTGGTTGAGTTCCCATTAATGCCTTTCCTTCAGTGATTCATTGCTTCAGCTTTCTCACCTCTACACTGTCCCCAGATCTTATGAGATTTTGCCAACCCTGAGAGCACAGCCACTTCTTGAATTTCATAGAATCATAGAATCATAGAATCATAGAATAGTAATTTGGTTGAAGTTGACTACAAGTTTCCAGCAGATGAAAATGTATGCACTCTACTGGTGACTGAGATTATAATCAGATAAAATACTTTTAGTCAACTAAGTACTTTTGAAATCAACACACCAGCCAGCAAAAATGGCAGCAAATCCCACCTCACTTTTAGACTAAATCTTTTCCATCAGTGTTAACAGATGATTTTTGTGACAAAGGCTACAGCCCAAGAAAATCAAGACATTTCAGAACAGATGGCATACAAGTGCCAAAAAATGTCTGGCCAAGGCCTGATACTCCCAGTTCTTCTTGGGCAAGATGGAGATGTGATTAAAATGTTTCTGAATATTTGGTTTTGGCTTTGGCCAGAGTTTCAGCAAGGAGTAAAATGTCATATCACTCAACAAACTCCTTGTTATTTTAATGCATAAGGTAGGGAAGTGACATTACTGCCTACAAAAAAAAAAAGTGTGTTTTGATTTTTTATTTGTAATGGTATATTTTTCCAACCACTCTACTCTTTCTCAAGAGTTTTCTATTAGACGATGCTGTCTTTTACATCAAAATCTTCAGCCTTTGCTTTAAGGCTGTTTTCTGACTTTCTGTTCTCACATGTTTATTACTCTCCCACTTAAGTCTTCCACTTGCCTAGGTATCCTTCTGCTCGTATCTTTTGTGTTCCCTGTACAGCTGCAGGCTTCCTCCAGTATAAGGAGGATATATAAACAAGTATTTACCTGGTGTTGGATTCATCTATCTTCCCCTTGCAGAGCACAACTTTCTGCAGATCTAGTCCTGATCTCCTGTTTCCTAAGTTTAAAGTTACAGTCTGCAGGATAACAGGATGACAACAGCAGTGTGTGTTTCCTCCCTCCCCAGCCAAATGGTTACAAACCTATGCAAAATGCAAGAAAAAGGAACGAGAAGTGCTGCTTTACCTTGCTGCGTGTGGCTTTTGTAGGCATCATCTGTCCTGTTTAGAAGACAGAGTTATCACAGGAGACAAGGCGTTATGCATTGCAAATCAGGAACTCGGTATTATGTAGCAATTTAAAAAATATGAAAGTACAGCTGGGCTACCAAACAGATAGGCAGCCAGGAAAGTAATCACAAATACAAAGGTAAAAAGAGACACTAGGGAAATGTCTTACGATATTTTCTAGCAATCAGTCAGTAGTTTGTTGTCCTTAACATGGTTCAAAAAAAAAAAACCACCAAAAAAAACCCCCAAAAACTATGGGTTAAATTACGTTGAACTTTGGGTTTTTTGGTTTTATTTTTTTTTTAATAAAAAATAATTTATACAAAGCCCCACAGGAAAAAAAGTCAACAATGTAGTTTCCTTTCAATATATTCAAATGATAATAGTTATTCGGAGCATAGGGTATACCAGATTGTATCACTTGAGTAGTTTATCTACTTTCCAGTAACAAGTTATATAAAATACTGATCACAGGGAATTTTTCTAACACCCAGCAAAGAGTTTATCATACTTTTAACTCTCTTAATAACCTTTCTCTTAACGAAAGTGTCATTTTCATTGGGTCTATTTAGCACTGCTATTGCTTTGGCAAGAAGGAGAGGAGCAGTATTTAAAAAAATTTTCACATACAGGGAAGACTCTCAGGTAAATCTTTCCAGAAACCATTGATGTTGTTGCAAGAAAATCTAATGTAGAAATACACTTTTGATCAAATGAACCTTATCCTTGTCCATGTTTTGACATACTTAATGAACTCCAGACAAGGCCTAAGATTATTTCAATGAGAAAATGGTCAAAGTGATTTCATTTTGCCAAGATAACATTTTAATTTCAATGTAATTTATTATTTTTCTTGAAGGGAAAGGGAAAGGGAAAGGGAAAAGGAAAGGGAAAGGGAAAAGGGAAAGCAAAGGAAAGGAAAGGAAGGTAAAGGAAGGAAAGGAAAGGAGAGGAGAGGAGAGGAGAGGAGAGGAGAGGAGAGGAGAGGAGAGGAGAGGAGAGGAGAGGAAAGGAAAGGAAAGGAAAGGAAAGGAAAGGAAAGGAAAGGAAAGGAAAGGAAAGGAAAGGAAAGGAAAGGAAAGGAAAGGAAAGGAAAGGAGGAGACAGGAGGAGAGGGGAGGGGAAAAGGAAAGAAAAATATAATTTAACACTGGCCTGTTATTTTAACTAAGCACATGTCTTGTAAATGGTAATTTATCCTAAATGGGCAAACAGTAGCTGTTTGTACTTATGCCTTTCATTTAGTGCCATCATTTTAGAAGAACTAACATAGGCTGAAGTATACAGTGAGTTTGTAAAGACTTCCAGTTGGCTCCAAGCATACTTCCTGATTGGTGTTATTTTTCTATAGCTTCTGGATCTCAGGCAAATATTTAAGCTTGGCTTTAGGTTTATGCCAGAAGTATTGGCCTAGATATCAAGTTTAAAGACACATCACTTTCCCTTTTCCTTTCTTCTCTTTCTAATTCCAAAACAATAAACTCCTAATAAAATGGAGTGTTATTTTAGTTCTTCAGGAATAATATTGTTCTAGGAGGAAAACGAGTTCGCAGATGGGCATTAAATTTGGCTGTAAAGAAGACTTCTTACTTCTAAAGCTGCTACCAGTATCTGACTGTCTGAAGACAGAGCAGATAACACAGGGAAAATGACGGTAATAAAACCTCATATTTCCATGTAATGTTAGAGTTATTTATCCTCTTGGCTAAATCTCTACAGTTTGGTGAGATTTGCTGAGATCAGTATTACTGTGAATCATAGAATCATAGAATAGTTAGGATTGTAAAGGACCTTAAGATCATCTAGTTCCAACCCCCCTGCCATAAGCAGGGACACCTCACACTAAACCATGTCACACAAGGCTTCATCCAGTCTGGCCTTGAACACTGCCAGGGATGGAGCACTCACAGCTTCCCTGAGTAACCCATTCCAGTGCCTCACCACCTGAACAGGGAAGAATTTCTTCCTTAGATCCAATCTAAACCTCTCCTGCTTAAGTTTGAACCTGTTACCCCTTGTCCTGTCACTACAGTCCCTAATGAAGAGTCTCTCCCCTGCATCCCTATAGCCTCCCTTCAGATACTGGAAGGCTGCTAGGAGGTCTCCATGCAGCCTTCTCTTTCCCAGGCTGAACAGCCCCAACTCTCTCAGCCTGTCTTCGTATGGGAGATGCTCCAGTCCCGTGATCATCCTTGTGGCCCTCCTCTGGATTTGTTCCAACAGCTCCATGACCTTTTTATGTTGAGGACACCAGAACTGCACACAATGCTCCAGGTGAGGTCTCATGAGAGCAGAGTAGAAGGGCGGGATCACCTCCTTCAACCTGCTGGTCACGCTCCTTTTGATGCAGCCCAGGATACAGTTGGCTTTCTATGCTGCAAGCACACACTGTTGGCTCATGTTCATGTTTTCATTGACCACCACCCCCAAGTCCTTATTACAGTGTCTGGAAATCACCAGCTGTATTCTTCCTGAGCACTTATCTCTGCTAAATCCCACCTTCCTTACCCAAACCAGACTTTCACTTGACTCAGTAGTCAATTGCTGGGACTGCAGATTTCTAAGAAAAGTTAATTTTATGCATTATTTATCACACAGTACTAGAATTTTCAGGCTATGAGAAAAAAAAATATTTTTGAGCTACTGCAATAAACATCAACACTCTGTAGAGTGCTCAGTATTAAAAAAGAAAGAAATTCAACCAATGATATTTCTTCCATTCTTAGGTGTTGGTCTATCACACAAAGAGAATTCAGAAACCAGAAAGAATTTCAACCAGTAAGAGTGGTTAGCTAATTTCTAAACATGAGTAATTCTTAGTTTTATTTACAGTTTTCTACAGGATCAATTATAGTTTTAATGAATATTTGAATATCAGACAGTGCAAGATACTGTCCTTCTATACAAATCTATGGGTGTTCTGACCTTGCACAGCAGGGACTTTACAGATTGTTTTGATATAAAGGAAGAGACAAATTTTTTAGTGTTTCTTCATCTCTTACCTGAAAACTCTGCATCATCTAAAAGAAACTGAAAGATATCCCACACAGTCTTCTTCACAGGATTTCCATCTTCTTCTGATCTTGTTTTGGCTTGTCAAAGCTGCAGTGTCACTTTAGTTTAGCACTTCTGTTTCTTGCCTTGGCTGCAGACACTGTTTTATAAAAGATGGAATCAACAATTTTAAGATTTGGAATAGTCTCTTATTTCCTTCAGTAAAGTTTGTCTAAACAAATTCCCCCCAATTCTGTCTTGAAACAAGTGCCCTCAGCTGCATAGCCAGCAGTGTTTATTTAGTACAAGTTGGATCTACCTCTGAGTATGTTGAATCAACTTCATTTCTTGGAGACAACTGCAATCTAGATGTGTTAGTTCAAATTCTTCATGACTGGCAGCAAACCTAGCTAGCTGGCATTGAAAGCTTTTCCTATCAGGTATTCTTTTTGCCATTTTTTTCACCATTTCCTTGATTTTAGTGCTCATGCACGAAAAACCTCAGCAGCTATTTTGCAGATGTCTAGAAGAGTCATAATATTGTATTTGTTATTGCTATGGTATTAATTGCAAGCTCAGTTTCATATGTGATTCTATGTGCTGTGAGTAGCTTTGGGAATTGGATAATTATTGTACAGAGCTACTGTCAGGGTTGTTTTTGTTATTTTGTTTGGTTTTGGTTGTTTTTTTTTTTTTGTTCATCTTTAGCTTTCTTGAATCCTTCATTCTGAAATTACAACAGAGGTAAAGTCCAGTAAACCAGAAAGTCCAAGTAACTTCCTGCACCAGGGCACACTTGCATGAGAAGGGAAAATCACCTTATTGATCATATGTAAATTAAAGAGATATGCTATGAAAACTGCTGGGATGCAAGAAACTGGTGATCTGTTAAAGCTGTCAAAACATTTCCAGTACCATATGAAGGGCATGACTGCTTTGATACAAAGCTTTATGAGATCTCAGTTAGAATTCAAACTATTGTCCAATGTTCAAAAGCAATAAATTCATCTTGAACAGGGTCTGTTTGGATGGTCAGAGGATGAAGGACTTGATTAGAAAAGAAAGAACTTGCAGAGGTTAGTGAAGACAAGGGATAAAGAGAATGTGATTACTCCAAATAATAGAAATAAAAGAAAGTGCATGTATAAATACAGAGTAGAGAAGGAGAATAATTCTTTAGAATAATGAATAACATTGAGTAAAAGTCCTGATACCAAAGTGAGGCTTTGGTATAGCTTTGTAAGGTTATTCCAGTAGAAAGGATAGAGAATCCTAAGTAGACAGCTGGCAAGCAGACTTGATGACCCATGAAATCCCCTCTGGTACTCCATTCTTAGGCTTTTTGAAAGCTTTCTGTCTAAAATACATGCAATTTACAGGCTTTTTTTTCTTTGTGTTCAGTTTTACTTAGTAGTGACTTACTAGGGACAGCATAAGCAAATTACCTAATGTGATATTTGACCTTTGTTTCATCCCCATGTAATAAAACTATGTTTTATTCCAGATCAAGAGTATTGTCTTCATCGCATCAAAGATGAACTGAATTACAGCAAGGGAAAATTCAATTTTAGCATACATCTTACTAGAAATCAGTGGTTGCCAACATGAATACTGCCTGAGTTCCTTGGAAAAAGTTTTACACTCTTTCATTACTCCCCCAGAGCTGGATGTTGCTCACAATCCCTTGAATGAATCCACCCAAAGAATAGGTGGTAATTTCCAGCAAGGAGTTTAAGTTTCACTGGTGCTCTTCTGCTATTTTAAAACAGTGAGCCAGGAGACTACTTAGGTAAACCTATGGTAACAATGACAGCTTAGTGTTGATAAGCTCTTTCTTTCTCCCCTTTCATTTAATTAGACCAACTAACACTGTTCCTTACTGTTTTGAAGAGGAGAATGGTCTGTGGTTCTCATCTTGGTTTTTTTTTCCTCTGATCATACTCAGTAGTGTGACAGCCTTTACCTGTGATTAAACTGGGACTAGAATTTCCTTTTTTATCTTGCCCATTTAGATGTCTAAATCTCCAGGGCAGTGTAGTACTTTTTACATACAACACTAACCAGAAAAAATCCTCACAGTTCAGTTGAAACCCATAATGATATAAATTGTAATTCTGACTGAGATTTATTTCAGAACATTCACATTATGAAAGCCATTTCATAAAATACATAGATGACTTTATTCTTAAATCTTAAGTACAAAAAGAAGCACTGTGGCCTCAGACTTTCCCTGCAGCTTTATACCCTCAGTATACATAAATTTAAACTAAACCCAAGTTTTATCTCAATATTTATTTTATTACCAGTTGATGGGTCCATGGGCTGAAGTGCCATTCACAGCACAGGGGTGCTTCATAATAGACTAATTTGCATAAGTACTAAATAATTTACGTATATAAATTATATATCAAAATGTTCTCTAGAATCTATTCAATTCAATGATATTGTTGTTTTGTAGCCTTTAATACTGTTGAGTCTTTAATATTTAAATCCAGCACCTCTTCCAAAGCAAACCCACAGGAATTCTTTACTGGGTTTTTTGGTGTTGTTTTTTTTTTTTTTTTTTTTTT
>NDXB01011695.1:42976-66801 GCA_002631895.1 Agapornis roseicollis | reverse complement strand
TGCAATTTTTATTTTTTTTTTTTTTTTTTTGGTTTTTTTTTTTTTTTTTTTTTTTTTTTTTTTTGTTTGTTTGTTTGTTTTTGGTTTTTTAAAGAAATGTACTCTCCTTGTTATTAAGACAACAACTTGAACTTTATTTAACTACACTGAGAGATGTCGATGACTCTATCAGAAGTTTGGGCTCGCAAAAAAGCTTCATATGAAGGTTATCTAAATATTCAAAGAAGCATCAATCATCCAGAGAATTGTAGTTGTTCAGAAGGATAATTAGGTAGGCATGAAGGTACTTCCTCATTGATTCCAAGAACCTTCTCTGTTCAATGAAAGCAATGAAAGCTTTACACTCAGATATATAAGTAAGAAAAGCAGGCAGCCAAAACAAAGGCCAGAATATTATCTCATCTAGGTTTACAAAACTTAATACCAGCAGAAAATCAAGTACAGCTGAATAGATTAGAGAAGACCTTCCAAGATTTTCCCAGTGGCTTTTGGAGTTAAGACTGGGTGGGTATCCACAATACGCAGTATGAAGATTTCATATGCCAACATAAACTGCCAAATAAGAAATATTTGTATCAGGTGATTAGGTACACTTCATATTAATGATGCATTGGAACTATAAAGCCAACCATGTTTTTAAAGCTCTATTTAAAATTGTTCTATATAGATAAGTAGAACAACTTCTAACCTTCACAATTAACCTGCTAAAACATTTGGTCAGAGTTGTCACAATATCATTACCAAATCTATTTATTAATATGTGAGTCATTTTTAAATGTGAAATTATAGGGATTTATCCAGTGATAAGCAGCCTTCACTGTGGCTATGTATCCATTAGTCACTTTAGACTAGTTCTATAGTCCGTGGGTGAAAGTGTGCATTCAAATGGCATGATTTACCTTGCTATAATATGCACATCTCTCATACATCTGATGAATGGAATCCTGAGAGCTCTTGCTTTTGTCCACTGATTGTAAGAGAAGCCCAGGGTGATTAGCCCACATGCAGTGAGTGATTTAGTACAATTGACTAAACATGATATCTGATGATTTTTAAGATTACTAAAGTTATTCAAATTGAATTCTACCCATGGACTAATCTGAAAGTCCTGTGTCATGTCTGACAGCCTTTGTGGATGTCTGAGGCATTATAGGATACATGCCATATTACCAGGTTCCTGTGAGTGACACCAGCCTTAGATGCCCTCTTCAGGATGAGCACATAGTTCTCTAGGCTGCATACTTTATTACCTGGACACCTTCTGGTTGCCTAAACACAAGCAATCAGGGTTGGCTTAGACTGCATGAGACATTGTCCATCTCTTGTAACATGGGTCTACAGAAGATCTGCACTGTTTGATAGAAGGTGGAATATGGTACTTTATGCTATGCATAAATTGAGCTGTAGATCCCATCCACTACTGTAAGACCTTTCACACCCTGTCTCAGATGTGAACACCTGCTACATTTGGTTCTTAGGTAGCTACAGACTGGTATTGAATCCTATTTCCAAAGTTACAGGGAATTAATTCCATTTCTAGTAAACTTGTAAATACAATTTGTCAGTTTATCAAGCTTTTGTTTTTACAGATATTACTCTGTCACGGGGTTAGAAAGCTGAGCTACCTGTTTGCTTTATTTTTTACCTACAGATCTACATAATATTTAATATTTTGCATTGTTTTTTGCATAGTTCCCAGCAAAGGTAAAACACTGAAAAAAAATCTCCTTTACTTTAGAAATTTATCTTGCTAAAAATGCTACTAAATTCAAGTCTGATAGCAAAGTTTCTTTAAAACAGTAAAAGGAGCAGACAACAAATCAAGAGGAGTTGCACAATACACATTATTTCAGCTATCCTTACAGAACTTGGAGGGATTCAGTAGCTTGAACATAAGTGTCTAGTGCCGTTTGATATGCCCCAGGATACCCAAGACATCTGCATGGGGCTGACAGGTATGTCACAGGACTTACAAGAAACCTGTGTCCTCCTAGACAGGCAGCTGGAGACCAGGTGGGGTTGCCTGAGATGTCTCAAGTGGCAACAGATGCCAATGTTTAAGCAATTGAATCCTGTTCTTTGTGTACAATAGAAGCCGGACCACCGTATGTGTTGCCTTGTCAGACACAATGCAACTAGCATGAAAGCTTTCTTTCTGACAGGAATCACCATCAATGATTTGTCTTTTAAACCATGCTTAATAAATTATTAAGAAATAAAACCACATGCATTAAAGAAGCTCAGGGCTGGGTTCTGAGCTAATATAAATTATAACTGACTCCTTTCTTTTAATCAGTTGAGGATCCAATTTCTAATAGAGCTTTTGCACATTTTTTACATTTCACATCCACTGATATGGAATTTTCTGCAGTCAAGAACATGTGCTGCTTGGCACAGTGTGTCGGGACACAGCTGCTGTCATTTGTTTGGCTTCAGATATTGTTCCTTCCCCAGACAGCATTAGTGTGATTTTGCAGTTGCTCTTTCCAGTCATGAAGAACAAAATTAAACAATAAAAAATTACCTTTTTCTCCAATTGTGCATGAGAGCACAAGTCCTTCAGCCATAGTATTATTTGTGGTAGCAATTGGGCCAGATTCCTGAGGGCCTGATCTTTCAGGAGTATGAGGGTGGTAGCTGTAGTACTTATTCCTGGGAATGACTCACAGTCAGGGAAAAGGTGGTTTGCTCCAATCTAGGGAGCGTCCCATGGTGCAGCCTTCCCTTTGGAGATTAATTCCTTCTACAGTATATGTGTTCTGAATCCATCCTGCACACTTTCTGAGGAAAGACTACAAAATTTGGGTCTAAAAGTGAGCACCTATTAAAAAAAAATGCTGTTTCTCCTATTTCTAGCTTCTAGATGAACAGAATGTTGGGATTGAAGGGAATTTTTCCCAATGTTTGATTTTAGCATTTTATAGAAATACTGAAGTAGTGCTTGGCTTTATAACTCCCAAATAATTCCCCAAACATGGCCTACATTGCTTCTGAGATAGAGCAGGGCAGGTGGGACAATATGATGAAAACCCCAGGGATGAAATTCAGTCCATCTAATTTAGGCTGATAGGATAGGCACCTGCCCATCAGAGGCATACACTTCTTCCTGCTGCAGCTCTAGGGAACTTGGGCATCACCACTACGCATTAAGAAGAACAATTTGGGCGTATTTTAGATGTTATATTTAGTAGCAGTGGATTCCACCCTAATCCTGTAAAATCTTTAAGCTTCTGCTGTATTTCTTGCAAGGAAGAGTTGTTTGTGAGTGACAGGTTCTTCATTTTCTTGTATAAATTGTCAGTACCTTTTGTAAAAAAACATACTTTGTAACAAGAACTATTTTCTTTCTTTTATCCTTTTAGTGTTCAACAAGATATTGGTGGTTTAACCTCATTTTCTTGTAAATATAGGTAGCATTTCTTCTAGAGGTATATGCTTTTATTGTTATAAATGGAAAAGGAAATGTATATACTGTAAATGTAAAACATTATTGTTACCTGTAGGAGAAAAAAATAATAATCATGTTTACTGAAATGACAGGCAATGGCAGCTGTCAAACCAAGCATGACAGTAGAGCAGAGATATCACATGAATTTGCCAAAAGCCCATTCGCATCAGCATTTAGAATTACAATTTTCTGTAGCATTTCACTGTTTATTTTAGGCTGAATAGCAGTTTCAGTTTTGACCTATTACACAGTTCCTTGCTTCTCTGCTCTCCACAAAAGGAGAATTGTCTTGACATAATATTTAGTTACTTTTCTGAAGAGAGTTTTGGTCTCAATAATTGGTTCATGTTAATGGGTGAAGGTTCAGACATGAGCTCCCTGAAATTATATATGTGAACTACAATTCAAGGTGAGCTAAATGCCACTTGTCCATGCATGATGCACAGAAGATTTGGGTCTGCTGCTGTCATCATGTCTCTAACACGAGATGTAGCAACATTTCCTGGTGGAGGACTCCCACTCTGTTTCCAGCATATGGGTAAGGTGGAGCCTGCTACATTGATTTGAGGTTTTCCTAAGTGCTTCATATGATTCACATGTTATGATTTCCAGCCACCAAGGGAAAACAGTTGGCATGTGGGTCAGACATGCTGTGGTCTCCTGACCCAAAGAAGATACAAATGTGCTTCCATAGTCAGTCTAGACTTATGCCAGAACCTCTGGACATACTATCCTTTCCTCATTTGGTGTACTACATAAGACTGGGGCCATCTGATCTCCAGGAGAGATTTCACAGGTTGAAGACACTTTCCTCACTGCACAGCATACACATAAATTAGACCAGGATGTAAAAAAGAAAAGAGAGTCAAGTCTAGCCTGGATTTCCATTGCTGTCCAGGGGAGTAAACCTGAGCTTACTGCCATTTTGCATCGGTCAGTACAGCTGAGAGTAGCAGGGAAAGAAATCATGCCAGGAAACTTTATTAACTTTTCCCTGCGGAGAAACAAGGAAGCAGCAACTGAACCGTGACCACACTGTATTTTCCGGTAGTAAAGCAGTGACAAGGCCACAGCTTAAGTACAGCATTCAAGAGTCCAGCTTTTTTTTAAAGAATATAATAATTTTTTTTCCTCAGTTTTAGAACAGAAAAAAATTGGGGAGGGGAGAAGGAGCTAATAGCAAATAAGTCTTATTAAGGTGGATACTCTCAGTGTAGAGAAATGTAATGCTTTATCCTAGATTTACTTCTAAGCCTGCCAGTAATTGTTGAGAGAACAAGCCTTATCATAAGTCTTCTTACCATGCAAAAAGACATTTAGACTTCACCAAAAACTGTAAGCAAGGTCTACAAAATAAATTAGTTATTTTTTTTTGGCATTGCACTGCAGTGAAAAATTGTGGTTGTGTGAGGGTGAAGCGAGATGGAAGTTCTTCCACAATACTTGCCTGGTTCTAACAACTTATCCTGCCTTGTTTCAATTCCCACACTGAATTATTTGCCATCAAAAAAGGGATGTTACACTGTATTTGGATGTGATTAGATTATGATTTACTCAACCATGGCCTGATTCTACATTAAGGTTTTCCTGATTGCATCATAAGCTACTCACTGTGATGTATACATTTCTTTGTCCTGCATGTCAGATATTCTTCATTTCATAGAAAAGGGTATATAGGAAAGGATACATTTACTCAGTAAGTAAAAACTAAAACTTGATGTGAGATGTTTTTTGCATGAGTCAGAGCAACTATTTTGTTTTCCTCTCTTTCTGCAAGACATACTTTAGATTTTTTTTCTTCTTTTTTTTTTTTTCTTCTATTTAGGAGGTTCTGTTCCTAATTTGAAGAACAATGTCTTATGATTACACGAGTTTAGTCTGAGTAAGAGAAACAGCTTCTTTAAATTCAACTGCAAACTGTATTTAAGTATCTATCGTTCATATCAACTGAAAATTGAAAAAACATGAGCTGAAAAGAGATTAAAAATACACCAGAGACTTCTTCAATGAAAAGCTGATAAATACATAAGAACTGTAAAGAACATGAACCAAATGTCCAAAGATATGATACTAATCAGATTTTAAATTTATCTGATAAATTCTGGAAAAATGAGAAGCTCAAGCTTAATTCGGTGTTTACATCCTCAGCTTTATTTTCTAGTTTCTTTGTAATAGAATGACAATTACAAAACCTAGAAACACATGAACTTCTGTATTAGAATTATTTGCTAAAAAAATTAATATTGTATAAAAGCTCAGTCAGTTTTTAAAATGTGCTTGAAGTTACATGTAAACATTAGTACTGTTAGAAAATAATTTTAGAAGTCAAGTGTATTTTTTTTCTTTTATAAAGTAAGCATTTGCAAGAAAAGCATTTCTTTTTGCAATACAAGTGGACTGTTTGCCTCCAAAGCTGGGAGTCAATAATCTAAATAAAATAATTATATCAATTATATCTAATTCTTTTGATTTACAGTGAAATTAGACTTCTTTTAGGGATGAACTTGGCGTTTTAACACACCTAGTGTGGTGAAGACTGTATCTGTCAACATTTGGAACTTATTCTGAATTATCAGAAATAAAAACTAATTAAAATTATTTTTTTCTAATAATTTGTATAGGTCCCTGAATAATGCAGGCCTATGTGCTATGCATAGTATATATCTCCATCATAAAATCAACATATGCATATTCTCATATATTAGTTACAATGCTAAAATACACAAGTAAAGTGCTTGGAAACCAGTGGATAATATGATTCCAAATTCTTCCTCTCAAATAGAAGTTAAATACGGTAATTCACTGGCTTTCACAGAGCTACATGAAAGAAGAATTTACCATCAGATACTTAAATAAAGTTATTAATAGGCACTTCAAAAATTGCTTATTCATTTCAAAGTAAATAAAATAAATACTGAGTTTATTCATGCTGAGTGTAATTTAACTAAAAGTGATTGGAATTTGGTAGGCATGAATGCAGTCCCTTACTGTCAAAAATGTTCTCTGATTTACTTTGTGAGTCGAATTTAAGTCAATGATCAAAACTTTACTGGAAAGTTCATGGGCTAAACCAAGTGATGAAATAAAAGGTTATATAAGCAGCTCATTTAAGTAATAAAAAGCAACAATTTATTCTACACAGCTTTTGGTTACATAGATTTTGCATTTAACTGAAATGAAAGACTTAAACCTTAAAATGGTGAAAAATGTGTGCAGGAAGAAAAGATAAATATGAAATAAATGAGGCCCACAATATTTCAAATTTACATCCTCTCTCTCTGAAACATTTCCACTGATCTGCGTGGTTCTTTAATGGAAGTTTACACAAGGCTAGCTTTTCTGAACAGTCTAGTATTTTTCCAACCACAGTTGCCAGATGCTTATCAAAGAGTTTCAAGCAGATCATATGCACACTAATCTCTCCCTTATATAGTTTCTCTGGCAATTAGCATTTCAGAGACTCCTTGAGACAGATATCACACCATCACCATGTTGCTCATAACCACCAATGAACATATCCTCCATGTCCATATATAATATTTGAACACATAAATATTGAACACATACATATTTGTACTCTCTAGCTTCCTGTGCCAGTGCCTTCCCTGACAGAGTCACATACATAGAATCATAGAATCATAGAATAGTTAGAGTTGGAAGGGACCTTAAGATCATCTAGTTCCAACCACCCTGCCATAAGCAGGGACACCTCACACTAAACCATGTCACCCAAGGCTTCATGCAATCTGGCCTTGAACACTGCCAGGGATGAAGCACTCACAACCACCCTGGCCAACCCATTCCAGTGCCTCACTACCTGAACAGGAAAGAATCTCTTCCTTATATCCAATCTAAACTTCTCCTGTTTAAGTTTGAACCTGTTACTCCTTGTCCTGTCACTACAGTCCCTAATGAAGAGCCCCTCCCCTTCATCCCTATAGGCCCCCTTCAGATACTGGAAGGATGCTATAAGAGAAACTATGGGCTTCACAGCTTTTCAGACCTACTGGTGATTGTTGCATGCTCCCCTCAGTTGTGCACTGTTGTTAGAAGTGCAACGTGCTGCTGTTTTCAAAGGCAGATCATAGATTCAGGACAGTGCTTATAGATAACCTTTTCTAAAGCATGTAATTGCATTGTATCTCAGCTTCTTTCACAGTAAAATGGTACTGAGTAATATTTACTCACTTTACCAAAACAGCTTTAAGATATGCTGAGTTGTAAGGAAAATGGCTAAACACATGTATTTTGATGGTGTTTAGGAATATTTTTTAATTTAATGAAGTTTGAAAATATTTCTGAAATCAGTGATGTTTTGTGGGAATGGAAGATGACACAGTATACAGAATAATTAACACTTGGCATGATAACATTGTAAAAAGCATCTATCATGAACTTGAGCAAGTCTTATCAGGAGGAAATAGCTTTTAAACCACCAAACAATATGTATGGAGTTAGCATAATGTTGAAAAGCTTTTGTTTCTCATAAATTTTTGAGGTGCAGTGCCTGCAAGTGGAATTCGTCAGCTAAGAGATGGGTTACCGAGCACTGGCTAAGCATAGATTGAGCATGCAATATGTTGATGTGAGCTCATAAGTGACTTTCATTTACTAAACTGACACACAGTCTTCAGACTGTGGATACTTCTCTAAAATCCTGTGTAAGATGGATGACTTGCTTTCAGATTCACTTAGGCAAAGACGTTTGGCCACGTTTAATTTGCTAAAGTAATTTCCAGAAGAGTAGTTTCCTCCAATTGTCCATTAACATTAAGTGAGATTAAGGGAGCTATTAAATACTTATTCTTTTACTCAGGAGATCTCTATGCCTAGACAGCTTTCCTGCTGATATTTATGAGAAGTCTTCTGATATACTTATACTTCACATGCTAAATATTTCAAATTCCTCCAAAGAGAGAAAGCAGGTGGCTTTGTACTCATTACAAGGAAATCTTATTTTGTTGTCCAGATTAGCTGTGGAACCAAAGCAACATAAAATGTATGCCCATTTCCCTGATAAATGTTGACAGAGCCCTCTTGCCAAAACACATCCATTTAAATCCAAAGTAGTATAACTAGTTTTGTTCATACAGCTTTTATTTACAGTGGGGAATTCTTCACAATGATCTCTGACAAGTTATCAGACTATGATAAGTGATGGGTGAACTTCGAAAATACAGTTTAATAAGGCAACTAAAACACTGCTTGTTTATCCAGACTTCGCAAAACCTTTTTTAGTCAGAACATCTGATAAAATCTGGCATCCTCCTGAGATGTTCAGTACTTGCAAATTCTGGCTGAGTTGAGTATGGGAAATATTACAGAGGTTTCTCTAATGTAGGTGGGGTAGATTTGGGTGAAGGAAAATCAGGCTGGTGCCCAATTTATGACACTTTGTGTTATATATGATGTGTCTAGATCTTTTCAAAAACCACTGGAAAACAATGACAATAATTGGTTTGAATACAAAGAGTTAAGAATCCTGATGAAATTATAAAAATTTTTTTGCAGCTTCTAGGCATTTTGGAGCATCTCTGCAGACTAATTTTAGTTAATTACCTTGCAATATTTATTTCTATGCACAATCCACTACATTTCTACAACTACACAACTAAAAATGCATTTCCCTTATTCTCTTTCTCTGCACCTACTGTTACAGTAAACATACCTGCTGCTTAAAGTGCTCGATTTTTCAGACCCGTGTTTCTGACATCCTGAGCGAGAGGACTGCAAGTGGGCAGGTCCAGGGCTAAAACAGGTAGGAAAGAGGTTGATAAGTACACCCGCACTCTGAGTAGGAGGTGCAGGGATAGCAGCTGGGGGTGTGTCCCAGCACTCCTGGAGGACGCAACCTGTAGTACAGAATGCACCCAGAGCAGACTCAATTTCGAGGGTGCTGTGAAGGGGCCAGAAAACAGAAAGAGCTTCCTGCTTCTGACCACAGTGGTGCCAAGATGTCTAGTATGTGGGGAAAATGAGTGAGACCTGTGCCTGCTGTTACACAATATCATTAACTATGGTATACGAAAGAGGACATGCTGCACTAGACCGCTCATCTCTTCAGAGCCTGCAGTCTGGTAGCTGCTACTGCTCAGTAGCATGGCTGTGCCCATAGGCTCTTTCAGACTCTGTCCTGGTACACAGCTTCCTGGCAGTCCAGAAGAATTTACCTTTGCATGTGGCTTGCCTAGATGATTTGCTGTTGAGCCTTTCTTTGGAACTGCAGTGAGAGGCACTGCACCACCTTCCACATTCTCTGCCTGGCAGAAAGACCAGTGAGGCAGGTAGCAGATTACTGGGAGTTCTATTCTGCCCAACTCCACTGAAGGAATTCCATGCCAGAAGAAAAAGGAGAGCCTTATCCTTCATTTTGCTACTTGTCTTAAGATGTGGTTGCTTCCAACCCTAACTATTCTATGATTCTATGATTCTATGTTATGCAGATTTCCAAGAAGGAAAATCAAAGGCAAAATTTCTGCAGGGAACCTGAGAACTTAAAAGTTGCTATGAGTAGTGGATTCTGGGTTTATTAAGTACTAATCGCTCTCCTTTGTCAAATAGGTTGTTCCTAATCTTAAAAAAAAAAAAAGGGCACCATTCCCCTCCTTCCCCCCCCCGCCTCCTTTTTTATATTGAAATTTTGTTAGAATTGCAGAATTTGTTTTCCTTTCCTGTATATCAACTGTAAGTATTTGAATTTCAGATTCATAGAATAGTTAGGGGTTGGAAAGGACCTTAAGATCAGCTAGTTCCACCCCCCTGCCGTGGGCAGGGACACCTCACACTAAACCATGTCACCCAAGGCTCTGTCCAACCTAGCCTTGAACGCTGGCAAGGATGGAGCATTCACTGCTTCTTTGGACAATCTGTTCCAGTGCCTCACCACCTCAGAGTAAAGAACTTCTTCCTTATATCTAACCTGAATTTGTTTTATTCCAGAACAGATTTCCTGAATAATAATCAGTTTGGTGTATGAACATGCTGGTGATGTTTCTAACCTCAGGTCAGCAAATGGCTAATACTTAGATCCTTCTGCTAATGCTGGTTATATAAACATATGTGCATTTAACCCCACTTTTCTGATATTTTAGACTCATTGGGATCTCAGAACTGGAAACAAATCTCACTAATTAGTCTTTTACTTTTTCCTGTAACAAAATGTGGTGTGTTTTTTTTTTTGTTGTTGTTGTTTTTTTGTTTTGGTTTGGTTTTTTTTGTTTGTTTGTTTGTTTTTCCTACAGGTGATGTTGGTAAATGGCAAATATGCGGTTTATGTTATCACATTCTCTTCTACTGATTATAAACCCATGACTAAAAAATGAAAGCATCTATTCATAAAACCAAAGGGGGGGATGTTTGCCTCCCATAAAAATTCCAAGACGTTAAGAAATTTCCTGTTACCATTCCAGAACTTTCAAAATGTTGATATGAAAAATGAGAACAAATCACACCAGAGCAACTACTCTTTGAATGATCCAAGTAATTCCCAAGGAGACCTATGACCAAGTTCCTGCTCCTGCCTAGCAAGAGTAATTCTTTGTGTTAGATCTGCTGCAGTTTCATAAAGCAGTACCTCTAAAACTGTCTTTGAACTTCACTCATCTATATATCTCCTAAACAAAAATTTAAGACTAGATGTAATAGGTGTACACAATGTATCAGAAAATTTTGGAGACCATAGAACAGGTATCTGTGGCATGATTCTTTTCTCTTTTCTGCCAGTGCCAATGCATTGGCTTCAGGGGGAATAAGCATGTGCACTTATTATATCTCTATCAGGGTCTTTGTCTTCAGTTCCAGCATACAGACTATATCAGATAAATACACATGAATTATTACAAACTTTCAAATTTATGGATCATTCACTTTCCTGTTCTTCAGACAAAATGACTACTACTCCAAAAGAGAAGCTGAAGAAAAGATATACTGCAGGATGGCTTATTTGAAAAGAAAAATAAGAGCATCAGATACTAAAAGGAAACTCATTTTGTGTAGTCATTAGAGATTTTGAAAGAATGACACTTTCTAAAAACGAAAGCTGGCTTGCTTTTCCATTTTATTCAGATAAACGTATCAAAATATGGATGAAAATTGAGCTCTAGGGAATGTGGTAAGGAGAGTGAAATCCTCAGAGCTGTGCTTTTTTTACTACCTAGTGAAGTGGAGAGGAGTAGGCACTCTGAGGTCAGTGTTCATCTGACCTGTTTCAGACACTGTTTGGAAAAGAATGAAGTGCCTGCTTCTTTCTGTTGATTATAATAGGAGCCTAGAGTAACTAACTGAGATGTAGACATCTGGATTGTTATCATTTGGTGAGGTAAACCTTCACCATTAGAAATGCTTTAGTTAAGTGTTAGTCGTTCAGGCTAGAAAGTGCTGTCTCATGCTTCAGAAGTGTTAGAAAATACAGCAGGGTCATAATTAATAATCTAAAACATGCTGACTTCTGTAACATGATGCTCTAATCACTGTGGAATTTGAATTATCTATAAATGTTGTCTTTTCATGCTCAACTTGAATTCATTAAGATTACTTTTGAGTTATGTTTGTTACTGGTGTGTAAGAAGGGAGCTGTGGAAAGACTTGATCTTAAAAAGCATCTCTTCTTCAGATGTATATTGACCAACTTCTGTTGACTGCTGTAAAGTCTGACATTCTGTTTATGTTGGCTCAGCCAAGAAACGGATATCCTGAGTTACTATGGAAATTAAGAAACTTCAGTATTCCTTTTCTGGAGAAAATAATGGTTCAAAATTGAGTAATTGAACTATTATTGTAATTTTACAAAAAAGAAACAAAAACAGAAAAAAAAAAAAAACCCTGATATTTACCATACTGTGAGATTAAGTACTTTCCCATGCAAAGTAATGGTACCAATATTAAGGGAATGAACTTTCAGAGTATCTAAACTCAATCCTGTGAACACTTATGCACATCAAACTTGATTGTTCTTGCTGACAGAATCATATAATGAGTAGATGAAAGGAATGCAGCAGAGATCATATGTTTGGAATTCAGCACAGCATATGTTCTTGTGCTTCATGACATATTACAATGAAAAGTTATTTACAGTTTGGCTATAAAAGAAATTGTAGAATATATGAATTAGATACCATTCTTTAAATAGTCTTTACCTTGCCTCATGGGATTCCCTCTTTTCTATTGTTGTCATTTGTACATTTGCACAAATTACTGAGTGTGGTTTCTGGAGTTTAGACCTCATACTTTGATATATCACTAATTTTATGTTGGGTAGAGAGCAAGGGAACAAGACTAATATTTTCCTATCATCTAAGAAGAATTAGGAGATTCGTGAGACTCCCAAAGATCTAGTCAGTCTGCAGATCAAAAATGACAATATTGCTTGCTGTTGTGGAAATACCAGGATCATGTGGGAAAAGGACTATTTCTGATTCTGGTTCATCTGATCTGTAAGTGCTTCTTTCACTCTTGAAAATGGTAGTTCTTCAGAATTGAATTATCTTTTAAAAATACTCAGTGTGATTTTTATTTTTTTTTTTGTATGTTTCTATTCCATTGGAAAAAATTAAAAGGCTAAAAATATGTTAGTGTTGCTAAATGCAGTTTTCTTTTTTTCTTATTTTCTTGTCTTTCATTTCTTTGGATTTCTTTGAAAAAAATCATTGAAAGATCAGAGAATTTAAAATGAAATGCATGAACTTTATGAAAATTACTCCAAGGAAAAATTTTCAATTCATTTACTATTTCAATAGTATTTCAGGTTTGAATTTATTTACAGCCTATGAGATCACACACTGTATAGCTGTCTATATTTGATCAGAAGAACACAATCTTAACTTTACTGAGTCAGACCAAGGTCCACCAAGTCCACTGTCCTTATCAACAAATAATGTATAAAGTATGCCTAAGGATGAACCCAAGAACAAAACTGATGGATTTATTATAGTTTTTAAAAATATCTTTCCATCTTTCCTTAGTGATTTATGGCTCTTGGAGTTCCTTAGACTTTCCTATTCAAAATTGTATCTATCTCCAACTCACCACAGCATTAGCTGCTTATGAGTCAATGGAGATCATTAATTATGCAGTGAAAGTTTAAAGAATCAGGATCTTATTTTTCAGTGTTTTCTCCATCAGAAAGTTCAGATAACAATGTCTAAAAAATGGTTATTAATTTCTTAAAAGAGCTAACATTTGTTTTCATCTGGGTAAATGTTTTTATTCCCGTGTATAGCTGTTTCCATGTCATGGAAAAAGTCCTTTAGTGAAGAAGAAGTGAATATGTCAGGTTTCTATATGACAAGTTGTCACAGCTTTCAGATGTGAGTCAGCTGACAGTTTGCTTTAACTATTAGTCACAGCAATTTTTTGCTTTTATTTATCACATAAGCATCTTACTCAGGATTTTAACTGCTACATTTTTTTTTATCCTGAGACACAATAAATACCAAGAGAAGAAATCCTCTTATGCCAAAAATCAACTAAGCAAATGTAGAATTTTATTAAACCCTCTGTAGGTGTCAGTTAAAATGTAAGGATCTTTCAGGGTTTTATTGGATACTGGATTCTTTTGTCAGCTGGTATAAATCAGTCAGGTTCAATTTATGTTAATAGAAGTAGTCTGAGCTCTTTCAGCTCCAGCATATGTATGTTAAGTATCTATGTTAAGTCAATCAAAAAATTTTCTATGACAAATGATGAAGGTATGATATGATCTAGATGGCAACGAGTTGTGTTATATAGTGTATTTTAAAATTCAAGGTCAAAGATGTACATCCTGTTCCAATCACAGTGTCTGAGTTTTGAACATCCAGATATTTCTTTTAGAATAGGGGATAAAAAATATAGAATAAAAGGCTTTTTTTTTTTTTTTTTCTTCTCGTAAATAATTCAAATGATTTGAAACTGTCTGACCATCTGTACACTTTTTGATTGCCTACCTGAACTTGTCACAAGGAAGTGGTAACTCACTTCATTTTAAGTGAAAAAGCTGTCACATAAAAATGTCACTCCAATGTCTAGTCCTGTCATCACTCCCAGTGAAGAGACCAAAGTTTAAGGGGATCACAGAAGCTAAACTGCTGGACTTTGGAACATGTTCATCCAGACCAGAGCTAAAATCCACTGGTTACATGAATGAAGATGGTCTGAAGAATGTTCATTTAGCTGTTTAACAATTTAACATGAAATTCATCCCTCTTGACTGTGATCTAACTCTTATGCACTTGTCTTGTACTTTCAGTAGTGTGAACAGGCAGCCTTCTTTGCGGTAATTTATCACAACTGCCTAGGGAGTGATCAATTTTTATGGGGGCTGAGTCTCCCTCTAGTAGATTTTGTGTTTCTCCTTGAGTATAAGAGAAGTCTAGATGAGTATCCTAGCCTGCCCACTCGTTGTAGAATAGATGGTTAAAACCTGGGCACAGAAAACAGAACGTGGGGTTTCTAGGCATGACTTATCATGGTAGTGGACAGAACACATCTTGTCACAAGGGTGCAGTAACCACACAACCCTTCTGGGTAAGAGCAATCACTACCACCAGTTTGGAGACCAGTCACAGCCTACATGTAAAAGTCAGTGGGCTAAGGGCACTTCAAGCTTTACGGTAGTCTATCCAGCCAGGACAGAGGCAGTATTAGGGTTCAGATTCAGCTCCCAGATTTGAAAGCACATTCTGCATCACACTGTGAAAAATAGACCCTATTATTGTCTCTAGTACTGGCAGTCCCATGGTTCTATATTCTTGCCCAGATGGGATGTCAAACTAGGTCCTCCCTGAGCTCTAGCTGGTTCCGATGCTATTACTTACTGCATTGAAGGGGACTGACCTATTTCTAGTTCACTGTCATTAAAAAAAAAAAAAAAAAAAAAAAAAAAAAAAAAAAAAAAAAAAAAAAAAAAAAAAAAAAAAAAAAAAAAAAAAAAAAAAAAAAAAAAAAAAAAAAAAAAAAAAAAAAAAAAAAAAAAAAAAAAAAAAAAAAAAAAAAAAATAAAATAAAAAAAAATTGGTAAATCTTTTCTGAAAGATATTTATAGTTGGAAGTAAAAAGAAGTTCTGACTGCACTGTGGGAAGAGGGAAAGCAGTTCATTAGCAGCAGTTGTTATGCGGAACATGTGAAAATTTTTCAATACTGTTCTCTTCTGGGCAAAAGGATCTACCAGCACCTCCCATGACCTCCCCCCCTCTCCGTTAGCAGCATTCCAAATGGGTTTAATGTTTATATGGATGGTAATAGTTTATTGCTAGATTCTAAATATGTTACATAAAACATGTGTTCTGATTTTCAGTTGATCATGCTGTACCAGAGGGGAGGAAATGCAATTAAAATAAAAATGACACACTAACTGGTATTTCTGAAGGCAGTTTTTAGAATTCAAATTGTGACCTCAGTGTAGACCATAAATATAAAATTCATATGTGCTCTGCTTCCTGCATATAATTACCTATCACAAGGCTCATAGTTTAAATGAAATTCTTTATGAAGCAAGAAATAGTATAATAGTGTTTTCTGGCTTACTGCCCTACAGGATACATCAAGCGAAGATACTTTTTCTAATTTTAAAGAGAAATAAAAACATGTGGAACATATGCACTTTTGATGCTGTAATCCTATCAGAATATGTTTGTTTTTATTAAATTTTCCTCATTGAATGCTTCCTTTTCTTAGTGCATTCAGGGGGTGACACTATGTTCCACATGAGTTTAATAGTTATGTGAACAGTCTGAAGGATTGTTCAGATTCTCTTCTCCCTGTTTATAAATACTTGAAGCCTGCAGTCTAACTATTGGTAATCCTTCCTCTCATCTTGGCACAAAGCCTGAACAAACAGGATTTGGGTAGGTGAATTGTGTGAGGGTTGAGGGTGGACAGGGAAAAAATGATTAATCCTTCCAGACTGTAGGCGGGTAGCATAATTTTTGTAGTGCACTTTGGGTTCACTTAATCGCCCTGTCTCATTGTGCAGTAGGTTCAAGCCGTGGATTGATCTTTCTGTCCCAAGAGTCACCATCTTTCTGACTGTTCATCTCTGCATGTCTGTGGTTCTGCATCTTTGAAAGCCATCTCTGAGGGCACTTTACTGCTTTACCCCTAACACAGAATCTCAAAGATGTCTATGTAGCAGCTAATAACACCCATGAGATTTAAAACATATGGGTGAACTCTAGGTTTATCTTCATTTTTCTTTAGACAAATGAGTTTGTTCAATGTTGTTGATTATTCATATCCAGTACATCAGTTATGTCTGTCTTGAAGAACTCCTCTATATTTTCACACTTCAAGACTTCCCACAAGGCATCAAATAACCAATGGAAATGTGATATCGATGTCCCTGTTGATCTTGGTCATTAAGGAAGCTCATTTTTTGTTATATTATTTGCTATTGCTACATTGGTCCTTGCTTGGATTTCAAGCTTCCAAAGCTTCTCTCACTTAAGCACAGGGAAGTGCCTTATGGCTCCTACAGTCTTCATTCTGAAAGTAGGGAACTCAAATTTAAGATATTTACAGATCAAAAGGGGTATTTATTTCAAATAATTTTCACATTCTGTCACACCTTGCTCTTTACAAACATATTGGGAAAAAAACTGATGCAGAAAAATATTTTCTCTACATCTTTGTCATGAAAGTTGGTCTACAAATCTTTAAATGTATATGAAGAAAAGTGTGGCTATGTTTTTGTAAGAATGTTAATTTAAATAGATGCATATGACTGCATTATATACTTTTAAGAATGCTCTCAGGATGATTATGAAGTTCCACACATGTATTTTGCTTAAAAACCTCTTTAGTTCAAATAACACCTTGTTCAATGTAATCTTATTCACATGTATTCTAAAACTGTGGTAATCTGTTTTGTAGTGCATGCTCAAAGATATGTTGCTATTATGTGCACATGATCATGAAAGAAAATGTGACAGGTAAAGAGAAATGTACAAAATGCATGTAGAGATGGCAGCCTACAAAGATGGCAGTGACAGATGTTCTTGTTGCAGTAATCTGATCATGGCACAATGACAACAGTAAAAAAAAAAAAGGAAGAAAAATGTTTAGGGAACACAGAAGGGCTAGAAGTTCTACTATCAGTAGAACAACTAGTTTAAAATAGTTTTAGGACTCAGTTCAGTTGCCTAAACATATTTGTCTAATGCCACTGAAGACCACTGCTATAATAGCCTAAGAAGATCTAATCCATAGAGCCAAAGGAGTCTGAAGATGCATTCAGCTCAGTTAAAAGTAGACAACAGTGGAGATCAGCTGCATAACTGTCCAGACTCTGGAGGGAATTCCCTAGATCTTCAATGACTATCTTCATTGACAGGAGCTTAGAAATCTTCCTTGTATATAGATATCAACATCTGGACACAAGCATCTTGGACTCAGGTTGGAGTGTTGTTGGTTGATTGGTTTGGGTTTTTTTAATTAATTAATTCCTTGTGGTTGCATTCTCTAGTATCTAATAAAGTACAGCCCCTTGATCAAATTACAAGCTCTTCTCCTATGGCTTTTAGATAGTAATATCTTTCTCCTGTGTGCATTCAGATTTCTGACTCATCCTACACTTTTTCCTACATACTGCTAAAGGGATCTCTGTTATCTGAACACTTATTTTAAGAATGATATCTCTAGATATCTCTAGAAATATTGCTGCCTGTCAAGGAGGTTGAAACTGAACAATAGATTTAAGAATTATTGGTAGAGTAGGTGGGAAGGACAAACAGAGAAATAGTGTGGTAACATAAAAATGCAAAATGCTTTCTCAGTTATTTTTTCAGCATAACACTTATACCATTGATATTTAGACATAAAAAGAGTTTTGTGTCCTTTTCCTGTGCACATTTTGGCAGCAATAATGCCTGTAGAGAGTGGATCTCATCTCATATGTTCTGTTTCCCTATGACACTGTCCTATATATTCATATTTTGCAATTCTACAAGGAAAACCTTTTTTTTTCTTATGCTTGTACCTTTCAGATGCTTGTGGTTGTTCATTATAGCTGCACAAGGGTTTTATTTGTATAGTTCTTTTAATCTGTCCTTATTACAGTTAGTGCATTTGTGGCCATATGTGTATATTTTTGTAGATTTTCCTACATTTATTCCATTTTGTCACTAATGAGAACAGTGTATTACCATCATTCAACTAAGAAGCATGCAACATAAGAATATTACATTAATATATGCATGTATCTGCCTGTAAATCTTATGTCTTTTAGTAACATCAATGAGGTAATATTTACTTCTTATTTTCCAGAAGCAGATGCAGGTACCATCTTGTTCTTGTATGCCATCATAATGCATAACAAAAATTTCCAGTCCAATTTAGAGCATCATGAATAGATAACCACTCAAAATCAGAACATTTGCTGGCCAGAACAGCAGCGTCAGACCATATACTCCTTACTTTTTATGTTTTTATTGGTAGCCTTTATCATATTTGAACGGAAGAGTTGTGTTTATCTTTTTCAAAGCTGAATGAAATCGTGTTGCTTACTACTTATTGAAGAAGTAAATCTTTCTTTTACCTTTGCCTCTCTGCTTGATGGATTGTTTAGAGAAATAAAGCTGTTCTCTTCACTAAAATAGTCTTGCCTGAGTCTCAGCTTATTCTTTTGTATATTAGATATGTGTCTTTTTCTTTTCAAATGTGAGATCTAAAGGAAGGTGCTGCTTCTGTTATTCTTCTGCTCTAGGGTCCTTTTAAAGTTTTTATTTGGCTTAAGCACATATGAGATTAATCAGTCCACAGAAGACAGGCCAGGTACCCATCATGTCAGACTGTTACCATTAGTTTTTATTTCAGCCCTTCAGTTATCCATATAAACTACCAAGAATCAAGCTCAACTGTATAGCAATGTATTTTTGCTATCTGGTTCACATTTTTTCCTGGATCTTTGCATTATTTTCAAGTGTTTGAGTGATGCAAAGTTGCTTACATTTGGGTAACTTCTCTCTAAAGGAGACATTAATAAAGACAAACATTCTTCATTCAGTGAATGTAATAATGTCTGGAAGTCTCCACGTGTTGTGGAGTGATCCCAGGCTTTCCAGCCATGGAGGTATCAGTTGAAAAATCCCTTATCTCCCCCAGGGAGGAAACCTGGGATCCATTTATATGTTCTTTGTAGTTGATAAAAAGATTACAAATGGTCAGTTAATATTTCAAGATTATTCTAAATTACTGATTAGTATGGTAAATTTCAAAACATTAAAACAAATGAAGACATGGGTTTTAAATATATTTCCTTTAATACTCAGGGCTTCTAGGGCGGTTAGTTATAAAAGGCCAAAGGTCAACTGATTGGTTCCAGTCTGGAAATTTAGATGACGTAAGTTCTTTAGGGCTCCTGGTTTGGATCAGGAACGATTTGAAAGAGCAACAAGCAATTTTTTATTTTTTTTTTTTTAAAAAAAAACCTTCCCTGGAAATGGGTTAATTTCTTGCTTGAAGAAGTGGCAATAACAATACAGGAGGTCTTCTCTTCCTACCATGTCATAATTTGCATCCATGATGTTTTGATTTGTCTCTTCCTATTTCTCAGAAAAGATATAATAGCAGGATACAATACTGAGATTCAGAGTCATTAAGACTTCATTAAAAATATACTAAAGCACATATTTGCTAGTATGTGATGTAATTTCACCATATATCATGAAAAACTAAATGATAGGTGTCAAAAATATTTCTTATTACATTAACTATTGTTTTTCAAATTATCGGTCTAAATCCTTCAAAACTACAGAAGAATTTCTGTGTAATTCTATAGCATAAGTGTTAAATAAATAGTCCTTGAATAATGTAGCGGTTCTTCCAGTACTGAGCATTCATATCCCAGCTTCATGTATGAATAACTTTCATTCATTTAAGGAACTGAAATTTATCATGCAACATGTTATGGTTTTTTAATTTTTATTTTTTTTTTTTGTAATTTTGTTAAGCAGTTTCACGTCTGTTTAGTTCATTAAAGTAAACACATTAGATGTAAAATGGGATCAAGAAGAAAGAACTTGACCATCTTACTTAGATGTTCTTTCAATAAGGAATTAGCCTGTCCTCTCTACAGCAATGCTGACCCTTTCACCTCCTTTATTCTGTTGCCTCTCCAGCCTTCCAGGACAATATTCTGGCTGACAAGGAAATAACACATCATGTTGCTGAAGCTCCTATCTGTTGAGCCTGTTGGCAACTATTATCATCCGTCTCCACTCCAGATCTAAATTATTTCTAACTAATTGCTCCCCTTAAAATCTTCTTTTCATCTTGCCAGCTGTCTGGTAAGCATTTTTTTGAAGGTATCGATCACGCTTTTCTAGCCATAGGATAGAGGGCATGCCACAGGCACTAACTTACTTAACCCCCAGCTACAAGAGCACTTAACACCATGAGGAGCCAGGTTCTTCCTCCCCTCTCCTCAGCCTCTCTAAACTTGAACTGAAACACAGAGTTACAGCTTCTTTGTCTGATTCTCTACCTATCTCCTGTGCAACTTTCAAAGGAGTTTCTTATTATTATAGTTCTTGTCAGAGCTGCTTCTTCTGTTTCTTGAAGTGCCTCCCATGGTCATTGCTGACTCCAGGGCCCCTTCTTGTCAGTTTTTACATTAATGACATTCCCAGTGTACCTGAAATCTGAAATATTTATGTTTGCAGATGACAGTGTTCCTCAGTTTGCTGCTAATATTTCCTTCTATCCTTTGAAAGGATATATGTGATCAAGTAGCTTAATAATATGCAGTACCTCTTTTCTTTCTGCCCCCCTCTCTTGACAGAACTGTGATTATACTCTTTTCCTGCTCACAAATTAGTTACCCTTTCATGCTGCACAAACTTTCTAGAAGTTCTAGAAAATAGCTTATCTGCTTCCTTAAGATACAAATGTTTTGTATCTACAGAGGTGATCAGGTCAGGGCTAAGGATTGTTGGCTCAGCAGCACAGAAGGAAACCTGCACTGCTTTGGCTTTCTGGCATGTTTGTATTTTCAAAACATGTGTATATGTATATGATGCATATGTGCACATGCAAATAGATGCAAATCTGTACGTGTCCCTATGTATACCCATGCATGTCTTTCTGCCTCCCCCTAGACTGCACTGGAGCATCTAGTCCTTTCCAAGGGTATTGCATTCATCTGGGGAGGGGGTGGGGAATGAAGAGAAAGCTTCTTGTCAAATATTATGACTACTTCAAAGGAATGGAGTCCTAATCTATTTAAAATATGAAGTACATTTGGATAAGCCATGTAAATTAATGTTAACTTGGGGAATACTATGAGTAGACAGCTAAAAGGGGTGGAGATTATTGAGATAAATGAATTCAAGTGGGAAAAGGAAATCAGGAAATTTTTAGCTAGCAAGAAAGAAGGGAACTTTAAGTATTTAAATATGTATTTTTCCTGTAAAAATTAAAAGATGACCACCAAATTAGTGGATAAAACTGTATCTTTTAAAAACTAGAGGGAGTATGGGATAGCTCAGTGTAATAATAACTCATGTCTAAGTCACTAGTTCAAATGCAACCCAACTAGCAAGAACAAAGCACCCTTCCCAGCAGTCACTGGAGTACTGAACAGAGACCTGAATGGAAGTTAGCACAGTGCTAGTATTTCCAAGGTTCATTTGATGACTTCTGGTAGCTGCAAGGGGACATACACAATAAGCATACACTAAATACAGTCAAAAGGATAAAACCAAGAAACGCATCTGTGGTGCTTAGAGAAGGTTCTTTTTGTTGGTATGAAAATGAACTAGCCCTGAGGACCAATCATTAAATGGGCAGGAGTGAGACATCTCATAAAATATTCTACTATGTCATTCCCCAACTCCTGGGCTTTTTGGAGACCTGAGAAAACACACAGTAAAGTTTTAGCCCTGCCTGCATGCTAGGTTTTTATTTTCTGAGACATTGTTTTTATAGAATGTCTCAGGACAACATAAAAGCTATTTGGCAATGAAGACTGGAAAGAGCTCATGGAAAGAGCAACATGGAAGGTCTACCTGAAAGCATGAAGTGCTGGGCCCAGATACTCAAATTGTCTCAAATGCCAGCAGCTGTCTCACCACATGAGTGCAGCAGACTCTCAGTGAATGCATCCTCCTCCCCTTAGCCTGGACAGAACACTCTGCTGATGTGAAAACTGCCCACATTTCCCTGAGCAGATGTGCTCAGATTCGAAAGTGAGGATGCAATGAACTCCAGACTCAGAATTACAGTCCCTGAGATGACAAGAAATGAAACATTACAGGAGGCTGAGTTGATGTGGGCAGTCTTTTCACCTGTAGAGAATGGCTTCACCTACAAAGGCATCTTTGCTTTCCCTGCAGAGGTCATGTGCCTCTGAGGTCCTCTTGCTGTTACCAGTCTATGTATGGAAAATCACTAACAAGGCAGATGATACAAAACACAGGCTCAAATACACAGGCTAATAAATTCTTTCTGCATCTTCTTTATGGTGGCAAATTGCTTTAGCAAGATAGACCACATTCAGAAACATACTTAATCTACAATGCCCCAGATGACAAATGAACCTCAGACTTATACAGATGTTTGCTGTTCTTTTAGGCTCTTCCATGCTTTTGGATTCAAATGACCACAAAATAAGAATAAAGTGAAAAATAAAATAAATTAAATAAAACAAAATAAAATATAACATAGCATAAATAAAATAAAATATAAAATAAAATAAATAAATAAAATAAAATACCACAGAACACTGGGCTCTATCCAGTTCAACACAGATCTAACCATAAAGGTCAATGAATGCACTACTGATGTTAAAGCAGGATTCTTGAACTCATCTTAATTTGGATAGTGAACACAAGCTCCTGCAGTTTGACCTGTACTTTTTAGGGGGAGCTGTTGCTGATGGGAATTAGTTCTTCAATCACCCATAGCTTTTTACTTGGGGAAGCTGATGCATCCCTAAACAGTCAGAGAGTGACCTAACAACTACATGATGTGAAAGGTGAGGATCAGATTGCTTTTTGAGAGTAGCTAGATCCTTGGCCCTTTTTATGCTCAGCAGGATCAGCTCACCCAAAGTAATTTTAATCTTTCACCCTCAACTGACTAAACTATAGAAATCCTTTTAGATATGAAAGATTGCAGGCATTAGGTTTCCATCAAGCTGAAAGAATTTCCATGTCCACCCATGACTCAGAGGGACTGCTCATATCTAAATACAGAATGAGTCTAATTCAACTGTGAACATGTGGTATTTTGATGTTTGTAAGGCAGATTTCCCAAGTATGACGACATCTTTGCAAATGTCATGATTTGGGATTGCTATAATGTATAAAGAGAAGGAAAGAACTAAGGAAGAAAGAATAGAGAGAAATATTCAATCATTCCCAGACTTTTGAAATACTAGCAATCAAAAATACAAAAAAAAAAAAA
>NDXB01011695.1:20710-42865 GCA_002631895.1 Agapornis roseicollis | reverse complement strand
CAAAAATTTTAAAAAACAAGCAAAAAAAAAAAAAAAAAAAAAAAAAGAAAAAAGTGCCTTTCCTCAACAGATTCCAAATACTGTCTGAAAAAAAAAAAACGCTTATCTAAAAATTTTGAAATATAATGTGTATTGTAGGACCCTATCCTTGTATACAGTCTTTGAAATTATATTTACCAATGCTGCACCCATCAGATATCTCACCCTATGTCCAATTTGTTGTAACGCTGTATTAGAAAAGCTGACTTGGGCCAGTTTTGTGTAAGAGCAAACTTATCAAGCACTTAGTCAATAGATGTCTAGCTAGACATAAATCTAATGAATCATACCACAGAAGATCCTGTTTCTACTGAAACTCAGAGGGCCTACAGAGGGATAGCTCAAATGTATTTACATACACTAGCAGGTAAAGTCAGATGAAATAAATTATATTCTCTGTTTACAATTCTGTACTACTAATTCATCTGTGTTTCCATAAAAGGGGCTGAAAGACTGGAATGGCAGGTAGAATTTTGGGTACCATGTAAAACCTATACACTACTCATTTGTGGGTATGAAAATTTCCAGCATATTTTAAGTCACATTATAGTTGTGAACTGTACTTGTACTACGGCCATCTTGTCCAAAAGCCAGTACTGTGATTTTCAACACTATCTGAAATATCGGCTAGAGATTATATAGTTCTTCCTCTTTTTTCCTAACCTGTTGAAAAGTATTATTTTCAACAGTTAGGCATAGATTGAATTTGAGACCACACTTTAGTGGTGAATGTAGGGTATATGGCTTTTTAATCACTTCAGGACAAGCAATATTACTGTGCCTCTTCTGTGGAAGAAACTATTAAATAATTGCTAGGCTACCTGCTGCACCTTATCATAATTGTAATTCTTTTCCCCTAAATGTTTGCTTTGAACTAGCTTCAGCCTCTGCTACATAGAAGGTTTTTAATCTTGGTTCTCACCCATACATATTTACCCGAAGCTGTCAAAGAGTAAGCACGTTGGTTTATTAGCTGCTCAGCTAACCCAATCAGGCTGATAAATGTAGTCTTCAAACAGTAACAATAAATCAGAAAGCATTTTGGATAAGATATGACTTTGTCCTCTTCAATTGGATATGTTTGAAATCACTACATTTGAATATATGCATTTGAATATGTTGCTGATACAAGAAACAATGTTCAAAATGAAGGTCAGTGGAGCTTTTAAAAAGCAGACAAGCAGAAGGATATAAAAGCAGCATAAGCTTAGGTCCAATATTGCTGGAGCTACACTATGTTATAATAAATTGAAAGATAATTTCCCCAAGGAAGCAGGGGCAACAGAAAGCATGACCAGAAAATATTCTCTAGTGGAAGTCATGAAATAAAGAAATGGTAAATCTTGAAAATTCCTTTTCCCATTGAATCTGAGAAAATTGCCTCAAAAGACACAATGTTCTGCTCTGATTACTGTGTACATTTTTGCTGCAAAGGTTAGTGGCAAAAAGGTGTGTATAACATGCATGCATCTGGATTGGATAGGCATTTGCTGTGTGGGGGAAAAGAATGCAGATGCACTCTAGAAATGATGATGAATTGAACAGTATTACATTCCTGGAGTGCTAAAAGTCCATCCCAGCTGAAGTGTTGCCTTATTTGCTCAAATAAATGCAACACTAGAATGGCTATGGTTCTCTGTTTTGCACACAAGTATGTAATTTGTATATATCCACATAAAGTCTGGACCTATTGACCCAGGACATTATATTAGACACACAACAAATCTATATAATATTTGCTCATCTTGTTATCTCTTTTCATGCCTACTGCTTTAGAAGAAGTACCTCTGAACCAGAGACGTTGTGCTGAAAATACAGTTCAGCAAACCAGAAACACTATGTTGTGCATGAAAAACATCCAGAGCTTTTTGGGTCATCTCCAGTGAGCCTGAAGCATGAGGGAAAATGGAAACCTATACTGCTGTTGCTGACTTTGCACAATAAAATAAGAAGAAAAATGGAACTGAGAAAAGGAAAAAAGAGCAATATGAAAGAGGATTGTAAAAGATACTCAAAGGACCTTACTGTACCCGGCATAGATAGCAGGCTGGTGACTGTAATGGGTTCAGCTACTACTTGAAGTTCTAGTCTGGGAAAAACAACTCTGAGGAATACAGTGGACCCTTTTTGAGTAAATACAGTATTCAATTTAAATCTGTCAACCTGGAAGCCTTTAAGATTGCAGGATGTAGGATGAAAAAAAAAATAAAACTAGTGTTTGTTTCTACTTTGTATGATGTAATTCTGATAGGCTGGAACAAAGTATGAGTTTGTGTTTTCCCTTTTACTTTTCCACAGAATAATTTCTTATGCAGCTCCAATTGCAAAATACACAGATTTTTGAGAAAAGAGAGATTTAACGATGCTTGTATTCACAGCTTCAAGCAGTATTAATCTAACATAAAACTCTCTGCTTCCAAGGAAAAAAAAAACCTAAAGACCTGGCCACAAAAAGATGAAGGCTGTAGTGGCATCTGATTAACTTGGCAAAAGAAAAAGTGCACAGTCCTATGGCGAGAGCCAAGCAATAAATATACCCAATACTGCAGTCTAGTCTAACATGGGTTAATGCTTGTATCTTTATAATCTTGCAAAACACATTTAGAGATGTACCCTTGTGTTGTTTCAAATTATTTCCTCATTGTTTCTCTGTGAGAAATGCACACACATAAATTGTTTATGAAAGCTCATCTCCGACACCATTTATCCACTTTCCTTGAGATATCAGATTTGCCAAAAACGAAACCTTCCTGTACAGTATATGATCCGCTTCCTGACAAAATCCCCATTTAAGGGTTAGAGACGGGTTGTCTCCTGGGGACTGGTAATGAGATACAGAGTAGAGTTCTGCAAAAGTTCAGAAACAAAAGTATAAGCCATGTGAATCACGTGTGGTTTCATGCCTTGCTGCAAAGAAACATTGAAATGTTTCTGTGCAGAAATCAGACGCAGCTTGTCATGTGGTCTGGTTTGGATATGAAATCAGACAAAACCTCAGGTTTTAGCAAATTTCCCTTTCAGAATGTAATTGTACAAAGCTCAGACTGTAACTGAAGAGATATCCTATCAGTGTATAAGCATTATACATTGAGTTGCTGCAGAGAATTATGTGATGAGGTGTACAGGCTGTTCTAATATGACTTGCAGGATCTCTCACCTGAAAATACTAACCCAGAGCTCTTTTGCAGCAGTGGGTGGAGCAGTACCTCAGTGCCTTGTCCCAGAGTTGTGTGATAAAATAAACTTTAGCTCTGGGCTACTTGCACACTCTGAATGGGGCACAGGAGATGCTGTGAAATGTCTGAATGCATCATCTGAATACCCATTAGTACTCTTCTGGTTGTGGCTGTAATGGAGTTCATTTTCTTCATAGTAGCTAGTATGGTGCCATATTTAGGATTTTTGAACAAAGCAGCATTGACAACTCAGGAATATTTTCGTTATTGCTGAGCAGTGCTTACACAGAGCCAAGGCCTTTTCTGCTCCTCACACCATCCCACCAGCAAGTAGGCTGGGGGTGCACAAGGAGATAGGACAGAGCACAGCCAGGAAAGCTAACTGAAGGGATATCCCATCAAATATGTCATCATGCTCAGTGTATAACCTGGGGGAAGAAAAAGGAAGTGGAGACATTTGGAGTGATGGTGTTTGTCTTCCCAAGTAACCATCAAGTGTGATGAAGCTTTGCTTCTGGAAATGGCTAACCACCTCCCTGCCAATGGGAAGTAATGAACAAAATTTTTTTTCTTACATGCACAGTTTGTGCTTTACCAATGCAAATGTCTTTACCTCATTCCATGAGTTTTTGCGCTTTTATCCTTTCAATTCTTTCTTCTATCCCACTGAGTGGGAGGAGTGAGCAAGAGATAGGGTGGTACTTAGCTGCCTTCTAGGGTTAACCCACAACAAGTGCATAAATGTTGTAAACTTTAGGATGTATGGGATAGACAGTGGACTGCAGTGGAGAAGCCCTATAGTCCTTTTGCAGGATTTTAACACTAGTCCTTATCTTCTCTGGCATTTGCTTTGTTTGGGGGCTCAGACCTTGGTTCAAATCCAGCCCAGGTACACCAAAATAGAATGCTGGGAGTGCCTGTGAACCCTAAACCGGAATGACTTCACACCCTTTTCCATGGAGAAATCAGCATCCCTGCATGGGTTGGTTTTGGCAGGTTTGATGGGAACTTTCGCCAGAAGAGACTCAGATTCTCATCTTGTGCATGTTATTTTTTAAGAAAGACGTTAATGCATGTTCCACAAGTGTTGCTTCATAGCCACTTGTCTTAAGTGTTACATAGGATACATAATGCATTTTCCTGTAATAGGGTACCACTGTGGAAATCAAATTTGCTTTCCAAGTTTCATGTCCTCAGTTTAGAAGATCTTACTTACATCCCAGTAACTCCAGATCACCTCCTTTTCATCAGTCAAATTACAGATTTAATTATATTTCAATTTAAAAATAAGAGTTTTTGGGTTTAAGGAAAAGCAAACAAATTAAGAATAGAGCAACAAAGCAGAAAGCAACAACAAAAGAAAAAATCACATCTGCTTCCAAGAGAGACACAGACAATTCAACATACCCAGACACATGACTAGAAAAAACAAACCCTGCAGTTGGCTTGCAGTCAGACACCTGCTCTGAAATCCATGACTCAATGGATTATAGTTCATTAACCCACTCAAGACATTTTCTAATTATTGTCACATTTTGTTATTCAAAAACTTGGCCACTTCCCAAGAAAAAGGATCATCTTCCAAAAATGTCCTTGAATTCTCTTGAGAGGAAAAGAAAAGAGGAACCTGGGGTAAACCACAAATTATATTATAGTATTGACAGTAAAATCCCCAAACCTGGGTATGTCTATATTAATTATGAGATTCATCTTGAATATATTGCTCAGTGGGGAATGCTGTTTGTGACCAGAAAAAACCAAAAACCTCTTGACAGGTTTTCATCTCATGTTGTTCTTCAACTATCTTAAGATAATTGAGAGAATTTTTGGTAACCAAAACAAACAGTCCAAACTTTTTCTTGCTTTTTCCTAGGAGAAGGTGCACCTCCAATAGTCACCCACATCTCTTGCACTCTTGACATGAAGGTACAATGGATCTGTTAGTTTTAGAATACAATTGCTCAAGAATTCTCTCCTCTCTTTCCCTGGTGGAAATAAATAAATTCAATGGAAACTCTAAGATATAAATAAAATATCTAGTGAGAGAAAAAAAATCTTAGATCAGCAGAGACATATCATTTTATTTCACTGTTTAAAATGAAATGTCAGGGAAACCTAAAACCTTATCCTAAGATAGTTTTGTTTAGAGTTTGCTCTAGAATTATGGAAATTCAGAATGATCACCTATTGCTAGGCTTTTAAGTTCCATAAGGTGCCCTGTGGGCACCTTACCTACCACAAAGTACTTTGAATCATACTGATTTTAAGAATCATACTGACTGTAGGCTCCATTACCCATCTAAACTGTAGAATTCTAAAACTTTGTCCAAGTCTCTAAAAATGGTCTGACATGTTCGTTGTCGTCCAAGCATCCTGAAGCTGTATTGCCAGCACTAGAACCAGTTAAAATCATTAAGAGAAGGGAAAATTTCCTTCAAGAACAACTCAAAGGGAGGGTCTGACTGTCATTTAATCATTGGCCCAAAATTTTAAACATTCAAGAATTTGGGAGACATGGGCTCATTTACTCCTGTTGAAGGTAGGCAATTGTTTAGAGGAAGGGAGAAATCACAAAATGAGGAAGGTAAGTGCAAAGCTGACTGTGTAATAGAGAAGGCACTGAAATGAAATGCATAGAACTTGCCCTAACTCTATGGAATAGCTATGAAATTTACTTTATCCAGCAATGGATAAAAGCAGTTAAATCAGGCTGTAGGAATCACACTCACTTCTGAGAGAGTCTCCCAACCACCAAGGGACAAAAATTCTCTTTGGTCTGCTCTTGATCACATAGCTTTATGTTTGCATGCAGTTTGAAGAGAAGAGAAAGCATGGTAGGCAGACTAGGTGCTCCAAGACTCTGTAATTAAGGCACTCTCCAAGGAAGAGAGAAATGGGATTTGGAAACCCATCAGGCCAAAGTAGAAAAGAAATTCACATTTCCCATGTTCTGTGTGTTGGCTGAAAACATCAGGCTAATTTTCAGTAGTGCTTGGTGACTTCAGACCTGTAAAATGCCTACTCTCTGGAGAGAGCCTGTCCTCCCAGATGCTGGGATGACAGGAGTATTTGTATTCTGGAGATAAGTAGGAGCTGAGACGTGGTTGTGTTCAGCAGCTGGCTCATTTTAAGTAATCTCACACTCACTGTGTGGAAACACAGCACTGACTATCTTTGGCACTGCTCTATTTAGATGATTCAGGTTCCTAGAAACTCAGTTTTCAGGCAGCATGATGTCTGTATGTCCTGGGTTCAGCAGTTGCAGTCAGTTTTTCTTCTCCTTAGTAGCTGGTGTTTTGACTTAACCCGGGAACAAGGCTGATAAGGCCGATGTTTTTGGTTGTTGCTGAGCGATGTTTGCCCTGACCAAGGACTTTGTGAGCCTCATGCTCTGCCAGGGAGGAGGGGGGGCCGAGAGGAAGGAGGGACAGGACCCAAACTGACCAAAGAGGTATTCCATACCATAGCATGTCATGCCCAGGATGTAACTGGGAGTTACCCGGAAAGAGAGGGAACTTCCCGGTCGGGCTCGTTTTCGGCGGGTGGTATCATACCCTCTTACCTTGTTTTCCTTGTTGTTATTATTATTGGTGATAGCAATAGTGATTTGTGTTATACCTTAGTTACTGGATTGTTGTTATCTCAACCCGTGGGAGTTGCATCCCTTCGGTACTCCTCCCCCCATCCCTCTGGGAGCGGGCAGGAAGGAGGAGAGGGCAAGAAAGGGGGGGCATTGAGTGAGTGATCGAGCTGTGTGGCTGTGTTTAAACCACGACACTGTATTAGATGTCCAAAGTAGATGACTAAGTTCTGAATCTAGCCATTCTCCTCCAGAGCTCTGCAAAGTTTATTGTAAACCATAGCACCAACTTTGTCCTTTTGATTAAACTAGCAAGATATAAATCCCTTAGAAATAGTATCATTGAAAGATAGCACAGTACTTTTAAAAATTATTTCACAATGAACAATGCATAACTCATTTTCTGCTGATCAAGTCAATCTGTGCTCAAATAGCGAAAAATAACACTAAGCTAGGGCTGAGTCCTCTAGAACTGCAAGGCTTCAGACACAGGAATAGTTCTTGCTTTAGGAAAAAACATCAGGTTAGTGGCAGGAAACTCTTCCCTGGAATTTCTAATTTAAAATAACAGACATCTGTGTAGCTTTTGATTGGGTAATTTTTTCAGCATACTTTGGCAGCTGGGTGAATTGTAGATTTCCATGCAGCCCAAAGTCTTATCAGGACAACTAAATATGACTGTTGAGGGTCACTAAAGACAAAGAAGGAAATTAATAAAAAAGTTAACTTTGATTTTTAACTAATAGACCTGTTCTAAACCAGACTTAGAATAGAACTAGTAATGGCTTGTTTTAAACAAACAAATAAATAAACAAATCTGATCTTTTTGCATAGAAGACATATTTTCAAATCAATTTTTTAAGAGATTATTGGAAAAAAATAATATTTGCAAAAATAAGATCTGCTCAAGAGAAGGATAAAGTACAATTGTAGGATCGTTTATATGGAAAAAAATAAAGTAGAACAAACCTCAATGAAACTTGTATCTATGAATCCTAGAGGCAGGACGGTGTCTAGCTCCATGATGGAGGAAGAACTCCATTTAGTATGTGCTCCCTTTTTATTTTACGGTAGCTTTTAGGATACTGGCAGACTAACTTTCTTTTATTGCTTTCCAGAGAAAAGAACACGTTCCCCTACTAGTGGAATTAATCACCTTTTTGGAATTTCCAGCTTTGAGAAGGGAGGATTTTTGCAATTACCTTTGCTCAGTCTGAAAAGCTAGGCAGGACATATCCATTCTTATTCCAAGCTAAGCTTTCTGTTATATCAGTCTTTATCCCGTCAGGTTTTGTTCTTCCTTTTCTTTTCCTTTTCTTTTACTTTTTTCCATTCAGACAATGTCTCTGTCTCAGAGAGCAAACCCCTGGCCTGTCAGATTCTGTACAGTAATTTTAGATTTGTCAATAAAAATTTGTAGCGGTTGGAAGGGAAGAACTTAGCAACTGACCTTACAAAGTGTGTCATTATTGCAGGAGTGTGGTTTACTTTGAGGTGAGACAAGTGGAAATGATTAAAGTCATATTTTATTGAATTTAGTAGAGGGGTGATATGAGAGAAGATAGTATGGAGATGATTAACTGAAAATCAGTCACGTCATTTATCAGAAATGACTGGAATAATAAGAAATCCACAAAACCTCTCTCACAATATATGTAGGAAGGGGAAAAAATTCTTGCCATCAAAAAGCATTAAGTATTACCAATTAGTATCTTTTACTAGGGATTTTGGCACAAGAGTATTGTCTCACCAAGGCTGAAGTTGTTGTAGGCTCTGGAAAAGGACAAAAAAGTCCAAACCAAAGCTCTCTGAGCCATCAGTCAGAATACCCTAGGAGGCACAAGATCTATGGCAAGACACCATACAACATTATTCATCTGCCCCCATTTTGGAAGCAGTATGCAGTTGTTTGCTACTAGAACATCACAGCTCTGACATTATTCATGTCCGTTCTTTGCCCTTCACTGGTGTAGCCAGGTTGGACATTTCACAAAGGAGAAGGAATTCACATAGGCTCATAAGAGAACAGAAAAAAGGGTTGTGTAAGATATGCTGTGGTAATTAAAACAAAACCACAAAACAACCTCTTTGCCTTAGCAATACTGGTCAATTTGTAAATAAAACCAAGCTGTCTCTTGAGGCCTACAGGAAAGAGAAAATAGGTTGGTCTTGGAAATAAGCCTAAGAACAACAAAAATTATCTGGTCATTACAAATCTGCTATGTGTAAATTATGAGTAAATGACTGGACAAATCAATTCACTGCAACAGCACTCTCGTGTTACTTAGCTACTTGTCAAAACACTAGCCACTTGGGGAAATACATATTCAACATGGTTGAGGATACATAGTCATCTGAAGTATATTTACCTAGAAAGACAAGAATGTTGCAAGAAGGCATCATTAGATTCTAGCACTACTGTCCTTAATTGTATTTTGCACACAATCTGCAATTTCAAAAAAATATTTGTGACTTTGTGTCCTGAGTTTAGCAGTGGCAGTCATCTTTTCCTTTGTCATAATAACTGGTGCAGCATTATATTTTCTAGTTTCAGCCTGGAAAGAAAACTGATAACAGGAATGTTTTTATTTACTGCTCAAATGTTTAGTCTGAGCAAGGACTTTGTGAGCCTCATGCTCTGCCAGGGAGGAGGGGAGGATGGGAGGAAGCAGGGACGGGACACCTGACCCAAACTGACCAAAGAGGTATTCCATACCACAGCACATCTTGCCCAGGATGTAGAACTGGAAGCAGTTACCCAGAAGGGCTAGCTCTCTGGGGGGGGTGGGAGGAGGTATTCANGGGGGGAGGAGGTATTCGGTCAGTGCTTGGTTGGGCTGGGTGGGGTGAGTTATCTGTCAGCAGGTGGTGAGGTGCTGTATTCTTTTCCCTTGTTATTTCCTTTATCATTATTATTATTGGTGGTAGCAGTAGTGATTTGTGTTATACCTGAGTTACTAAACTGTTCTTATCTAAACCTGTGGGAGTTGCATTCTTTTGATTTTCCTCCCCATCCCTCTAGAAGCAGAGGAGGGCAAGAAAGGGGGGGATTGAGTGAGTGAACGAGCTGTGTGGCTGGGTTTAAACCATGACACTTTTTAATTTTCAAAGGTTTCTCTGAATTCTGAGGCTTTATTTTTTTATTGTTTACTTATTCTGCATAATGTGACTATCTTTGGTGAAGCAAGCAAAACTAGGTTTGCAACCAGTCCAGAAGTTACTAATGTATTATTTTGGATTTTTTTTTTTTCTCAATGAACAAATTCTTTTCTTTTTTTTGGGGGGGAAAAGGTGGGAGCAGGGGCAGGAGGAGGGGAAAAGGGTTGAGAGATGTAAAAAAGGCATACAAGTGATAGATCTCTGTGATATTAATAGTATAAATGAAGAATTTGGCCAGTAAAGCCTTCCTCTTGGTGAAGAAGTGAGATAATTTAGCCTAGGGAGAAATAATTCCTTAGAGTTTACTATGATCACTGGAAGAGAAGTGGAAATTTTGGGTTGGTCATAGGCAAGTGTATGCATTATATGTTAGACAATCCAAAATCCAGCAAAAATCTATGACAACCCTGTCTGGAAACTGAGTATTAAGTATTACTGTAACATTATTAAGTATTAAATGATGCTTAGAGTATTATTTAAACAATAAGAAATTGATTTTAGGAAAAGTACGAGTCAGAATTGCTATACAACTGGAAAAACTGAGTTTTTGTTATAACTTGAGTGCTTTACTAAAAAGAACTCTGAGACAGGCTGTTGAAGATTATACTAGCATTTTTAACAGAGAAGTGTATTTGCCTTTTTCACTGAAGTTTACAAATAAAGGAGCATGTTAGCACTGACATCAGCCCTTTTAAATAGCAGTAATTGATAGGAGCCTTTTTCCACCATCCAGCAAGGGAAAGAAGATGCTATTTTTTTTTTTTTGTGCTATTATTTTGTGGATTTTCCTCTTATACTGCTTGCTTGAAAATCCATACCTTGAGATCACNAGTAATTAATTGGAGCCTTTTTCCACCATCCAGCAAGGGAAAGAAGATGCTATTTTTTTTTTTTGTGCTATTATTTTGTGGATTTTCCTCTTATACTGCTTGCTTGAAAATCCATACCTTGAGATCACAAGGAACGAAATAAGGCTCATTTGTTTTGAGCTCTCATTGAGCACTCATTCTTCATTAATGCTGCTTAGGTTTAGATCAGAACCTTTAAGCAGAACTTCCATAAACCAAAAATCTGGGAAACGACAGTTCTGCGCTAACTTGTGCAGATAGTTTTTAGTCTCTAAAATGTCTAGAGTACCTTTTGGCAAGAGTTGCAATAACCAGAAACAGTGCAAATACTAAAGCCTGGATGCGATGCTGTAGCCCACAGAAAGCATTGGGTTTAAATGTCTCAGCAATTCACTTTCGTTCCTTGATGCACCAGGACTAATTTGTTAGTCATGTGAACATGTCTCAAAGTTCCTCTTCAGCTCTGTAGGCAGTTTGGGAAATGGACGACAGAGATGTAGGACAGCTGAAAGAGTCTAAGCTTTATGCTTTTCAATGAGTGATAGATGATACCTATTTGACCAAATTCTTTTTACATGTTTTGGATGTGAAAATTTTTGATTTATTCTACAGATGTACAGAGCAATAGATACGCTTGCCATTGTTATAAATCAAAGATATAAAATATATAATTATGAGTTGTAAGAAAAGCTACAATAAAAAAGGAATTTGTTCAAATAAATTGGATCATGAGGACAGTGCATGTCATGAGATCAATAAACAGCATTTGTTAGGCAACTCTATTGCCAATGAGACTGTCAAAGAATTTCAGCTTCATCGAGTTCTTATTGGAAGAGCAGGCAAATGGATGAGTTGGAAGAGAGCAAATGATAAACCATTAGTGTAGCTAACTGGAAAGAATACACTACTGAGGTGTGTCTACAGGAATTATAATTTAATCTAGGTGTCATTTGTCCTCAATTACATAAAGATACTTATAAAAATACCTTTGCCATGTCCAGTGCAATTTTATTATTTTCTAATGTGAACTCAACTGATAGTCACATCCAGTTAAAAGATACAAAAATGCAAAATGGAAAGTCTTATTGAGAATATTAAGGTGTAGAACTGCACTTTTACATTTTTTACCATCCAAATCGCAGTGGAATGCAAGTCTTTGATGCCTGTTAGATCCACTTTTTATGAGACAGAATTTTTAATATTGGAAGTTGGATTGCACTACAGCAGCTTCTGAATCCCAGTTGATTGAGGTGAAGTTCAAAAAAAAAAAAAAAAAAAAAAAAAAAAAAAAAAAAAAAAAAAAAAAAAAAAAAAAAAAAAAAAAAAAAAGGAGAAGAAAAGAAAGTAAAATTATTTGAGGAATTTAGCAACAAAAATAATTGAAGCATACATTAAATTCTTATCCGAGGGAGAAAGGTGTGTGGACCCAAGCCAGAGCAGAAGGTGTGTAAAATGTTTACATGTTGGAAAAATGAGTTTGTCTTTAACGAATATTCACAGTCGGAGAGCTGATAAATATTTTCTTTATACAAAACTAGTAATTGTAATTAGGTGGTACATATTCCTATGCCATTTTGGCATACCTTAAAAAAAAAATCAAATTATGGGCATCAGATAATTTTGTGCATGTTGCCTCCAGTTTGTAATAGATTCAAATTTGGTACTTCTGCATTTTTATTTGGCACTGTATCCAAACTGAGAGGATCCATGAACAACATGTGAGTCAGGAAGCCAGCAAGCAGAGGTTCAGTAGGTCAGTTCATTTACCTATACACAGACATCCATGTCTTTTGGGATTCCTTGGGGTATCTAGGACACTGATGCCTTTCAAGTACAAACATGAGCTGTGGGTGATCCCAGGGACGTTTCTGGGCAGCCGAAGGCTAAGGAAGATGCCCTGTAGTACATCCACTTATCACTTGCTAGTCAGCTGAATATTACACCAAGCATGGAGTTTAAATGCCGCTTAAATTTAGGTTTCCACACTGTAGGCATCCATGTGTGAGTTAGGTGTCTATGCTTCCACTGGATGCAATGAAGATTTAATATATCTTAAGGGCTATTCAGAGCAGCTAGAAATAGACAAGTTTTTGAACCACATTCAGGTGTCTAGTTCCTTACGTAGTATCTCCTGGCATTTTGACAGGACTCCAGCTGTCAGCTGAGAAAAGCAAAGTGTCTTATAGGTTCTAAAATATGTCCAGGAGACCTGTATGGATTACTCAGGCCACTGTGGCATCTCAAATGATAGACCATCATGTGTGGGCAATCAAGTCCTCACATTTAACTATTTTAATAGCTCTCTGGACCCTATTCATTGTAGTGTTTGATCCCAATTAATTATATGGGAATTTAGACACTTGGCTTACATGTTGATAACCTTATTTAAATGTTGAATCTGGAACTAGATTCCATCCCCTTTTTTTTTAAAGTCATCACAGAACTGTGGTGCCCATGGCAGCTTTAGCTGCCTATCGAATAAGGTGCATATTTTTGGTAGCGTACTGTAGTCCAAGTTGTTAACATGGATGTGAACTCCAAACAGACACTAAATAACAGATATAACATGCCCATTTTCTTTAATGTGTCCTGAGAGCTCAGCTGAATAGGCTTTTGTCCTGGAACATAGTGCACCGTTAAGTGCAGCTATATGGTTTTGATCTGGAACTAATTTGCATCCATGTAGCCTGGAGTCTGGGAAGAGAAGGCTTGTGTTTGCCAGCAGAAGGTAAATGCATCCTTGGAAGAGCTATATCTGCAGCTTTCACTTTCAGGGTTCTACCAATAGAGGTGAACAGAGTAATCAAATCTTCTGGCAAAATATTGTTTACATAATAGAAATGAAGCTCTTCAAAACAGAAGGGACTGGAAAATAGTCTGTATTCTACTTTATCTCAAGGCTTGCCACTTCCTCTTGAAAAGCTGAAAAGATTCAATTTTCTCACTAATCAGGCATCTATGCCTGCCTGAGGAGGTCCTTAATCACAATTTTTCAGGTACTAGAAAGAAAGAATTTTTGTGCTGCTTGAATTTTTTATTTTGGGCTGGTTCAGCAGGGTCACCCAATCACCCCTTGAGGAAATGACTCTACCCCTTCAAAGAAGGCCTGTCCTTGACAGCATTTTGCTTTCTATTTCTTCTTTATCTGCTACCCAGTTGTGAGGATATCTCAAGTTAAGATCAGGGACTCCACTGCCATCATGACTGCTCACATATGTAGTCCTGCTTAAATTCTGCAGAGTAAAAGATATAGACTGTCACTTTCTTCAATGATCACCTTTATTGTTAGTCCCCAACACAGTGATTCTGACCGAGAATTCTGAGCATTATGCAAATTACCAGTAACATTACTGTTAAAACTGCTACTGCTGTTACTTACAACTGCTACCAACTGAACTTCTTTTTACTAAGTTAACCTAACCTAACTAAAAGGTTCTTAATAACAAAAATTCAACTTTATACTGCCAGATATTTTAGATAAACCCCGTAATTTTGTATGAAAATAGCTATTTTTTTAAAATATGTTCCCTTAGTAAAAAAGGGTTTTTCCCTTTTAAAAACTTATGAACTGAATTTTTTCACCAGGTATACAGTGTATTATCGTCAAAGAAAGGAGGCAGGATGTATAGGCATTGCAGAAGGCAAGAGTTGTTATTTTCATTCATAGCCACCAAACAAGCTTCAAAATTAGCCTGGTGAACTTTATGCACTTCCATGGGTGATGATGAAAAATATACCTTACCACACTGAAACTGAATGTAGCTGTATGCTAACTTGTAATTAGTGAAGAAAATGCTGAAATATCTAAATAAGCTCACACTGAACCAAATGAATATGAGAGGCAGACTTGCACACAAATGTTCATCTTCATTAATGCTGAGGTGCAAAAAGGCAACATGCCAGCTTAGTACATGGGCATTAAGGTCTGATCATAATCTTTTCCAGTGACTGCTACAGGTACCTTAATTGTTTGTAAAATTACGGTGGGATTCCCACAGTATTGCATATCACATTTTCATGAATATCACATTCCTTCTTGTTGGTTTATCAAAATAATGGCTGCATTAATAAGGACTGGTCATTTGTTTCAAAGTGATTCTGTCAGCTAACACATGGAAACCCCTCATTCATTCCTTCCCTCTTCATTGTATTAACATTATTCATTCTGAACCCTGCTGGCATGCATGTGACAGAGTATGGAATTTGAGAATACTTTGGCATTGGACAGCACCCAATTATAGGAAATTATTGACATTAACAGAAATGACTCTGATACTTGCTTTTTCAGCGAAGAATATATTGCCTCAGTTCTAGCCGCATGCTCACTCTTTTAGCCTCCCCATTCTCTTTGTTGATTAAAACCAAAGCACAAGTGAGTGAATTCTCCCCACACTCCACCCCAGTATCCTGATAGCTGACTAAATTAACACTGCCCTCTGATCACCAAGCGATTGGTCTTTATGGGACCAAAACATGGGTGATCAAACAGAGCGTCCGCCTGGTTTGACAGGTATGGAGTTGAGTTGCACATGTGCCTCTCCTGTGCCTGGCATCAGCAGCAGGAGGGGTGGAGCAGTCCAGGGAGTTAGTGCATTTACAGTTGTTACCAGGGAAACAAGAAAAATTGCAGACGTTCTGTATTATATATAATATGATCTGAACCTGGCTGTATCACAGAAACATTTGGCTAATATAGCAATGTACTACAATATTAGCCAAGAAAATCCAATACTTTTATGGCTGTAGCAGGGACCTCTTTTATGTAAAACATTAGTCATTAGAATTTAAATTAAACCTAAAAGAGGAATGGAAATACCATGTTCAGCTACCTGGCTCCTCAAAAAGCTGGTCTTACACTGAATTTCCATCACAACTTCATTCATTTTCCAGCTTTAAATGGCCAGCAATGCAGACAATGCTTTATTCTCCGAGAATTCCCCTTCCACTGGGGTCCCATTTTTGATTCTCTGTCAATGAAGTCTAAATTTCTATTTGGTATTACATAATTCTCACCAATTTCTCACCCATTTAGACCTTCTGTTCCCACTGACACAGTATAGAAGCACAAATATCTTGGAATAGCAAGGATGACGGAGAGGGACTCTTCATCAGGGGTTATAGTGATAGGACAAGGTGTAATGGGTTTAAACTTAAACAGGGGAAGTTCAGGTTAGATATAAGGAATAAGTTTTTTACTGTGAGGTTGATGAGGCACTGGAATAGGTTGCCCAAAGAAATAGTAAATGTTCCATCCCTGTCAGTGTTCAAGGCCAGGTTGGACAGAGACTTGGGTGAGACATGGTCTAGTGTGAGGTATCCTTGACCATGTCAGGGGATTGGAACCAGATGATCTTAAGGTCCTTTCCAACTCTAACTATTCTATGATTTTATGATTCTATATCCCTACAATTTAAATGAAAGTAATAATTGGCAAAAATAGAAAGCTGCAACACTCAGTTATATCTACTTTCTCACAACCTGACACCAAGCCTTTGTCAAAGGAACAAAAAAATATGAATCTCAGCTTTACTTTTGTAGCCTCTTTGCTGTAGAAAGCAGCCATGTACACTTATTTTATACATTCATCCTGAATGGGAGACACAGACTCTGAAATAACCACCAGAAAAGAGACCCTTAGCAGTTCCATAGCTGTCTTATTTTGTGTAGGATGCTAACAGCCTCTGCACTTCAGAGGTGTGAAACAATGAGTTCCATGCAATTGTGCTTGATCAGTAACATCAGTGACCATGTCACTGGTGTTGAAGCAACAAAATGACCACTCCTAATATGATCTGTAAGTTTATTTTCAGGTTTTAGGCAGTTGTTGTGTAGTCAAGGAAAGGGTCAGACACCAAGATCTGGGATGGAGACTGTTCAGTGTAGGTTTAGAGATAAGAAGTCTCCAACAAGCCCTACTGCTACAAACCATAGATTCTTAAATGCATCTATGCCAATGCCCACAGCATGGGCAACAAACAGGAGGAACTGGAAGCCATTGTGCAGCAGGGAAATCATGACATAATCACCACCACAGAAGCATTCTCATGATTGGAATGTTGAAGTGGATAGGCTAGGAAAAGGAAGCAGTTGGGTTATGTTCTATGTCAGGGAGTGCATTGACTGACTTGAATGTTGTGAGTGAGAAGGCTGAATGTGGGTGAAAATCAGGGGGAAGGCCAACCAAGCTGGTATCCTGGTAGGAGTCTGCTACAGACCACCTATCCAGGATGAAGTTACAGGTGAAGAGTTTTTCAAACAACTGGGAGAAGTTTTACAATCACTTGCCCTTGTTCTGGTGGGGGACTTCAACCTACCAGATGTCTGCTGGAAGTACAATTCAACAGAGAAGAAACAATCCAGGAGATTCTTGGACAGTGTGGAAGATAACTTCCTTACCCAGCTGGTTAGTGAGCCAACTAGGGGAGATGCTTGGCTAGATTTACTGTTCACAAACAGAGAGGGACTGGTGGGTGATGGGATAGTTGAAGGACTTCTTGGGCAAAGCAATCATGAGATGATCGAATTTTCAGTCTTTGGAAAAGTTGGGAAGAAGGTCAGCAAAACCTCCACCTTAGACTTCTGGAGGGCTGACTTTGCCCTGTTTAAGATGCTGTTTGGCAGAATCCCTTGGGAAACATTACTGAAGGACAAAGGGGTCCAGGAAGCCTGGACACTCTTCAAGAATGAAATCCTCAAGGCTCAGGAACAGGCAGTCCACATGTGCCAAAAATCAAACCAGCAGGAAAGAAACCAGCCTGGCTGAGCAGAGAGATATTGTATGAACTCTGGAACAAAAACGACAATTTATCACCTGTGGAAGAAGGGACTGTCACCACATGAAAACTACAAGGATGTTGTTTATGTAGAGAGAAAGTTAGAAAGGCAAAGGCACAGATGGAAATAAACCTGGCCATTGACATAAAAGATAATAAATACTTTTACAAATATGTTAGCAATAAAAGGAGGGCCAAAGAGAACCTTCATCCTCTATTGGATACCAGGGGAAACCTAGTGATTGAGGATGAGGAAAAGGCTGCCTTTGTCTCAATCTTTAATAGTCACACCAGCCATCCTCAAGGGTACTCAGTTCCCTGAGTTGGATGGCAGAGATGAAGTCCCCATAATTCATGAAGAAATGGTTAGTGACCTTCTGCTCCACTTAGAAGTACACAATTCTATGAGGCCAGATGGGTTACACTCAAGAGTGCTGAAGGAGCTGGTAGAGAAGCTTTCTAAGCTGCTTTCCATCATTTACCAGCAGTCCTGGTCTTGGGCAGGTCCCTGAGAATTGGAGGTTGGCCAGTGTGATGCCTCTTTATAAGAAGAGCAGGAAGGACCCTGGAAACTGCAGGCCTGTCAGCCTGACTTCAGTGACAGGGAAGGTCATGGAGCAGATGATCCTAAGTAACACCATAAAGCATGTGTGCAAAAGTGGAGGGATCCAGCCCATTCAACATGGGTTCATGAAGGGCAGGTCCTGCTTGACCAGCTTGATCTCCTACAATAAGGTGACCCACTTGGTTGAGGATGGAAAAGCTATGGACTTTGGCTGTTTGGACCTAAGTAAAGCATTTGATGCTGTCTCCCACAGTGTTATCCTAAAGAAATTGGCTGCTCATTGCCTGGATAGGAGGATTCTTCCCTGGGTTGGAAACTGGCTAGATGGCAGAGCCCAAAGAGTGATGAATGGGCTGTGGCCAATAGCATAAGGTTCAACAAGACGAAGTGCTGAGTCCTGCATTTGGGCCACAGCAACCCTATGCAATGCTACAGGCTTGGGGAAGAATGGCTGGAAAGCTGCTCATGAAAAAGGACCTGGGGACGCTTATTGACAGAGCTGAACATGAGCTAGTGTGTGTCCAGGCAGCCAAGAAGACCAACAGCATCCTGGTCTTTATCAGGAATAGCATAGCCAGCAGGGCCATGACAGTGATCATTCCCCTGTACTTAGCACTGGTAAGGCCACACCTTGAATGCTGTGTTCATTTCTGGGCCGCTCACTACAAGAGAGACATTGAGGAGCTGGGGCTGGTCCAGAGAAGGACAGTGAAGCTGGTGAAGGAGCTGGTGCACAAGTGTGATGAGGAATGGCTGAGGAAACTGAGGTTGTTTAGTCTGGAAAAAAGAAGGCTCAGAGGGGACCTTTATCACTCTCTATAACTATCTGAGAAGAGTTTGTAGTGAGGTGAGGGTCTCTTCTCCCATGTAAAAAGTGATAGGACAAAAGGAAACAGCCTCAAGCTGCACCAGGGAAGATTTAGACTGGATATTAGGAAAAATTTCTTTGCTGAAAGGGTGTTCAGGCGTTGGCACAGGTTGCCCAGGGAAGGGGTGGAATCACTGGAATCACAGTTTCTGAACCCTGGAAGGGTTCAGAAACTGTGTAGATGAGTCCATTAGTGACATGGTTTAGTGATGGTCTTGGCAGTCCTGGGGTTATGGCTAGACTTGATGATCTTAAAGGTCTTTTCCAACCTAGTTGATTCTATGATACTGCAGGTGTACATATGAAGTGTATGAACTGATATATATATTTTAAAATTCTGCAATAAAATCCAACTGGCTTTCAAGGTGGCAACAGAAGAAAATGTTTTGTGCAATATTCATGCTAACTCCCATCTTCCAACTAGCACTCTCCAGAAAAAGAAATGGAAAATGAATTTAGTATTGGCAAAACTATTGCTAATTCCTTACCTTTGTTCTTATAAATGGTTTTCACTTGTTCCTCATTTTCTAGGGTAACTGAACCTTCATGAGAGGAAATTGTGGAACACCATAACTAGTTAAAATTACAGAATTATTAGCAAGAGAAAGCAGACTAAAACTGAAAAGTGATAGACCATGTTCTGCGCCCAAGTACTAAGTAGCATTTCTATTTCTGTCCACCGAGTTGAGTATGGCTTGCAAATGTTAAGGATTTAAAGTTTAGCACAGTTACAGCAGTGGCTCTGACAGGGACACTGCAGTGACAGGTGAGGGGAGTAGGCATGGACCAATGGTGCTGCAATTCATCAGGAACACTGGGATGAGAGCTCGCCACTCGCAACTTCCATCTCCTCACCAGCCTCCCTTCTGCCTTGACTGTGGGCTCATCTCAGCTCACAGACTGCATTAAATATAAACACCATTCAAATCATCCCCATTCCCTCTGACTGACAGCAGCACTTTGTCAGCTTCAGCAGCTCCCTGTGCCTGCTTCACAGTGGGGGAGTGACGAAGAGGATGTACGGAAACATATTTTAATTACTGGCATTTTTACTTAAGGAGAGTAAACGTAAAAAATGTAGAAGTGTGACAGTTCTACATAATTAATTGGGGCCCTGACAAGGCTGCCACTGGGCTGCTGCTGCTCATTGGGCTTAGTAGCAATTTGAGGATGAGGAGAGGGAAAGCAAAACGGCACACAGAGCCTCAGATTATATGTGTTAATTGAAAGCATATTAAAAACATCTCCACCATACTTGGTCATCTCACCACGCTGCAAGTTCATTTAAAAATATAAATAAAAATCTTAAACTGTTTAATTATTTTCCTCCAGAATGAAATTCGTAAAGAACCCCTCTGAAAGATTTTTTAATCAGCTTTCAAAAAAGCCTTAGAAAAACAAGCCCCCCGCCTTTCCCTTTTTAAATGGAATTTGTAATCTAACGAGGAAATTATTTATGAAGTATTTGCTCTGCACCTGAAAATACCTCCAGTGAAATTATGTTTGGCAACCTGAAGCACTTTGAAGTCGATGGAGTGGCAATAAAAATTAGGCCTTCATTAAAGAGCAATGCCTTTTCTCCAGCAAACTGGCACTGCCTCAAGAGGTCAAACTCTGGGAAGGCCACAGATCTCTGCCCAAGCTATGCCTGTGCACCACACATGGAAGCAATTTTGCCCATATTCTCTGCTGCTCTTTATGAATTTCTCTTTCTCCTTCCCTCCTCCCCACCCTTTTTCTCAGGCTTCCTCCTACAGCTTTCATGTTGCATTTAGGAAATTAACAGTAACTGTCAAATTACTCTGCAAATAGGAGAATATAAGTTTGGAAGGAGTAGAACTTGCCTTTTGCCCTAAGGCCAAGTCAGTGGAAAAGCAACAAAGGAATCCTTGAGAAGTGTTTGGAGAGACTGTTTTAGCAAGCCAGACTCTTATTTTATCAAGTGCACACAATTTTTCCATTGGCAATTTTTCCCCCCTTCCTGTAAGTTATTCTTTCCCCTCGTGCACCCCACTTGCTGCATGGACTGGGAAAAGTACTGGGAAAGATTATAGCTGCTAAGCATTGGTAGAGTGGGTATTAATCCCTGGAGAGAGATGGAAGACATTTGGAAGTGGGGGTTCCTTGTGGAATTACAAAAGATGCAGTTTTGTTTGGAAAAAAAACCAGACCCACCACTTCTCACATGTGCATACAAAGACAATGTAAAGGAGGGAGTAGTTACTTTAATTAAATACTGAAATCTTTTGGGGAAAAAAGTGAGAGAAGAAAGCTCAGAGGAATTGTAATCTATGGAGATGTAAGCTAATTACTTAATCACTTGCATTTGTAAATCTTATTATTGGAAAAGAAATTACTGTAGTGATTAAATTACAGATATTTATCTGCTAATAGCCCTGATTAACTGGTGATGCTAATCTGTCATTCTGAAAGCCAATATTAACGGCATCAATCTCACAGAACAATAAACAGTTTATATGAAAGAAAACTTTGTCCTCCTAGAGTCCAGATGTGAGAAGGGAATGTGGGATGTGTGAGATTCTGGAATGAGTTTGCTGGACCTAAACAGCCGACTCTCTCAAAATGAGTTGGTTTGGCCCATTAACCCGTTGTCTGGCACAATGCGCTACTTAGCTATGAACAAGTGCTGTCTTATACTGCAAAAAGCAATTTAGTTAGCAGAACTTCTAGAGTAAATAAATAAATCCCAGGGTTAATTTATTACCAGAAAGTTATTAGGGCTAGGGCAGGTAGGCCAGAGAGTGTTGTTACTAAGTCTTGCTTACAGGTCCTGCAAAGAAAAGGTAGCTGATAGAAGCCAAAGAGAGGTATAATTTATGTATTTTTAACAGATACCTGACTGATGCTATTGATTTTCACTTTGGCTAAATAAACTTTTTCTTTTTAATCAGTGTTTCTTACCACAAGGGAAAGTGATGAAGAGGAAAAGTGGAAAGACCAGTACCTTAATTTCCTCTCCATGTTGCAGGGCAGGTTTTACAAGGAAATGAAACTCCAGCAAATAAACCCAAGTTAGAGCTTCAGAGGAAATTTGCTGTGAAGCGGACAATGGCAAAGTACCCAGAGAAGATCAAGTTTCCTATTTAAGCTGTTCAAAAAGTACTGCAGAAAAAAAAAAAAAAAAAA
>NDXB01011695.1:0-20611 GCA_002631895.1 Agapornis roseicollis | reverse complement strand
AAATTGTTAAAAAAGTAAAAAAAAAAAAAAAAAAAAAAAAAGAAAGAAAGAAAGAAAGAAAGAAATGAAACAATTGCTGTAAGTGCTCTCCTTACATAGCTCCTATCTGAAATATAACTTGAATCTACCAATGTAATCTTTATGATGACCAGATGTTACTATTTCTGGGAATGTCCCGAGTTTTCAAGGGCTGCTCTAGTTTTCTGGCTGATTATATTGAAATTGGTGTTTGCCTTGGTTACAATAAAATCTGCCAGCTGGCTAATCTCATCCTATCGATGCCTCCCACTGAAGTCTTCTTTATCCCAAAGATTTAAAGCAGCCTTTCTTTGTTAAGAAACTGATACAACAGCCTTTAAAACAAGAGTTAAGACCTTCTGATTAAATTTTGTTGGAATTATTGGTGAAGGAAGATAGGATGGAAGACAAGTGATGACTATGGCATGGTATTTCTTGTACTGGATGCGAAGATAAGGATGGACTGATAGTACAGTTCATACCAGAAATAATAAGAAAATACATTCACTTTGGCATAGCATCCAATGAGCCTTTTTTCTTCTCAAGTATCACAGAGATTTATCTAGAACTACCAAGTCAGATGCAGCTGAGCATCTACAATAGGTCTGAGAGACTGCCACACACTCAGAAGTCCCAGATGAGTCTACACCACCTGTGCAAGTGTTCTACAGTATGAGCTCAGTGAATCCTTTCAGAAATAACCAGACCAATAGCATATGTTAGTCCCAGTCTTCAAACATCTCTGCATGAAGTTACCTATACAGGAGTCCCAGATAGCATCTGACATGCTGCAAATGCTAGATTCAATGTGCAGTAACTCTGAAGTATCACAGGCAGTGCTGCCTTTATAGTCTGAGGGTAGGCAACCTGTGCAGTGAATGTACCAGTATTTCTTTGCGGGAAATACCTAGTGGCTTCCCAGGTTTTAAAGGTTTTGCCCTCAGTAGCAAAATAAAGCAAACAAAAATGAAGGAAGAACAATATAAATTATCCAAGACATCCTGAATTCAGAGCCAGACCTTTTGAGGAGCAGAACATTGCCAGTTTTCTGACGTGTTCAATAGTGGAGAATGCTTTCATGGATAAATACAGATTAATCTGATTTATTATTACAGATCTACTTCAAATTATTACAGATTTATTAAGTTCATTAGCTCCCTCTGCACTTTTGAACTAAAGGTGTTATGTACCTATGTGGTTAGAAACATGTAAGAAGAAAATACACAGCTGACTTCTTCCATCACTCCAGGCATGCACAAGGGTGATAGTTGTGAGACCTAGAAACCCTCGACATTAGATAAACTGGTTTGGTTGAATAAAAGTGCTTATTCAGCATCCTTGGGCAGCTCAAGGTGTTCTAGATTGTACCAGGAGTGTAAGACAAGCTCCTGTGTTAAGTGACATGGGGCCTTCTGAAGATATGTGTCCTGCAATGGCAGGTGATAGACCAGATCTGGGGGACCTCCTACTATCTGACAAAACCCAGTTCTGAGGACACCATGGCAGAAAATTACCTAGGGAAAAGAAGGCCATATTTTCAGGTAATGTAGAAATGCTCTCAATTTCTGACTGTGCAGACTGGAAAGCAGAATAGAAAAGCCCTCAAGTTTTCTGTCAATTTTCTTTTCCAAAAGGCTATAAAGTACAGAAACCTCAAGGAGTTATACTGAATGGCTATGAAGAAATGTTTTGCTGGTTTGTTTTTTTTTTTTATTTTGTTTTTGGAGGTGTGCAGGACTGGGGAGTTATTTCCCTAACAAATGGAGGGCCTTCTTACCATAAGGAAAAAGATTTCAAACCCAGGATTGCCTGACTGGATGCAATGGCAAATAATTTATCCTTGGTAGTGGTGCCTTATTATATGAAAAGATTCAAATGAAAGGGACCTTCTGTTTTTCTTCTCTTACTGGAATGCATATATCAATTTAATTGGGAAGGAACCACAGTAAGCAAATTCAGAAGAAAATAGAGTAATGAAAGCTCAGTGAATCTCGGACTGAAGAGTAGATTCTCAGTAAGACAATTTCATTTAGTTTGGTAAGCTGTAGGTGAAGCTCAAAAATAAAACCTCTATAGTGAAGAATTTAAAATAATGGAGTATTTCCCTCTTTTTGATAACCACCTCGAGTTGCTGGGATGCAACAGATGATAAAGAGAGCTTGAAACTTTCTGTCAGCCATTGGAAGCAGTCAAATAAAAAGATGAAAAGATATAATTCATATAACATTTCTGAAGCCTGAAATCCTCTAAAAGAGAAACAAAATGTTTTCCCAAAAATAAGTATACATATTAAATAATTAGAATGGAAAGATATGTTTATTGACAGGCTTTTGTTGTCTAAAACAAGTTATCTGGGATGAAAACTCAATACTCCGAACCTGAGTTCTGGCATGAAAGCACAGGGAGATCCATTATCTTGTCTTGCATTCACTTAAACAAATCATTTTACATATTTTCAGCCAAGACCTTTAAGTTCCCTTAGCTGGATTGGTTTACACTCTGATTTCAATCATGTAAGGGTAAAAAAAGCTACATTCATTATGCTTTTTGTAATATTTTTAACAAAATGTCTGGTTTTATAAAGCATTAGTGGTTAAAATGAAAAAAAAAAAAAACCAACAAAAAAAAACCAAAATGTTTTTATAAATAACTTAGGCCCTTCATTTTTCTTTCCAAGCATTCTGTCTGCATATTTTCTTTTCTGTGGTTGTACTAATCATGGTACTGTTATCCTTCTGGTAGTAAAAACGGCAATTATGACAAAGGAAAAAAACTTTGTTGTGCTTTCAGTTTGCCTTGTCTCTTTTGACTGGGAGATCTGCAAGGGACTTTCTTAGTCTGTGTTTACTGAGTAGGGATACAACATGATCCTGCTGTCAGTGGGAGCTGCGGGAATTCTGTAATTACCTCTAATGTTCCTATATTCCTGGCAAGGGAGTGGAAAAATCTGTTAGGAACAGACATACATCTTGAGTCTCTTCTGAACACTAGGAAACTGAAAGTACTTCATCCTTCTACAGTCCTCTTTAAATAGTTATATTTTTTAAGAGAAACGCATTTTTCAGTTTTAGGGGCAATAATGCTGCATCACCAGTAGAGACGATAGACAAGTGTTGAGGAAAGGGACAAAAGCCTAGTCTTCTAATTTAGATGGTATGTACAGCAGGAATTCTTATTAGAGTTGAAATACTTGGACATAAAAAGGCACATCAGGTTTTTTTTCTGAGCCTAATGGCAGTTCCCCAGTTTCTCTTCCTTTCTGAAAGAAGTATGTGCTTCTACCACTTGGACACAAATTTCAAGGAGCTTTACAAAATATTATTAATGTTTATAATGATGCCTAAATGCAAACCTGCAGTCAATCTGTTTGGACAACAGCTCTGATAACATCCTTCTTTCTGAATAAACAGGTCTAATAACATCCTGTTAAATAAATTCTTTTCCACAGATTCTAGTAACTTTAAATACCCAGACAACAGCTTGAGTGGCCTTGTACACACAAATAGTACATGTAGAGATACGATCAGACAGAATGGCTTTGAACTAAAAGAAGGGAGATTTAGGTTATATATTAGGAAGAAATTCTTCACTATGAGGGTGGTGAGGCACTGGCATGGGCTGCCCAGAGAAGCTGTGGCTGCCCCATCCCTGGCAATGTCAAGTCCAGGCTGGATGGGGCATTGAGTAATCTGGCCTAGCAGAAGGTGTCCCTGCCCATGGCAGGGTGTTAGAACTAGGTGATTTTTAAGGTTCCTTCCAACCCAAACCATTCTATGATACTATGATTCCATGATTAAGAGCTATAAAACCATCATGAATTCCTTTGTGAGAATAAAGTCATCAGTGTGTAAAATATCAAGGACAAAAATATATTTCAGTCCACATAGCTCCCAAGTCTGTGATTCTAAGATGAATTTTCAGAAGTTACAATTTCAGCTTTGCAAGCAGGCTCATAAAAATTCAGTGAGCATACATGCAATGCACCAAAATGTATTCAGGATTATAGCCTAAGCTAGGGAAAGATGAATCTTCCTAAACCTTCTGGATATGTATAAAGAACAACAGCAGGTGTTAAGGTGAAGCATGAGACAAGACTGGAGTCATAACCATCACTGCTGCCTGAATGTTCATCCCCAAGAATTTTCTTATGTACTATTTACAAGGTGGATACACAGGAGGGAAGGAATGCCATCCATAGGGACCTCGCCACGCTTGTGAGGTGGGCTGATGCCAACCTCATGAAGTTTAACCATGACAAGTGCAAGGTCCTACAGCTGGGTCAGAGCAATCCCAGGCACAGCTCCAGGTTGGGCAGAGAAGAGATTCAGAGCAGCCCTGCGGAGAAGGACTTGGGGGTGGTGGTCAATGAGAAAATGAACATGAGCCGGCTTGAGTGTGCGCTTGCAGCCCAGAAAGCCAACTGTATCCTGGGCTGCATCAAAAGGAGTGTGACCAGCAGGTCAAAGGAGGTGATCCTGCCCCTCTACTCTGCTCTCGTGAGACCTCACCTGGAGTATTGTGTGCAGTTCTGGTGTCCTTAACATAAAAGTCCAGAGGAGGGCCACGAGGATGATCGGGGAACTGGAGGACCTCCTGTATGAAGACAGGCTGAGAAAGTTGGGACTGTTTAGCCTGGAGAAGAGAAGGCTGTATGGAGACTTCATAGCACAACTGAGGGGAGCATGCAACAATCACCAGTAGGTCTGAAAAGCTGTGAAGCCCATAGTTTCTCTCATAGCAGCCTTCCAGTATCTGAAGGGGGCCTATAGGGATGCTGGGGAGGGACTCTTCATCAGGGACTGTAGTGACAGGACAAGGGGTAATGGGTTCAAACTTAAACAGGAAAGGTTTAGATTGGATCTAAGGAAGAAATTCTTCCCTGTTCAGGTGGTGAGCCACTGGAATGGGTTGGCCAGGGAGGTTGTGAGTGCTCCATCCCTGGCAGTGTTCAAGGCCAGATTGGATGAAGCCTTGGGTGGCATGGTTTAGTGTGAGGTGTCCCTGCTTATGGCAGGGTGGTTGGAACTAGATGATCTTAAAGTCCTTTCCAACCATAACTATTCTATGATTCTATGATTGTTGATAAATTCTTACATTGCTGAAAATAGATGCACTGATGTGGTTAAAACTGTGCAATTCACACTTACTAACTGGGACACAGTTATTTATAGGTAAAACAAGACTTTAGGTGAATAAAAATATTTCTTAATAATAAAAGGAATAACACATTATTAGTTAGGGGCATCTTTATGCAGTTATAACTACATTCATGCTATGGAATGTACCTATGTCTACTTAATCGCTTATTTTGGTGAAAAGTTTACATCATAAATTATTTGTCACAATAGCTGTAATTACTTCTTTATGCAAATTCAACTTGACTAATATCTCACTGAAAACAGCATCCTTAAATAAACATTTACATTTTGGGATTTACCTTCAGAACAGGTCTAGGCCTTTCCACAAGATAAAGGAAGCAGATGCCCCAGTGTAAGATACACATCTGAGAGATCTGAAACCTCTTTCAAATCATGTATGAAAGGTGTTTGAATTTATGTGCTTTATCTTCACACTTCTTAGCAGTCACTTTCCAGGTTAAGTTTGATTCACATTTTCAGTAAGATTATCTCTTCTCTAATACCTAAACAACTACTTTATGATCCATGAAGAAAAAAAAAAAAATCCCTTCCCCATACCATAGTCTTCTGCCACAGTGATTGCAACAATCTTAAAAAAGACAAGAATTCAGCGTCCATGACCTAAATTGGGTCTGTGTGACCGCTCAGACCAGTAAGCTATACTCACTGAAATCTGCAAGTCCTTGGGAGGTAAAAATGAATATTAATAAAATGTTCTGTTAAACCCAGAATACTTTTAATATATTTTAACTCTTCAAAGTAAAATATGCTAATTGATTTAATTATGTCCTTGTAATTTGCTTCTGTATTTTCCTGAAGGTTATATTCTCTGTTTCTCACTCTACCACGTTTATACCTCCATTAATGAAGACAACATAAATGAAAAATATGACCAACATGGAAAAGTTAAGGCATTTGTGACTGCATAATACTCTATTATTTTTCCATTTATAGCAATAGCTTTTGACACAGTTGAATGTGAATAATTGCTTGTGGAAGAGCAGAAGCAAAAATTTTTCTCATTGACCACCACCCCCAAGTCCTTCTCTGCAGGGCTGCTCTGAATCTCTTCTCTGCCCAACCTGGAGCTGTGCCTGGGATTGCTCTGACCCAGCTGTAGGACCTTGCACTTGTCATGGTTAAACTTCATGAGGTTGGCATCAGCCCACCTCACAAGCGTGGCGAGGTCCCTATGGATGGCATTCCTTCCCTCCTGTGTATCCACCCAACCACACAGCTTGGTGTCATCGGCAAACTTGCTGAGGGCGCACTCAATCCCACTGTCCATGTCAGCAACAAAAATGTTAAACAAGACCGGTCTCAACACCAATCCCTGAGGGACACCACTCGTCACTGGCTTCCAGCCTGACACTGAGTCATTAACCACAACTCTTTGTGTGCGGCCATCCAGCCAGTTCTTTATGCACTGAATGGTCCATCTATCAAATTGATGTTTCTCCAATTTAGAGACAAGGATGTCGTGTGGGACAGTGTCAAATGCTTTGCACAAGTCCAGGTAGATGACGTCAACTGCTCTACCCCTGTCCATCAGTGTCATAGCTCCATCATAGAAGGCCACCAAATTCGTCAGGCAGGATTTCCCCCAGGTGAAGCCATGCTGGCTGCCACCAAGCACCTTGACAATGTCTCTTCCCATCCTGTAGTGGTTTCACCTTCAAAGTGGCTGGACTGAAATGAATTAAGAGATTAATGAAGAAAAAAAAAAAAGTCCAACCTGAAAAGTTGTTAATTACATAAGATCTGCATTCCTGTATTTATAAGTGCCTCTATTTATCAAAATTTTACTGAATTCATGCAAATTTAAAGTCATGATCTTACATTATAGTAGATATTTCTGCACTTTCTCATAGTTTCTAACTGTGTTTCAGATGGAAATGAATGTTATTTTTACTTTTTTTGATTGCTCAGAAGTGAAAACTGAAGCTAACAAAAAGTAATACTTCACATGTATTTCTTACATTATAAACAAATTTGTATCTTTACATAATGATTTTTAAAAACCCCAGGAAAGTAAAAAAATATAGATTGTTGTTATTTCTCCATGCCATGAAACAGATCATCTAAAAAAACCCAGACAAAACTGCTTAACAGACTACAGAAATGCTATTGATTTAAAGTACAAACCAAACTCTGAAATAAAATACATGAAAGGAAACTAAAGACTTATTGAAGGAAATAAGCAGTATACATGAAAAAGGCACAATTGCCTTATCACTTTTTTCAGAGTTATTAATTTTGTTCTTTTTTGTGGAAGGAGATAAATAAATGTCAGCGTATGCTTTTTTCTAAGGCAAGCTAGCAAACCCAAAAAGAATTTTTCATAGAAGCCACATGTCAGTTTGTGTAGGTTTGTTTATTCCAGCTGGGTTATATTGCAAGTGATATGTCTGTCATCCATGAAAAGAGGTGAAGTCTCTAAGGCTGCATATATGTACAGTATATTGGGAAAGCAAAGATACTGCAGTTGCAGAAATAAACAGGGCAGTTTCCCCATGGTATAATTCATTATTATTGTGAGTTTAGTTAAGTGGGAGGTCTATTTATGTGGTGGTTAAGGTGCCTGTCAAAAAGGTGCTTGGCACTTGCTCCTCCTTTGCGCTTTGAAGTTCACTTCCTACAGTAACGTTTTCCAGTCATAACACCTCCTTCTTCACAGCTGAAAGTCAAGACTGCTAGCCATCTCCCTGTGCTTCAAAATGTAGAAACCATAATTCAGCCCTAAGGAAATGAGCCAATTACAAGGAACTGGGTTTATCTTCTTGCTGCAGTAGATGAACAGAGATCTACTATGAAAGTAAGCCTGCAAGCTTAAGAAATACATGTAGGTATTGAACAATTACGGTCAACTGGAACATGCTAAGAAATAAACCCAGTCCCTTCTGCAAGGACCAATCATTGCACTTAGCATTTAAGGATAACAAAACCATTATGATTGCTGTACTCTAGACAGAATGGTGTGTGAAATTTCCTGTTCTGGTTGCAGATTTTGGTATTTTCATGACTGGTCTACAGACTGCAAGGAATATGGATCCAAAAAATGTTTTCATTTCTGCCAAGAAAAAAGAAGAGATGCCGTGCAGAGATTTGTACATATAAATGGTATAGATATATTAATAATTACAGGTTTAGCCTAATAAGGAGTAAAGGTCTGTAGTAGAAGGTTAGGACACCTTGCATCATTGTTCATTGCTTGATGCCTGAAAAGTTAATACTTGCTTTAAAACCTAGGAAATCTCGTAAATTCTATCAATCAATAACATCAAAAATTAATTACCTTCATTATTTCATTTTTGATAGTGCTGGTTTGGGAATAGTAGTCCAAGAATACAAAGTAAAAAAACTCGAACAACTAGTATCACTTCTTTCTACAAGTTCTTCTCATTTATAGTCTGGAATTGCGTCACATGTAAACCCAATACTATTCACATTTAGTTTAGCATTTAAGATATTTTCCTTGAAATTTTGGATCACATTTATCCCCAAAAAATAAATAAGGCATTCTGCGTGCATTCAGGAGAGATGAAAAATATGAACATATCACCATGTCATAGTATCTTACAAATCAGTTTAAAAACAGAAATTGAAAATCATTGCAGTCCACTTCTGATAGGCACTAATATAGATATTCAATATGTTCAGAAAATATTTACAAAAGTCCTAATGAAATCAGCTAAACTGCTTTGCTAATGTTGCTTTCTTGTGAAAAAGATGTTTTGGGCATGATCAACTAGTCAGAATAAGGTGAGGTGGAAATTCCAAGCTTTGAGACGTTCTACAGATGCTGCAGAAAACTGATAAACATTCAGCCAAACACATGATTGTTGGTTTCTTGTTTACTACGTAAACAACAAGCATTATTTTTCCACTGGGATTTGTGTAAATTCCTTTTAAGCTGAAGGTATGCCATCTAGGCTGATTGTACAATCCTTTGTCAGCTCTCACAAGCTAAGTGAGGTCAAGGTCAGGCTGGGTTAGGATTGCACAGGTCTCCAAAAAGAGCTCAGGATACAGCAGGAAGTGGTCGTGGTCACAAGACAAAAGGGCAGCCTCAGACTTTCCCTGGCTCAGGCATGAAGCAGCACCTCGCATGTTTGGATCAGCCTGGAAACAGATCTGCTGTCTTGGCTTGGTGTGAAAGCCAATGTCCTGCCCTGGTAATGGCTGTATTCTGTTGCATACTTGGCAAGCTCAAAATTAGTAGCACTACTGTCCTGGCCAAAACCCCATCTGGAACTGCAGTTATGCTGGCCAAATTAATTATCTGCTTTGACTAATTTAGGCAATTAGTTCAGTCAATTTGTTCACCATTTGTTTTCCAGATAAAACATGAACAAATATGTATATTTAATATTTGTAGTGAAAAGCTGTTGAAAACCTTTTTTTTCCCCTGCAATTACACTATGAGCTAGATTATGACGAGCTGTCCAATTTTCAAAAGAGTCAGTGTTTAATAAACTCTAGCGAGCACATGCAGTGAAGACTTTCAGTATCAGGTATTCATGATTGAAAAAATTCAACAGAAATACATTTTAAATAAAAAAAAAAAATCACATCCGTGCCCAAACTGATTTGGTTTTGTTGTTTTTGTTTGGTTTTGGTTTTGGTTTGGTTTGGTTTTGTTTTTTTTTTTTTGTCTGCAAAGCTGTAGTCTTAGAGGACTGTGCTCTTTATCCATCTTACTTGTCAGTCTCCCTAAATAATTTCTCAGCATACTGGGGAGTATTTATTAAACTGAGAAAAACCCACAAAACAGAGTAGGTGATGTCTCAAAGTTAATCATATTCTATAATTTTTAGGCACACAAGTGTCTTGTCAGAGAAGATGAATACAGAGCAGGACCTCCACTGCCAGGCATGACTTAATAGGTGCATAAGGACTCGATATCACAGGGTATTGAGTGATATAGGTCACAATAGCTCAGTATCACAGGTTAATCTTTGAACTGTCTATACCTTGGGGTTGCTTCTTAACCAGGGATACAAAGAAGGGAATGAAGATTGTTGTAATCATTAGATGATCGATGGCTCAAAGAATGTATAACCACAGGAAAGGAGGTTGCATTAATTCCAGTGGTCATGGAGTAACTTTATTTTTTATATGGAGGGAAATTACATCAAAAGCTAGCTTTGTTTCAGAAAATGTTGATATGTCACATGAATAAATCAAAATTAAATTTATACACTGATTTTTTTATTTTTATATTGTCTGTGTTATTCATATGTTATTTCATAACCTGCTCTTCCTGTCCAGATCAAAACAAGTGTCAAAATGCTAAATATTTTATGCTAAGTGAGAATGCTGAGCATCAATCTGGTTTTGTATCTGTTTTGCAAAGAGTAGGACTAGGCAGGAAGTTGTTTGGCTATTGTTCATTTCATATTACCTTATGCTATTTCATTTTATTCTTCCATGTGCATTTCACAGGGACATAAGGTTATTTTGAAATACATATTCTCTTCTTTCTAGATCTACAACCTCTGAAATGTCTCTCACAACAGTCTCCTTGTCCAGATAGCTGTGTAATCTTAGTGCAAGTCTCTAAAGACCTTTACATTTACATCCCTCCAACTTTGTGACCATGGGAAGCTGCTTTCAGCACTGCATCCGGACAAATCCTTAAGCCAGAACCTGTGATTTAGCCAGTCACTTCCCAAGCTGGTTCCCTTCTTAGAGCCAGCAGTTTGCCTTGCATTTCCACCCTTTAAAGACCCCAGGATACCAGATGTTGCTGCTACTCAGGCAAAAAAAAAACTCCCATGGAAATCCTCTTTTGCTAGACAGTATTTTCATGACAATGAAATGACAATGAAAGCAGCATCTGGGGCAATAATGGCATAACAGCCATACAGAGTGGTAAGGCAGCACCTCAAGTTCAGCCTGGTATCTCAGAAGCTGTAGAGCTCTCCATAGCTGAGGATGGGTCCCCACACTTACTGCTTTCATCTTAACATTCTCCTCATACTTAAGGGTTTGGTAATGTAGCAGCAAGGTTAGTTGCCATTAAAAAGGACATAATCAGCCATTGTATTGGTTTCACAAAAAGTTATGGTACTGTGGTGTCTTACCCTATGAAAGCAATTTTTGTCCGATGAAGGAGGAAGGGCCAATCAAGGAAATATCTACATTGTGGCTGAGGAGCTTGTGACAATAGTGCAGTAACTATTGCTACTAGCAAACACAAATGAATCTAGCCAAAGACTGCAGTGTGTAAAAACTTTCCCCACTCAGATGACTGTATCAGCACAGTTCCTTCTGGGTTCTGAAACATTTTTAAAGTAGATTGTTGTCTTCTTTTTTTTTTTTTTTTTTTTTCTTTTNACACATGATATTTGTCTTTATTTATTTTAAATATCCCTTTTACCAAATTGTAGTACCAAATTGTAGAAAATAAATTGTTTTTTTTTTTTTTTTTTTTTTTTTTTTCTTTTTAAATGTTCTGTTTTCTTCCATCAAACTTTGCATGGCCCTCAGCTCCCATTAAACGCAACCCATCTGACCAGTCACCCTACAAGTGGTGAAAAGAAAGAAAATGAAGAAAAAAAGAGGTCATGGAAAGGTTGGTTGAATAGGCAATTAGTGGGAAATTTCATAAACAATAAGGGAAATGTGTTAGGGAGCAGTCTATTTTTTCCACATCAGTCTCCATTTCATCTCCAAGAATATTCTTTTCATGCATATTTAGTTTAAGAAAAAATCCATAGTACATCTTTCAGGAATTTTTTGTTCTTCATTTATGAAACTCTACATGTTTTGGTAATAATGCTGGTATTGGAAACAAGTCAAATGAGCACAATTCAAATTAGTGGGCAAGCTAGAGCAGAGTCTTTCATTTATAGTCTGCTTGATCAGACCACATTAAAATCAGCAACACTTAAGCCTACTCTGTTTACAGCACACAGGTTGTTATCTAGTTTCAAACCTTTCCGTTCAGAATTGTTAAGCCGGTCCTGTACTGCATGCATCTAGCCATTAATTGGAAGCTTGGATTCTAATGGCTGGTTTTGGGGGCGGGAACTGGAAATACTGAAACTCACACCATGCCCCAAAATGTATTAATTTAATCTAAAACCTTCACATAAAATTACCTGTTATTTTAAATTTAAACACATAGTCTCAGCATTTTGTATCAGATGCTATGAATTTATTCACATCTAGATTTTAAACTACCTCTTTTCCATTTAAGATGCCAATTTCACTAGCCTACCTGAAACATCATTTACATAGAGTTATTACATCAGGAAAGAAAAAATCCTCTCTTGTGTTCAGTGCCTTGTTTCTAAAATCCCCACAGACAGTGAGGAAGAAAGGCTGGCTTTATACTGTCAATTTCTTTTACTGCACCCATTGGCACTTGTCAATATTCCTTACCAGACAAAATGTGCAAATATTCTAGGACATGTAACAGCTTCAGAAGTTTGCTGCCACTTATATGTGAATGTACTGTAATGTCTACATACTAATTAACAGAAAACCAAGAATATTTTGGTGTTGAAAAGCCACAGATGGGACTTTATTAGCTGAGCTAATTAATCAATTCCATGAAAAGTTTATGCTTCTAAATCACTATCAAATTTAATAAGAAAAAAAATATAGGCAGCAGAATACCTTCTTGTACTATCTAGTGGGAAAAAGTCACTGTATAACTAATGGAATCTTGTAAACATACAGTTCCTTAGGGCTTTTCTGGGAGATGGAATAAGATATGCTTCCAATGTATACTCTCCTGTTATTTTTAAACATGGATTTAAACTGAAACATACATAAGATCTGGGGAATTTGGCATGGGACCTGTACCTTTTCTCATAGGTCAATGCCCTAATTTATACACATTCTGCAGGCTCTCAGTAATGGTATTCATTCTTAGGCAGTTGTCAGACAAGAGTCACACCTACTTGCAGTCATTCTCTTGTCACACTGAGTTAGAGTGACCACTAACAAATAAGAAACAATTGAGAATCATTCCAGTATTTTCTTTTCTTACCTGACAATTCCTCCTGAGGAGCCCTAGGTGTTAGACCTAGCTAAATGTAATTTTAGTAACTGAGCTCTGCCTAGCCAGCTTTCCCCACACTGATAACTCAGTGACGCGTACTTCTCTCTGTCCTCGACTCTGAGCTGGACTTGTTTTGTGTATTGCTTCTTAAAATAAACAGAACAGTTCAGGTCTATTTTGACATGTCATTGAGATGACTTTTCCCACCACAGCTCAAGCTTTTAATTGTGAAACTAAGTCTAGAAGATACATGTTGTGGGGCATCTAGTAGACTAAAATTTAGTCTACTGGATGTCTCAGTAGGGTAATAAACTGGGCTGTATCAGGGCTTCCATTTATCTTATGCACAAGAACATCCACCTTTCCCAAAAAAACCCCAAAACCCAAAAAACCAAAACACCAAAACCAAACAGAAAGCAAAACAAGACCAATCAAGTGAAAACAAACCAAACACACACACTAAAAAACCCCAGGAAACCACAATCCCACATACAAACAAACAAACAAAACTCAACAACAAACAAGGCAGAAATAGCTGAGATTAAAAAGAAAAGGATAATTCTCTCTCCCCACCCAGAATTAAGTTGAGACATGGCAGGTATGTGCATATGGACTCAAGAGATCAGAAATGCTTCCATGTCAAACAATTTAAATAAAGTCTTAGAGAGCAAGCACTTATACTTGTGTTGAAACCCTGAATGAAGTGATAGACCCTTTGAGGGTATGGTGTATTTGAATTAATCTGAAAAAATGAGCTTTTCTTTTGCAAGAATGGTGCAATAAAGTAAAGGAAATGAGAATGCCTTTATAAAAATAAAGGCAACAAGAGAGTTTTACAAATTGTATGAAGACAGAAGTTTTCTTCAACCTGTAGACTAACAGTAAGCTTTCAACCTGGGGAGGTCTAATAATGAAACACCCACAGATATTCCTGAATACCATCCCATAATCTGCCTGGTTCTTGCATTCTTGCTAGTGTTCCAGTCCAATACAAGGCAAAATGACAACAAATCTGTGAAAAGAAGTGTAGTGTTTTGTTCAACAATTTTACTTTTTATAGTTTAGGACTCCCTGTTTTCAATTTTCACACCCATTTAATATCAAGGCATATCATACAATTCAGAACAGCAGGTGCTGAGGGTAAGCCACTTGATAACACCTGACATGTAGGCCATTTGCACAGAGGATGAACAAGGAAATCTGTCTCTTGACTTTAGATGTCTACATCTGACTGTGCATGTCTACGTATGACCTAATCATCCTGAACTGCCTCTATGGTAATGAGAGAAACATGCTTTCCAGGGGTGACAGTTTTCACTAAATGTAGATGTCTGCTCTGGGACAAGACGAATCACATTCTAGAAATGTCTGTTTCTTTCCAGTAACTATAAATAGACTCATACTGATTAGCAGATACGTAGGCATCTATGCTACAGATTCTGACATGCAGTCAGTTGAATCTTATCCAAACACTTAAGAGATGCTTACAAATAAAAGAAATCTATTACACACGTAATTGACAGTGAATATTACCACTCATAATCATGCAAATCCTAATCCTGTGTTTCAAGACTGTGGTACTTTATGTTCTGGAATTTTAATTTTAGACCAGTGGATAAATTTGGATATGTTTAAACATGCTTTTCCTTCAAGACTTTTTAAACTGAATTTTCACAGAATTAAAAAACCTTAATGGCTGACACATTTTATACTTGCATAATAATACTATCTGATTACTACCTAATTTCTATAATAAATATATGTACTTTAAATAAGTCTTTCTCCACACAAGTATAGTGATATATTTGCATAACCTTCATACACTGCAGGCAAGACAGGGTTTCCCCTCTACCACTCCTTTTCTTCTCATTTATATCCCAGGGGACAAAAAAATCTACCTGATAAAAAAGGCACTAAGTGTGATTGAGAATGCTGAAAGAAACTATGTATAGTATGTTTGCTAACTTTTTATAGTGGTCTTTACCAAAAACTCAGCCAAACTAAGAATAACTCATTTGCTCTTTACAGCATATAAACCTGTCACAAAATATACATATGTTGGATGGGACTTGACTGCAATTGCTGTATGACTTGTGACTAGAATCCTTTTTTGTGACTACCCAGAATTTATTCCCATAAGCAGTTATGCTCTTTGATGCTCACTCTCTTAAAGTACTGTATTGTCTGTGATTGTTTCAGTGCTGATGCCCTGGGCATTTGCCTAGCTGTAATAAATACACTTCATGGAAAACTTCTAGTGTCAGGCAGACTCTATGATAGATATGTAAAAACCAATAACACAGCATTTGAACTGTTATCTTTTCATTTTGACTGCAGAAATCCTGATCTTAAGTCATTCACAGAATAATCTACCATGTAATAAGGGACTGGAAAGCTTTCTTATAATTTCCTCTATCATGAACAGGGGATAATGTTTCTTTTGGAAAATTGTATTTAAGTCTCATGTGTCCTATAAGCTTTCTTTTCCACAGACTACTATAATAAACGATAAATTTACTCATTCTGCTTCACTTTGTGCAGTTCACAATTTTTTAGAACTTCCCATTTGTCTGTTTCCTTTGGAAACTAGATTTTATCATTTTGTTGCTATCTGATGGCAGTAGGCACTAGAGTGATGTATGTTTTTTTTCCTGTAGTGAATCTGATATGAATTTATACACTAATGCACACAGCATAGGAATAAATAAGAATCAAGGAATAGTTGCAGGTCTGTGGTCTTATTGGGATCATGGAAGTGTGGTGGGATGATTTGCATGACTGGAGGGTTGCAGTGGAGGGATACAGACTTCATGGGAAAGACAGACAAGGAAGATGAGAAGGGGGAGTTGTCTTTTATGTAAGAAAGCAACTGGGGATAGATGATGAGCCAACTGAGACATTGCAGGTATGGAATAAAGAGAAGACAGGTAAGGGTAACACTGTAGTGGGTATCTGCTACAGGTTGCCTGACTGGAAGACAGGAGGTTCCCTCTGACCATCATGGAACACTTTTGTACTTGCAGGGTCACCAAGCACAGGAAAAGATTGCCTAGAGTTGTTGTGGAGTCTCTACCCTTGGAGATACACAAAATCATCTGGACATGGTCCTGGCCAGCTTGTAATAGGGGGCTCTACTAGAGCAGAGAAATTGGACTAGATGATCTCCAGAGGTCCCTTCCAACCTCAGCTAATCTTTGATTCTAAGATTCTGTGAAATCCACATTTTAAATGCAGTGGCAAAATTATCAGCAACTTTTAGAAGTTGTGCATTTTCCCAACAAGATGTTTCCTAATAAGAAGTGATTCAAAGAAATTTCAGTGTTTAACATGAGGTCGTTTTTCATTTTTTTTAAAAAATGCTTTCCAGAAGCCATCACCCCTTTTCTCTGAAATTTAAATAGTTTGATTTGCTTGACTTTTTTATTCCATTATCTGAAACAAAAAGGACTCAAGTGTTTGTTTTATAAACAGTATTAAGGTCTTGATTGGCATTATCAGTTTTTCTGCAAGATTGACTTGAACATGTGCAATCTAATTTTCAAGAAATGATTGCATTATTATTATCACCATTATTATCAGTGTTAGCATTATGGTCATTATTATGTTATATTTATCTACTGCATTTTAAGAAGAGGACCTACTGTCTTGCTTATGCATATCATGTTTGAGAAAAATCTAGTCAGATGCACATCATTGGAGTCTAGATGTTATAGCTGTTTAATCATCCTTTGCAGTAAACATGTGATACATGAACTTCCAGTGCATATTAATTTCATTTATTTTTGACATTTATTTTAGAATGAGAATAATCATTGTAATTCCCAAGATGTGAAGAAAGATTAGGCAAAAGTAGAAGCTGCCATCCACAGAGCCCAGACAAAACCAGCACAGAGATGTAGCTAAAGACTTGATAAGAGACAAGCCAAGAATGAGTGAACTTGACCAAATGGAGGACTTCATAACAATTAAATAGTGCTAACTGGAGAAATCAGAAACAGTGAAGTGAAGCAGCCTTCTTCCACTGAAGCCAAAATGAAGAAGTCACTTCCATTCTTTTAATCCTTCTATCATCTGTTTCAGAGAGTCTTTGTTAATTTGCTTATATTTCTGTCTCCTTCCATACACTCAAAACATGTTATTTTTATAACCTGCACTTTATTCTTAAGTATCAAGCTCTGCTGACCTCTTAGAAATAATTAGAATTCACTCAGAGGATAATATAATGACTTTTACATTTGTATTTCCCATCTCCAGTTTTCTATTTTAACTTTAAAATATCAGCCAGATTTAATCCCATGCCAGTTTTACTGAAGGACCATCTGTAGCTTCTCTTGGCCCTGAATCAAGCCTAGTGTGCTTATCCAGCTTTAGGATACATTATCAATTACAGTGAATGCTGTCTCACCAGATCACAAATCGACTCACCACATAAATGCCAGGAGATATTTTTCTCTTGAGCTTCTTTTATTTGTTTTCAAATTTGGTTTCCATTTACTGAAAAAATCCTGGCCTTCTACTGTAGACAATAAATCAAAGCAAGCTTCTTGTGTTGTATCCAAGTTGCTTATCTACTGTTCCAAACAACAATAGGAAGTATCACATTAGGGAAATCTATTGCCTCATCTGTGGAATCTAACCTGAAATTAAAAAATGATCTGTTGCTGCCTGAATTAAATAACAAAACCTAAACTTGCAATTTTTTTTGTGATGCAGGAGAAATGCATTCGTGGAACTCAACTATAAAACTGAGGAAATAGATGTAAGTCATCTTTGAAGTGGATTTGGTCTTTTTAATTTTGGATGGGAAGCCTAGTGTCTTCAGAACTCCCTTAGATGTACTCCTTACAATAGATTGTGAGTTTTGATATGTATATTAGTACATTGTTTAGGAAAAAGAAAAGAAAAAATAGATACCTGAGATTATTTAAAATTTACTCAGATTGCTAGTATGGCTTGTGAGCCAATGAATTTCATTTACATGGACTAAGCTCTGATTTTCAAGTTTTTTCTGCTGTATACTCTATTTCTCTTAGCACAGTCCCAAGAACAGCATTTGAGAATATCACCTTGCAACAACAGTGGGAACCAGAACAACTCAATTCAGGTTGAAGCTGGACTTTGCAAAAGAGACATTATGAATGTAGAATGTGCTTGAAGAGAAATTAACTGACAAAATTAATCACAAATCAGATGATGAGGAAGAAATATGGGACTGAAGTAAGGTTTAACTTCTAACAGGTTACCAGTAGTTTTAAACCATAAAGGTACTTGTGGTTATAGGTTGACTTTCAAAAATGGTGTTTAAAATTTGTGACAAAGGAGAACTACAAAGATGTTCTTATGGCTGAAGAGATGGACCTTGACATAATTAACATGTTGTCTTTTAAATAAGTTACCAGTGGGAAGGTCAGGTGTGAGCTTACCAAGTAGTGGCTTATCTTGCTATGAATTATTTATATGTCCACACTAACAAATGTTTCTGGTTTCTTTGTTTAGTTTTCATCAAGGAACACTTTACATAATTGCTCAGAAGATATAAATAATTCTGTGGGAAAGAACTGAGCATTGCAGTATAAGAGAGAGAGGCATAAGACAAGTGTCTGGTTTCATATTGGAAGACTTTGTGCTTCTGAAGTGAATCACCCAGTTGTCCTTGTTTACTCTGTGATTATACATATGGTGGCAAGGTCTTGAAGACCACAAGATAGTTTTCTTTTTAATGCCATTAAGTCAAAGAGGCTAATGGATGATAGCAAGCTGGAAGTAGGCCAGTCTGAAATTTGTGTAGAGTGGACATAGGTCTCTCTGATAGCTGATGGAAACATAGTTCAGGTTCAGTGAGACACGTTCAGTTGGACAGCAGATACTATGTTTGTTGATGTAGGCCAGATGGATACATTGCAAAAAAAGACATATTGCATACTTCTATCTCATTTTGATGATTCTTGATGTTACTTTTGTTTCCCTTCTAGCTTTGTTTCTTTTTNGATCTCTCTGTTAGCTACCAGCAGTTTCCTGGGCTGTTAGTCTTTGTCTGTCCCTCATCCCATTTTGTGATCATGGCTTGTTTTCTGGGCTTTCTTTTGATTTTTATTTTTTTTTTTTTTTTTTTTTTTTTTTTTTTTTTTTTTTTTTTTTTTTTTAATTATACCATTGCAGCCTGGTGTTTCATTTTGGTTTTGTGGCTTACAGAATAATTTTCTAGGGAATCCAGGACTCCTTCATTACCAATGACCTCTGTCTTCCTTTCTCTGTAAACTAATTGCCACCTAGTTGTTCAGTGCATTTGCCCAGCTCTTCATTGCATCAGATACAGGGATAAGCAGCAATTACTTCTCTGGAACATGACTAGAACCCTCAAGAAAAACTGAAGGACTGCTAGAAAGTTGCTGTCTTTGACTACTGTTTTAGATATGCTCTGATGACCAAAATTACATGCATTGATTCTGCCCAGTTGCCTCACTGACTTACTTGAGTAGCCTGACAGAGCTGTAAAATCATACTTAAAATGCTGACTAGGGAGGCACAAAGTTTCTGCACCCACCCTTCCACTAAAACAATGACTTTGCTCAAGTTCCAGTCTATGTTATGTCATAGTCTTACAGGTCACTAAGGAGATTTGAAAATTGGTCTGTGTATCAGTGTATCAATAACTATTTCTCACATATTTTTTTCCTTAAACCTAAGTGTTTCAGCAAGACTTTGTTGATGATTATTAACCACAAATATTTTTGAAACAATTCTGTTAAAAATTGGAATTTCAACATATGAAGTCTGTTAGGCCTGTACCCTACAAAAAAAACATGTTCACATTGTCAACACTTTGGCATTGCACAAATCTTAGGGTTAAGGCATAAACTGGTTTGGCATGGATACATAGGTGCAGTACTATCTCTGTTTGTTAGTTGATTAGGGACTAATTGCTGAAATCAGGTGTCTAAGCTAATCATAGAAACCTTATAGAATCATAGAATAGTTAGGGTTGGAAAGGACCTTAAGATCATACAATTCCAACCCCTCTGCCATAAGCAGGGACACCCCACACTAAACCATGCCACCCAAGGCTTCATCCAATCTGGCCTTGAACACTGCCAGGGATGGAGCACTCACAACTTGCCTGAGTAACCCATTCCTGTGCCTCACCACCCTAACAGGGAAGAATTTCTTCCTTAGATCCAATCTAAACCTCTCCTGTTTAAGTTTGAACCTGCTACCCCTTGTCCTGTCACTACAGTCCCTAATGAAGAGTCTCTCCCCATCATCCCTATAGGCCCCCTTCAGATACTGCTATGAAGTCTCCACACAGCCTTCTCTTCTCCAGGCTAAACAGTCCCAACTTTCTCAGCCTGTCTTCATACAGGAGGTCCTCCAGTCCCCCGATCATCCTCGTGGCCCTCCTCTGGACTTGTTTCAACAGCTCCATGTCCTTTTTATGTTGAGG
>NDXB01011694.1:18520-30542 GCA_002631895.1 Agapornis roseicollis | reverse complement strand
CTTGAGTGCCATGGTTTAGTGTGAGGTGTCCCTGCTTATGGCAGGGGGGTTGGAACTGGATGACTTTTAAGGTCCTTTCCAACCCAAACTATTCTATGATTCTAAGAAGCTTGATCTATTTCACCAACTATCCACAGGAGCTGGGGAGGCCTGGGCCAGACAAAACTTTTACAGAGAAACCCTGCATGGTTAAGGGCAGGACAGGAAGTGTTACCTTGTCAGAAGTTAATGTTCTGCATACTGAAAGCCAAGGAAGTCTGAAATTGAAACCCAGACAAGGTCCCAGAAGGGCTCAGCTATAGCTGAAAATGCTGGTAAAATGGGTTTGCCATTCCTGTGTGCCAAGTCCTGTCTCAAAGTCACCGGTCAAAGACAGAAAGAGCCCTGTGCCGCAGTGGCATGCACTGTGGCAGGCAGAACGTGCATTTTGGACAGGGAACAATGCCAGGGGACCTACGTGAATTTGGATCTCTCAAAGCGAAGAAGTGTAACTCATTACTACAAGATCTTGACACTGCTGTAATACACATATGATACACTTGTTCAGCCTGCAAAAGAGAAGGCTCCTTAAACAAAGACCTTAGAGCAGCTCCAGTGCCTAAAGGAGATACAGGAAACGTGGAGAGGGGCTTTGGACAGGAAGGGCCAGGCCAAGGGCAATGGCTTGAACCTGCCAGAACAGGGGAGACTGAGCTGAGCTCTGAGGCAGAAGCTGTTCCCTGTGAGGGTGCTGAGGCACTGGCACAGGGTGATGGCCCAGAGAAGCTGTGGCTGCCCCATCCCTGGCAGTGCTCAAGGCCAGGTTGGACACAGGGGCTTGAAGCAAGCTGCTGCAGTGGAAGGGGTCCCTGCCCGTGGCAGGGGTTGGAGCTGGAGGAGCTCTAAGGTCCCTTTCAACCCAAACAGTTCTAGGATTCTATGAATACATATTTCTTTGTAATTCCATAATGTCTTATGGGGTCATAACTTGTCCTGCCAACCTCTACCCACTGCTTTTTGCTAGCAGTGCTCCAACATCCTCCTAGATCGGACACAGATGCTGCACTGACTCTGAGAAGTCTATTTACTGAATTAGTAATTATCACATCCTACAGCACCTGAGTTTTCCTTGGAAGCCTCCCAACCCAGCACTGACCATACCCCACATTGCTTAGCTCGTGAAATCTGACATGTTCTTGGCCAGCAGCAGAGCAGCGTTGGCCGCGTGTCCAGAAATACTCAACCTGCAAAGAGATCAGAGCCAGAACAGATTTCTAAGTAATTTGGCAATTTCACTCCACCCGTTCCTTCTCACGTTGCTCTTATGGAAAGAGAAACTACACCAGCCTGGTTCAGCTATTTCTGTTCGGCACTGGGTGGGTAGGGAGGGAATTCAGCCTGCTCAGTACAGAACGTTTCCAAAACCTGGCTCTCAGTTGTTGACATACCCGGGTTTGTGAGGCTCCGGTATCAGATTTCCCCCTTTCAAGTTTCTCTCTGTAGAAAACACCGGTATTTAACTGCAGAAAACAAAAACTATGCAAAAGAAATCAAACAGCAATAAATAGAAAAACCCCACCCTGAGGAGCAGCTCAGCACTGGGTGGAAGGATTGCAGGCTGGTTTACACGCTTCGCTTTCCTTCCTTCACTCTGATGGTTGTTTTGTTGTTTGCAAGGCTGGAACAGAGGGGGAAAAGCTGCATGTCAAGTACTGAAATTTGCCTTTGAAAGCCCCTTTTTCAAGATTGAAAAACGATCTTCAGACAGCACTTTGACCTTCAAAGGTTGGCTAATGCTTTGTCAGAGTGGCATTTGCCACTTCAAGCATAAAGCCCTTTCTAAACACTCTGATCAGGAGCCCTGTTTTCATAAGTCCTCTTAAAAGCACATCCGCAGCGGCCTTCCATTCATCCTGAAAGTGTGGGAAGGGTTTGTTTTGCTCGTGCTTTGATTTGCCAGCTAGGAGGCTTGGAATTCAGCTTGGTGTTCTAGCAAAGACACAAAACTTCTAAAGCAGTTCCCAATGCCCCAGCTTCACCAGAGAGCATTTGGAGTCAAAGAATATATGCACTGGTGTGAAGGCAAGTGAGTCTGCAATCAGCACCCACTAAAGGCTTGTCATTAGGCAATCTGGGTGCTAAAACTGTGGCTAGTACAGGAGCAGAACACTGGGGCAGAATTTACAACCTTGACATTTTAGTATCTCATCAACCCATCAAAATAAGGACATACATTTTACACATGAGAAAAATAAGAATGCAAATGATCTTATTCCTAAGGTTTCTGATCCTGGAGGTAGCTGAAAAACTGATAAATACATACTACAAGAGAAAAACTTCAAACAACAGTGGAACGTGCTGATGATCTGGAGCCATGAGGGAACCATACAGGGAACTACAAGGGAGCCATCTGGAAGGCACCACCACTCTAGGGATAGGGATATTTAAGAGAAAATACAATATCTTCAGGTGCTATTTCCTCTAGGCCTCAGACAGACCCAACACCGGAACACTCGCCCCAGTCACAACCTGCCGATCATTGGATTTCATGCTATTAATGGTGCACAAATTGGTGCAAGACCTTCTCTTCCAAGGCTGACCTGTGTGGCATATTGGCAAGGAACACCAAAAGGACATCAGCCTTGCCCACAACAACAGCTTCTGTAGCCCAAAAAGCATGGTAGAGATGGCACTTCTAAGCCACCATAACTGCTGTCAAGTGAACGTAGCCTTTAACTGAAGTTCCAACCAAGATTCAGATTTGCAAAAAACAGGTCAAGAAAGGTGTGTCTCAGCCACCTTGCCACAAGGTTTGCATCTAGCACAGCATGGAAGTTGTGTCCAAACAGCAGCGCAGCAATGCAACTTTGAACGCTGCAAGAACCCCCAGTTCAGTTCAACAGGTACCCCAGAATTACACTGAACACTGAAGGGATTAGGATGCAGGGACAAGGAAAGTTTCAGGCTTAGATTCCCTCTTAGATAGCTATAAAAGCCTTAGGTATTTAGAAAACAATACTTGCTGCAATACCAAAACACTCACAGATGCAAACTGCAAGAGACATTGGGCACAGCAGGATTCTGGAGCAAATCTAGGAGAAATGTTTCAGGTAAGTACTCCTCTGTAAGAGAAAATTTCATACACCTTTTTGGCATTCCAAGCGCATGCTGGAACAGCCTGTTCCTAGCCCACCAAGCTGCAATCTATGCAAAAAGTGAGGAAGAGTTTTACAAATGGAGAACAAAAGCAAGGAAGATGTGGTGGATCCCAAAGGGTTTCCTTCAGGCCAGGTGTCAAACTGGAGTTCAGATTTAACAGGCAACTTTTACTCTAAAGCACAGACCACAACATATTTTTGTATGAAAACAACAAATCTGAATCTTCACCCAGAGCTGAAATCAAACCTGGAATCAATCTTTAAAGAAGCTTAGAAATTAGAGGTATCGAATCCATGTACCATCAAATATCAGAAGCAAGAAGCCACAGTGAGCATCAGTGAACTTACCATTAGGAAGGGAGATTTGGTTATTGCCTGCCTGCCCTCTTGCAGCTCCAGGTAGCACCTATGCTTTTCCATACCTCTGGCTGCAGCTGCCACCTCCATTTACATGGCCAGTGAAACAAGTAAGTAAGCAGAATCTCTGCAGGAATCAGCTCTCAAATATGATTTTTATAGCTAAGAAAAATCCATATCTTTTGATAAAAGATCCATACAAAAATCAATCTTAAATGACACCACCATACTCTCTTCCTTAGCTACCAATCTGGAAGCTGCAAACAGAAAACAACTTCAGAGAAGAGTCAGAGTAGACAAAACCTCTTTCCTTTGCAATCAGTGGCTACAGGTGGCAGCCTTAATGAGTAATGGGCTAAGGCTGTGTGAGCAACACCAATAACCCTAAAACCAGAAGTTGGGTGCCTGTTGTGTTGGCTTTTTTCCCAAGGTAAAATGGTTTTCTGAGATGAAACTTGTGAAATATGTGATTCGTGTCAATGTGAAGTAATAAGATATAACCCTCTTAAACCATGGAATTTTTGACAGAACGTGAACATAGTTTTTGCTTTTTATCTGTATCAATTCTGTTGCTGCTTTCACTATTNTGTGAAATATGTGATTCGTGTCAATGTGAAGTAATAAGATATAACCCTCTTAAACCATGGAATTTTTGACAGAACATGAACATAGTTTTTGCTTTTTATCTGTATCAATTCTGTTACTGCTTTCACTATTGGTATTGTGTATAGAAACGTTTGTGAAGAAAACAAAATTAAGCATTAAGAACAAACAGGGAAATACTTGAGGAAACTTTAAATAAAAGTTAAATAATTCAGTTGCAAAAGGATTTGCAACTGGACAAGTAAAAGGTGGGATTGAAGAATGGGGTTGATTGAACAATGGGATTGTAAATTAAGGAGTCTCTGGAATGTCAGGCTTGGAGAAGGTGTGAATCACTGGGATGGGCTTTGCCAGAACCACCTGGTGGCTATAAAGAGGACACAGGAATGGGGGTGCGTGTGTGTGTTGGTAGAGCAGAGGCTCCCCGTGCATCCAGCGCTGTTTGCTTGTCTTTATTTGCTTAATAAATTCGTTATTTTATTTAAGATCCTGTTTGGATAAAATCATTTATATCAAAACTGTTTTGTGTGCCATGGAGCTCAGTGGGCTCTGCACCAACACCATGGAACAGCTTCGTTGTTTAGGGCACTGACGCATGCTCCAAAATCTAAGGCAGCAAATGCAGGTTTCCCACCCACCCCTTCTCTTTGCATTTCAACCCTCCACGTATGCACTACCGGAACTGAGTGCTGATTTATCACACCCATGCAGGAACAGAACAAGGTTTTCCTCAGGCCAGTGGCCCAAGATAAGAATATTTGAGCCATTCAACATTCACCTACCATACCACCCCCACCCCCACCCCGAAGGTATTTCACGTTTCCCCACTGCCTGCATGGAACATTAGAACCAAAGTGACTAAAGAGAGTTGGGAAGCAGCAACCCAGAGCCCAGCAGTGACTACTGCCTTCAGTAAGCATGACACAAAAAGAGCGAGCCTCATCAGAGCACACTGCAAGGCAAGATCAAAGCATGCATTTTTCACCAACTCAGTCACAAGATGTTTTGTAATACATCAGAGGGAGATGAGAAACATGCACAGGTAGATCTGGTGAAGCCTATTTTGTGAATAGGCTTACTTATGGGCAGAATTAAAACCATCTTAATCAAATTCTTAGGGGAAAAAAATCAAGTTTTCAAGACAACCTTTCAAAGGGTTTCTAAAAGTAGTTTACAATAAGTAAATTAATGTTATTAATGACCCCAATTTTACACTTAATCCCCATTTTCTCTGTCCTCTGATATTCCTTTTTTCAGATTATGAAAAAAAAAAACTAAGCCAGCATTTAAATGGAGGAGTTTTATACACCTAAAAATAACAACCTAACACCCCATTAAATTATTACAAGAACAAGTTACATTTGATACTCTGACAGTGGTTTTCAAACTACATCTCTGTGATACTCCTGATGTTTCTGAATGGCTGTTCTGTGATTTTGCTTTGGGGCTAATTGGTCTTCACTGTCCAACTGGTGCTGTTTGCTGACTTGTGGTCATAAGCTCAGAGGACTGAGACACAGAGAGTAAGTGTTTGCAAGTCAGACTATAACCTTCAGTGCCTAAGAAGAACAATTATGGTCAAGAGGATCTCTTCTGTTTGGTCTATGTTCTTTGCTGGATTCAAATAGTAACTTCTGAAGCCATCCCCTGCTTCAAATCCTTTCACTGGATGTCACAGGGATCATTTATTAGTATCAGCCACCTGAGGACCATGCAGCAAAGCTGTCATTCATTACCTCTGAAGCTCTACTGATTTTCTGTTCATGATGGGAAGTTCTCAGGACATCTCTTGAGGAAAATGTCCAAGTCATTTAGTCCATTTATTTACCGCCCTCTCCTTCTATCAGAATACAGGATCTCACCATCAGACAGGTTGGAAATCCTTTTCAGGATTTCAGCCCAGATTCCTGGCAGTATGTGGCTCCTGAGTCCTATAGACCCTGGTGTGCCCCTTATTGAAAAGGCTCAGTTATCACTTGCCCCAGAGAAAACCTGATTCTTCTTCTGACTCCTGAAAGACGAGCACTCATCCCTGTGGTTACTGCTGCAGAGGCACATCCCTACCCTCTTGGGATATTTTTAAAGTACATCCAGTCAGCTGGAGCGTTGTTAAAGGGTCCCAACATCCCATTTTATAGATCTGCTGTTCTGTTGACTGAGAAATGGTTTGCTGTTCACTCCAACTCAAAAACATCCTGAACTGAAGCCACATTAGGATAAAGACATGTAGTGTTTACAGATATTTATTTACAGCATCCAAAAATGCTTATCTTTGAAAGACGTTATGAGGAAAGAAAATGGAAATAACTAATACATTCCTGTATGTGAGGTCGAAATGTGAAACATTTCTTCCACTTACACCCAGGTTTGGAGCTTCTCTTGCTCTCTATTTCTCAGGCTTTCTTCCTCAAGGTGAACCTTCTCGAGGACAAACCCATCAGTTTCTGTAGCTAACTCCATCTCTGGAGCCCTCTGGAGGACCTGGAAAAAGTCCAGTCTTTTCCCTAAAGCTTTTTACTTTGTCCCAGTTCCCTCCATCCCTCCTTTCCTACACCAGTGGCTTTTTCTTGTGAGGATTTTCTGCATTTTAGGCACACACTGCTGCACATACACAAGAATGAGAAACAGAAGCAGGCAAGTACCAGTCAATAACCAAACATCTCCCTTGCTCCATTTCTTCAAAGAAAATGATTCCTGCACAAAAGCCCGTATACGCCCTTAGACCATCACAGATGTAAATGACCACGTACACCTGCAGAAAACCCACTCGGAAATCAGTTCAATCCAAACTGCCAGCACACCAGAAAAAAATAAAGGCAGAAATAAGCCAAAAGAAGGAAAAAAGCAGATTTCTCACTTACTTTTGCAATCTCAGTCTAAGAAAGCTCCATCAGCAATTACTAGGAATCCAAATTAGTATTACACAAATATCACTGAGGGATGAAACACAAGATAAACACCAGGGCAAAGAGTCTCCAAACCACTCAGGTTTTGTGCCCTGTTATAACAGGTGAATCCAATCTAAGACTTCGTGGTAACTTTACAAACCTCAGCCAGAAAGATAGCACAATTTATTTTACTTTAAGCCATCATGAATTCATTTAATGATCAATGAAATCTAATCTTCCAAGCCTTACAGAGACAAGTATATGATGAAGACATCCAGGTAGAAGGGAGGCAGAAATTTATACATTTATAAAACAGAGTAATTCAACTAACTGCAGGCCAAAGAGTCACACCATAAAGGGGCTGAGCCATAAACTTCTCATAGCAGTGAGACAGAGCCTCGTGCCACCTCTGAAAGGGACTGAGAATACCCTCCCTCATGATGAGGACTGAGAATACCCTCCCTCATGATGAGGACTGAGTACCAGGCATAACAGAGAGATCCTGCAGTCTTGTGCATTCACTGGGAGAAACTGGCTTGAAAACTACAGAAAAAATAGGACCAGAGGCCTGACTCGCGTTAGTACCACCTGTGGGAAACTGACACCTGGCCTAATTCTGCACGAATTAGTAGACTATCCTACAATAAGTTGCTGCACCCTCTTTTTACCTAAAACGTCTCATTTCTCTGTTCTGCACAGAAATACAGAAGGAGAAGCATATCACAATAGAGCTGCACAAAGCAGCAAAAGCAGAGAGGATAGCTGCAGTGTTACTGCTCACACCTGAACCTGAGGGACACGGCTTTGAAGTGAGTTCAGTGGCTTCAGTTTCACCCCCACAGGGATTTACTCACCTCGTCCGAACCAGCCCAGTTTGACTCCTTCATCTCAGCAGTGGAACAGCAGCACTGCTCCTGCCAGGTGCTGAGACGAGTACAAAAGCTGTAAGGTGGCCTTTGAAACACTTGAGTTGGTGCTTTCTGTTTCAAAGAGGCTGAAGTAAATGAGCCATAAGACACGCCAAGTATGGAATAGCAGGGAAGCTGCAAAGAAAGCATCAAGAAGTGTAACCTGGAACTATTACTGAGTCATGAAGCAAAACAGTAGCACAAGGAGCTCTGTAGATTACAAGTATTTTCATGTCAGAGCATCAGATGGATGAAGAAAGAATTTAGAAGCAAATATTAAAGGCAGGAACAAGAAAGGTACCAGAAGAACTGCAAACATCCCTATCTGGGATTGTGAGGGCCTAAGAGAGTCTGTGATGAGATAGAGGGGGAGTTTCCAAAAGACAGGTTCCCTTAAACTCCTCTGAAGTACAAGGTACCATCACCACCAGACACACAGCGTCTGCACGGTGTCTACACACCATGCAGGCAAGCAGTGGTCCAGCAATGGTCCAGCTGAGCAAAGCCTGTTAAAGAGAGGCACCTACATGGACAGCCACACAGGGACTCAAGTGCCTCAGTATGGTCTGAATTCTCACTCCCTACAAGAAAACCATTTACAAGACATCACATAGTGTTACAGAGAATCCAGACTAAAAATAATTCTGTTTGCTTTCAGGGAGTGGATAAAAATCTCAAAGCAACCCATTAATTCCAAGACAGGGGAAAAACTCCCTTAACTTTGCATTTACAAACTATGCATAATTTGAATGTGAAGAAATGACCAGGAATTCTTTTGCCTGTAGCACAGTTAGTTTCCCCCATACAGGCATAAATGATGCTCATCAATAGAAATGTGATATTTCTGAATATAAAAAAACCATAAACTGTGCTTACGAGGTCTCCTCTGGTTCCCATTTAATTTCTTTTGTCTAATGTAAACTCACTGGGCTATGACTAACAGCTAACATATAATTTCTAATTGTATGGCATTATGTTATGTTAGTACAAAAACATTATCAGAGCCAAGAGAGAGACAGAAGCATACCATCAGTCTTACTGGGAGTAGATAGGAATGGAAAAATACCATCAGCATCAAGTACATTTGTCATGGAAGCAGATTAAAAGGCAGCTTTAATGGGAAAAAATTCTCCCCACATTTTGCTTTGCTACTTTTTAGATGATAGAACTGTTCTACAGACAAAGCAGAACAGGTTCACCTTTACAAGGGCTTATGGAAAAGCAATTGGATAGTATAGGACATCACTATTTTATTCTTTGGAAGATGTTCTATGTATTTCAACAGAAATAGCCTGAAGCTTTACAGAGATATAAAGCCTGAGCCTGAAGCCACATGATTAGCCATAGAATCTATTGTCACTGCAGAATTATGTTCAGATTTACATTTGAAAGAATCACGAGCCAGTCTCTGAAAGAAAAAACAAGAAGGGAAAAAAAAGTTGGATTAACACCCTGTAGAGATTTCCCTCCCTGGGGAATAAACCAGAGGAGCATAAATCCAGAGTAAGTCCATGTAGAAGTACATTCTGAGCCTGCAGATAGTCCGTAACAATAGCTGCAAGAACTGTGATTAGCCACAGCCTCTGCATAGGCTAACCATGAGGTCTAAAACCTGACAAGCTAAATGTTGACGTGATGGACAGTGTTAGGGTTGTTTGCGTACAGCTGGCTCTACCTGATGTTCCTCTGACACGGCTGGGGCTGGGCAGCCAGCAAGGGGGTTCCCCCCACATTCTCTCCTCATACATGTGTCAGTCCCATTCATTACAGCTTCAAACTCTCCACGACAACATTTGTGTCTTGTTATGTATTTGTTCAGAGCTTAGCAGAAGACAGCTCTTAGCTGGGTGATCCTCACCTTAGCAGAATGCAAACACTGGTCTTGTGCTCTCCCTCTGCACAGGCTGAACACCATCCCCACACCTGTACAGTTCTATGGCATGAAAAGAGATCACGGCTTTCCATGATTTTTTCAGCCATGAATCCCTGCATTAACCAAAAAAGAAATCCTAAAACTTCATTTAACTGACCTTCAATATCATTGTCACCCAGGACGGGCCTGGTAGCACCCGATCAAAACCTTCCAGGGCACCGTAACCTTGATACTATTGACCAGCATTGCTCTGATTTAAATTTCAAACAGCCTGCAATTTTGATTCCTTTTTCCCCCAGCTCTGAAAGCAAAACATTATGGATTTTATAGGGAAGAACGCCCTGGCCACACACTTGATTTGCACAAACTCTGCATACGTGAAAAGGCAGTCAATACAAACAGAATTAATTTTAATTAACCTTAATATGCTGATGGAAATGGCAGGGAGTTTTCCTGAACAAATAAGTAAAGCCACAAACACAAAAACACCTGCTTTGTTAATTACACATGCACAGATCCAATAATACAGTCACAGTTAATTATAGCACTTGTTCCTGAACTTACATGGTTACGATCAAGCTGAGTCAATAAGCACATGTCCTTTTCTTGGCGGAGGAGAACCTGGCACTGAGATTTTGATTAGCAGCCTTGTCACAGATCCTCAATTCTCCATCCCATCAGCAGGTCTCCAGTGCCGGCTGGGGATGGGAAGAAACTTATTATAATTCCCAGCCTGGAAAATCCCCTGGAAAAATTGCTCCTGGACCACAAACAGAATCAACTTCAAGAAGTCCTCGGAGTCAACTCATACATGCAAAATCAGGGCCAACTACTCAAAATCATGGTTACGCTGATGTAAAACCAGTGATAAAAGGCAGTCAAGAAACCAGTCTATGAAATTCCTACATGTAAATAGAAGACAAATACCACCAAGTGAATTGACATCCCTATTACTCAAGTTAAACCTAGGTAGATATCTAGATTTAGTGAATATCTGGTCCACATTCTTTTAATAGAAATGCTCTAAGAGGAGAAGAGGGCATTTCCAAAGACAGCATCGTAACAAGGTATTTTCCCTGTCTGTTGCTGCAAAAATGTCAAGGCAAAGGAGACCTCTAAACATGAAAGGGTCTGAGGTTCCTCACTCTCTGAAGAAACAAAGCCAGGTCATTTCAACTGTCTGCTTATAAAATGTGCCTCTGCACCCATTAACATGACCTTTCCATGATGCCCCTAAAGTTTACCAGGGCCCAGCTGAGAGAACCTAAAATAAAACCTCTATGGAAAGGCTGGAGCAGCCTTGGAAGAGTAAAGCCCTTTTGCAATTGTTTCTGGAAGCATTTGATTCTGAAAACTAGCTATGAAAAAAATCGGTTTATTGGCCAAATTTCCAGCTTGGGCTGAGAGTTTTGGTTATTTCCCAAACCCAAAATACAGGAAAGGGAGAAAAAAAACCCAAACAAACAAGGGTTCTTGGCTTTTCACAGCACTCATCTTCCTTATCAGCGCAGGGAAAACACGCTGCACAAAGAAAGCAATGCAAGACACAAGGCCAGGTATTTAATGTTTGTTCAGTTAGAAGAAAAATATTGCCAAACCAATGGATTCAACAATAACAGAGTTATGGCTTGGAAATCATGAGATTTGGGACTCCCTCTCTTTGCTTTCTACATTTTAATCTTCCAGGGTGCTTTTGAGTTACATTTCTACATTTGAGAGCCTGCGGGCTATGAATTTATTTATTTAAGATGCAGCTAAGAATCTCATTAATAACATGAATGGAGGAACTGGGTTTTGAAGGAAGTATACAGGTAATGCTAAATTTAAAGTCATGACAACTTGCAACAGGGCGTACAATATCAATATCTAGCTAATGGACCCAGATGATTACCGGTTAATGAGCTGAAGCAGACGGCAATAATGGAAAAAAGAGATCAGAAAAAATGTTTCTTTTATAACATGGCTGCTAAGAATTATACCAAGTTACTCAGAATTACATTGCTTCCTTAAGTGATGGTAGACTGCGACTAATTCTAATGTCACAAGCAGTTCTTTTAAAGTAGGCAAATGCTTGGTGATACACATTGATTTGCATCTATATAACCAGGGAAAAAGGAGCTCAAACAGAATAGTTCTGTAGATAAGGAAAATATGATTTGGCCTTAAGATTGTAAACCTCAACACCTTTAACTGTTGTCGTGGTTTAAACCCAGCCACACAACTCATTCACTCACTCAACACCCCCCCCCCCCCCCT
>NDXB01011694.1:0-18432 GCA_002631895.1 Agapornis roseicollis | reverse complement strand
CCCCCCCCGCTTTCTTACCCTCTCCCTGCTCCCTGGGGGATGGGGAGGAGAATCAAAAGAATGCAACTCCCACAGGTTGAGATAAGAACAGTTCAGTAACTAAGGTATAACACAAATCACTGCTGCTACCACCAATAATAGTAATGATAAAGGAAATAACAAGGGAAGAGAATACAGCATCTCACCAACCACCGACAGATAACTCACCCCCATCCTGCCTGACCAAGCAGTGACCAATACCTCCTCCAACCCCCCAGAGCACTCGCCCTTCTGGGGAACTCTCCGTTACATCCTGGCCATGCTATGATATGGAATACCTCTTTGGTCAGTTTGGGTCAGGGTCCTGTCCCTGTTTCCTCCCGGCCTCCCCTCCTCCCTGGCAGAGCATGAGGCTCACAAAGTCCTTGGTCAGACTAAACATTTGAGCAATAACTAAAAACACTGCTGTTACCTGCTCTGTTCCCAGGCCAAAACTCAAAAACACAGCACTGCAGCAGTTACTAAGAAGAAGAAAAAATGATTGCCACTGCTGAACCCAGGACATCTGTTTATTAGGATAATTCTAAATAATGCTACTCATAATTACGGTTTCATCACGTACAAGATCTTAGTGTTAGAGCTCCGGCTGCACCAGAGCAGGTTTACATGGGGCTGAGAAACAATTCCTTTCCCAGAGGATGCTCAGGCATTGGAACAGGCTGCCCAGGGCAGGGCTGCAGGCACCATCCCTGGAAGCATTCACATACTGTGTAGACAAGGCCCTAGGTGACACGGGTTACTGGTGGCCTCAGCAGTGCTGGGGAGTGGTTGGACTGGATGAGTTTAAAGGTCTTTTCCAACCCCATTGATTCTATGGAGAAATTCCTCTCTGTGAAGAACCCCTGTGAGGGTGCTGAGGCGCTGGCACAGGGCGATGGCCCAGAGAAGCTGTGGCTGCCCCATCCCTGGCAGTGCTCAAGGCCAGGTTGGACACAGGGGCTTGGAGCAAGCTGCTGCAGTGGAAGGGGTCCCTGCCCGTGGCAGGGCTTGGAGCTGGAGGAGCTTTAAGGTTTCTTCCAACCCAAACCAGGCTGGGATTCAATGATTAAACTTGGAATGTGTAGGAAACAGCACTGCCAAAATTCAGGCTTCAGACTAAAAGATGCTAATAATTGTGCCTTCAGTAGCCTGCCTGATGATGAAAACCAGTACTGCAAATAATCTGACTTTTCTTGCAAAAGCTTCTATGCAGAAGGTCATGGACACAGATACGAAAAGTACATTCCAGTCCTTGCAGCAGTGTTTCCCTCTCTTTTACACCTTAATAAATGCATTACAAACCCCAACATTTACTTGGCAGTTCTCCTTAAAGGAGGTTCTCTTTTTAAACTGACTGAGAGCTTTAGAGTGAAAGGGAAAAAAAACCAACACAGAGGGATGTACACCAGTGGAAGTCTGGAGTTTAATGAACAAAGACACTTATTCCCTCTCAAAGGCAGAGTGATACAGAGAGGGAGATGAAAGCTCCTGTTTCATTTTATGTGCAAAACAGAACAGACATCTCCCATAGACATGCTAATGAAACATTGATCTGCTGGGGTGACGTCTGTTACCACAGGGCTCTCCTCCTTGGACTTCCAGGAGCAACGATTCACAATTAATTAACTCCTTGCACAGATTATCTGAAACCTAACTGGGGCTCAACCCCCTCCCTCGTAATGGTCATTTTGTTTGCAATATGCAGACCCATCAATATATGTGTGCATACAAACAAACATCATGTATGCATAAAAACATTCATTCCAAACTTTTATATACATGTACACACATGCAAACATAGAATGCATTATATATAATATATATAAATAAACTATATATATAATGTATGTGTTCATAGCCTTATAACTGCACTGCTGTAAGTACACACAGATATCAGCTCAGTGCTTCCATGTGAGAACTCAGCAAACTCCCAGCACTCGAGGAAAACCCCTAACTCACCCATCCCCTCACCAGAAGTTAATATAAACCAATACCCTGACACTTGTCACTAGGCATTGCTCCCACTGACCTGACCACCACTTCAATGGGTATTCTCAGGCACAGAAAGGAGAATGGCACTCTTGTTTATCCATTAGAATAGTAATTAAATAGGGCAGCTCCTCTTCCATGGGCATGGAGATTTAAAACACACGTGCAACAAGAAGCATTTAGGGTTTCCAGAAGATAGGAGGAAAAGCAACTGAAAAGTTGTTCAAAAGAACAATAGGCACACACAGTCTCACTATATACATGCACCCTATCGCAGAGGCACATGGACCCCTACACCTCCCATTACCACGTGGGTTTATTCTCACCTCTCCTGTTCATTCTTACCTCTTCTATGCCCAGGAGCACCTCAACCCAGTATCGAAGCCATCCACCGCAGGAGGTTAAATCCTACCGCAAGGACAATCACTTCCTGCAGTGAGCGGCACCGGAGACGATGCTTCCGCACGGAGCGAGAGGAGCCGCAGCTCCCATGAGCATCAGCTCTGAACGGGGAGAGCCACCGCGAGAGCCTCGAGTGCTCGATGGGCCTTGCCCAGGAGCCGCTGACTTACAGGGGTGTCAGGAGGGCCGGCACCGCGCTGGGCCCAGGGCAAACGGCGGCACTCGGTGCCTGCAGGGCTGAGCGGGCAGGCAGGGGGATGGTGAGCGCTTTCCCCGGCGGCGGCACCCGACAGAGCCGGCGAGAGGGGAGGCTGCAGCGCGGAGCTCGGGGGGTAGAGAGCGCCTGCACCGGTGCGCCTTGGTGGAGGTCCAGCAGCAGGGGCTGAGCTGCGGGGGCTGTCAGTAACCTGCAGGATGTCGGGGGCAGAGGGGGAGCTGCACTGCTTGCTCCATGCCCAGACTGCTCAACCTACTGTGCTGGAGAGATTCCAGTGTCAGAATCTGAAACACATCTCTACTTTCACACACGTTCCCCCGCTCCTTCCTCCATGAATAGTAGTAACGTGAATTTCAAGCAGGGCTCACCTTCACAACGGCTATTATTGACACGGGGTAGATGATCAATACAGAACAGACTGGAAGCTCATTTTCAGAAATTGATAAAAGTTCAAACCCCAGCGGGGTTAGATGATTTACAGCAAAGGTTAAAGCTGTGCATTCTGCTTCGCTCGAAAGCAAGGGGTTTCCAGATGTTTCCAAACTTCTTTTTTTTTCTTTTAATTTTAAAATTAATTCATTTTCTTCCTTAGAAATCATAGTTAGAGTAGAAATCAAGTCTGCTGAGGGCTAGCATCTATCAGCACCAAGCTGTCCTATCCCACTCATTGCTGGCTGGCACCATCATGCACTGGCACTCACATTGGTTTGTGGTGGAAGCTCCTCCAGCTCCAACCCCTGCCACGGGCAGGGACCCCTTCCACTGCAGCAGCTTGCTCCAAGCCCCTGTGTCCAACCTGGCCTTGAGCACTGCCAGGGATGGGGCAGCCACAGCTTCTCTGGGCCATCACCCTGTGCCAGTGCCTCAGCACCCTCATTGTACAAAATTCCTTCCTCGCATCCAGCCTGAATCTCCCTCTTTTAGTTTAAACCCATCACCCCTCATCCTGTCAGAGCAGGCCCTGCTGAAAAGTCTCTGCTCATCTTTCTTACGGGCCCCTTTTACGTGCTGCCAGGCCGCAATGAGGTCTTCCCTGGAGTTTTCTCCAAGCTGAACAAGCCCAACTTTCTCTGCCCTTCCTCACAGGAGAGGTGCTCCATACCTCTGTTCAATTTTGTTGCCCTCCTCTGGTCCCTCTCCAACAGGTCTGTGTCTTTCCTGCAGTGAGGACACCAGAGCTGGACGCAGGACTGCAGGGAGGGTCTCACCAACCATGAAGAGTGCAAAAATAACAAGGAATACAGTAGCCATGAACTTCACATCGGGTTGGGGACGTGCAGTACTACCAGTCCAGCCAAGTGGAAGAGGTGGTCTCACGAAAACAAATGGAAACTACAGGCAATAACAGTGATCAATGTGATAAATGTGATCAATGTGCATGTCCCTTTACAATTGCACCTTCCCACCCACCCTCATCTCCTTTTTCCAAGGCATCTCTCCTCTGACGAGGTGGCAGCAGCAGCAAGTTCCACACTGCTTTCCTTCCCAGGTCTCACTAAATGAAGTGTTCCAGCTAAAGTAACAAAACAAGGGCCAGTGTAGAGTTCCTGCGAGTCCTGGCTCAGCCCAAACCCTAATGTTGATGTTATTGTAGGAAAATACCAGAGTATGCAGGGCAATCCTATGCCTGTCTCAGCAACCAGAGCCATTTCATACTGTGTGCTTTTAATTATTTCACTGACACCCTTGGACTTGATAACTGGCTGAGTTTTCCTGTCAACACTCTGGTTCCTGATTGTCTCAATTAAATCACAGTTTCAAATGACTCTCTCTACTCCACCCCCATCCCTCTTTTTTTCCTTTTGGCTTCTAAAGCTCTGAATACCCCACGCTGTTTTAAATTACATCCTCTGCTCAGAATATGCAGACTATTTATTTAGGAGGCAAATTTCACAGTCATCTGAAATTAATTTCCTAAACCCAAAGTTCCTGGGTACCAGCTTCCAATCCAGCCGTGGAATTTCCTGGTGGTGCTGTGTGGCTCAGGTTTCTCCGCACCTCCAGTGAGCGGCCCCACCACTCCCTCTTGCTTCTGCTACTCGTGACTGACCTTTTCAACAGGAAAATCAAACCTACATTAACTAATTTGTAGGTATTAGTAATAAAGCAGACTGTATCACTCTTAACATCAAACACGCCCTGGGATGTGGAGGTGTTTTCAGCAGCTGAAGGGAGCACAGCACTTCACAAAAAACTCAGCCTGGAAAGTTGTTATCAATTATTATGCCAAGTATAGTAGGAGGCAATCCTGCCCTCTATGTACAGCAACAGTTAGCCCTGGTGACTGAAAAGGGGCTTGGGACAAGGGCCTGTAGGGAGAGGCCAAGGGCAATGGCTTGAACCTGCCCGAACAGGGGAGCCTGAGCTGAGCTCTGAGGCAGAAGCTGTTCCCTGTGAGGGTGCTGAGGCACTGGCCCAGGGTGATGGCCCAGAGAAGCTGTGGCTGCCCCATCCCTGGCAGTGCTCAAGGCCAGGTTGGACACAGGGGCTTGGAGCAAGCTGCTGCAGTGAAAGGGGTCCCTGCCCGTGGCAGGGCTTGGAGCTGGAGGAGCTCTAAGGTCCCTCCCAACCCAAAGCAGTCTGAGATTCTATGACTTCACCTGGGCTTTGGGTACCATTTCTAACATCAATGCTCTGGGCAAAATGAAAATTATTTCAAATATTTCAAATGTAAAATTAAATCCTTCTGCTGCAAAAAAATCTAGAATTTTATGTGTCTGTAAAGAGTCCAATCTGATGGGAGAAATTTGGAATTCCCAAGTTGTTTTGTTAAGTGTATCAGAACAAGTTTCAACTGTAAGAGAGGTTATAGCTTGGTTCAATGGTCCAGGTTTTTTCAGGCAAAATCATCTTTTCTTAAAATTCCTTGCTCGTGTTCAGTCAGTCGTGACGTTAACGTGACCGTGTCTCTCATTTGCAGATGGATGCTCTTCCCAAAATGTCGTAATTGGCTTTTGGGGAAAAAGCGCAGTGATGCAGTTTCCCTCTAAAGCTGGTATGAGCTTTGGAAAAATTTCCACCTCTACGCTGATGGAGAACAAACTGTGATTTTGAAAGTGAGGAACACAAAGGTTTGCAAGATCAGACCAATGTTTAAAATTTGATTTCCTGGTATTTTGCAGTGACTGAAAACAGTTTTTATGCTTGTAACTGGAAAGTGAGGATTTCCCATGAACTTCTCAATTACTGCGATTCCAGTATTCCCTATGAGTAAATTACTCTGATCTTCTCCTGGAGTACTTTGGTTCTATGGTTACACTATGGCCCTTAAACAAGGGGCTGTTGTACACCTAAGACATAAAATCTCTCAAGAGTCATCTCACCACAGACAGTTGAAATCAATCATTTCATGTGACAGGGTATTTGTCAGAGATCTCACGAGAGCTGATTCCCACCTGCCAGTGGAGAGCAGAGCACTTCATCCCATACATAGCTTAAAGGGAACCTCTGGAGCCTGGAGCGGGAACTGAGGGAAATCAAATAACTTTGGGGATTGGGGTTTGGATTTACCTTACTCCACTGCTACAGAGGCATCCAAGGATTCACTACAGGGCTGGCAGGTGAGATCCCTCCCATGCCACAGAAACCTACTGAACAGCCCCTGTGCCCCCAGATGCCACACCGCTCACTTTTCTTCTCACTCCTCACATACAGACTTCGGGAAGAGGAGACTTCTACACCTCATAGTCTCTTTTCTTGCTTTCTCTCACCTTCTTCCAAGCCACCTCCCCCAAAGCAGCACTTACCACAGTGACAAATGAAGCAATAATAAGGTTAGTCATTTAACTCCTTGCATCCTTCTTAAAAATCACCCTAATTACTGTGTAATGGGTCCACAGAGGCAGAAGAGTCTGGGTGAAATCTACCTGGAGGGCACCAGTATAGTTCATCTGTCCATTTCATAATAGCATTCTAAAGTTCACCCTTATAAACATGTCACCTAGTCTATAATTAAGTGACTGGTCATTAGGTAACAGATGTGGTACCTGTGGGTCACATATCAGTCAGCTGGTGATGGATCTTTACCCAGAAGCAGCTCCATAGCTCTCTGTCACTACAGCATTACTCCACATGCAGCACACAGAAGAGTTTGTATTGGGGTTTTTTTAAGCAATGAACTCTGTGGTTGGGAAGGGTGACATACTGAGGGGAGAAGGGAGCAGGACTGTTGCAGTTCAGTTTTCATCCCAGAAGCATGACAAAAAGCTGAGTTTCTTCCTTTGTACTCTGCAAGTGTATTGGTTCCTAAAGCAGTCTTCATACTTGGCTGACAGGTGAATTTCCCACCCACAGTCAGCACGAGCCAGGGTTGCTGATCACTAGGCTCTTTGAGATCTGCGCAAGGACATCCTCTCTTCTGGTCTGATTTTTTAAGACTAAGTAAATAAATAAAATATCAACTCATGCTTTTTGACTCCTTCAGCTTCCAGCGATGTGCAAGGCCATGATGGCAGAGGGGAAAAACATCAGCCAAATTTAGCCCCGGTTTTACCAACAGAACTGGAGAGTCTAGAAGGTAAATATAGACCAGACTCCAAGTAACGGGATGAACTTCACTCCCAGGCTGACCTGGTCACTCATCAATATGGGCACATGTGCAGACAAATAGAGCCAGTCTCGCTGCAACTCCCTTCCTCCCCTCACTGTGCAACCTGTGGAGTTTCACAAGGCAGGACATTCAACTCCAGTTTTTCCCCAGGAAAGCAATGGTTTCCAGCACGTTTTGTTTCCCCCAGGGTACAGAAAAGGACAGGTTGTGAGAAGTCTGGAAGTTCAGACTAGAGTCATGAGGCTCATACTTACTTCTTCACAGAAAAATAGAATCCCAGCCTGGTTTGTGTTGAAGGGACCTTATAGCTCCTCCAGCTCCAACCCCTGCTCCCACGGGCAGGGACCCCTTCCACTGGAGCAGCTTGCTCCAAGCCCCTGTGTCCAACCTGGCCTTGAGCACTGCCAGGGATGGGGCAGCCACAGCTTCTCTGGGCCATCACCCTGGGCCAGCGCCTCAGCACCCTCACAGGGAACAGCTTCTGCCTCAGAGCTCAGCTCAGGCTCCCCTGTTCGGGCAGGTTCAAGCCATTGCCCTTGGCCTGTCCCTACAGGCCCTTGTCCCAAGCCCCTCTCCAGGTTCCCTGCAGCCCCTTTAGGCCCTGGAGCTGCTCTCAGGTCTCCCCTTCAGGAGCCTTCTTTCCCCCAGGCTGCCCCAGCCCAGCTCTCTCAGCCTGGCTCCAGGGCAGAGCTGCTCCAGCCCTCACAGCATCAGAATTCTTACAAAATTATTCCATCATTTTACAATTTGGAGTTCTCTGAACTGTCAAGAGAAAGAAAATTTATTTCCTTGAGGTAGGACCACAGAGATGTTGCCACATCACCCAAACAAAGTTTTGCAACCCGTTTTGTATGGGTACAAGCAGACTGTAACCCTGTCTGCATATTGTCTATACCATTTCAAGGAACTTGTATTTTTACCATCTGCGTTCTTGGATACAATAATGCAATGAAGAGCTGGACCACACAGATTCCAGATCGTCAGTAAGATTTGAGCTAAGCTTTTCTGGGTAGGTAAATTATAAAGGAAAGGAAAAAGAAGACAAATGTCTCATGACCACAATGTTTAAAGGTTTATAATTGCTGGTTATTATCTCCAAGGAGAGTGCCCAAGGCCATGATATTGTGGCCAACAAAACAAGACAAGACCTTGAAATCAGCCCTCTGACCCCAGCTGCTGAAATGTGCCTTCACTACCACACCTAGTAACCTCCCGTGATGTCTCTCCTGGCAATGCACCTCTCTGAGGTTCACAGTAAATCACTTGGGCCGCCCACAGCTTTGGTAACACAGGACATGGAATATTTGGCAAAAGCATTACATTGGCCAAATAATTCCAAGAAGAAAATTACAAGATCAAGAAGAGGTCTTGGAATGGTCAGGAGCCATTGAGGTACATATGCCTCTTTGAGGTCCTGGAATTTCGTAGTTACTGTATAATTGTAGTTAGAGATACAATGCAACATGAAGCAAAACAATGCAATTTTGACTCAAATCACATTGGAAAGATAGCAGAGCTGCTCAAATTTTGCTCCTCAGAGAATCTGATTGTGTTAAAATCTGCAATCCAGGAAGGGAAATGCATTATTTTGTGTGTTTTATAGAGAAAATGCCTGTCTAGTCAAGAGGAGAAATGCTAGACTGAGCCATGCACTCCTGAATGGGCAATTCATCCTTCATGTTCTTCCCGGATTTCAGTTAGTTTCTTCATAACCAATCACATCAGTTTCTGGTTTCCTCGTACCAAGGAAACATTGTGCTGCTTTTGGACTTGCATGATTTGCGTATTTTACCAAATTCTCATTAGTCAAAGACAAGTTTAAGATAAAGATCAAGGAATGCCTGGCTTAACGCTGCTGTGTAAGAAGGCTTGTACAGAGATTCCTCCTGCCTGGCTTCTCCTTCTGTCGTATGTCAATACCATAATTCGAAATACTGTTTGCAGACAGCAGAGACAACTCTTACCTTTCCAACTATCCAGTAAAGAATTCAAACCTTTTTACCTGGGGGTCTTTTACTCTACAAGGCACCTCTGGGTCTAGTATCAATCACCCTGTGATGGACAGACATTCCATACCAGGGTCATTCGTACCTCCATTGCTTATTGAACTGCGACACCTCGTCCTCATTGAATACTGACAGCTGATCTATACGATTCAGGTCCAATCAGAGCAGTGATTTTTCAGTGTTAAGGACTGAACGGACTTCCACCTGACATGTTTGCACTAAGAATATAAAGGACCAAGATGGAGCACAGGAAAGCAGCTCTCAAATCAGAGGCTTAGTGAACTATTTCTGCATGTCTGCACCACAGCTCTGCATCACAGGAAAAAAAAAAGAAGCAAAAGAAGGAGAGAGGGAAACAGGAACAAGACTGGAACACAGAGTCAGTGCTGCTTATTCTTGAGCATGTGACTTTATCTGAACACGTAGTTGAAACATATTAGCACAATTCTGCTTTGGGAGTTTGATCACTAATTGGTACACACAGGAGCACAGCACAAATTAAACTTACCCTTTGGCATAGCCAAATATAAGAAGTCAAGTTTAGGGAGGATGTGAAAATGCAGAACAGTAGAGAGGATGGATGTAACACTGGGAGAAGCACTGTGAAGGTGGTGGGGTGCTGGAACAGGCTGCCCACAGAAGTGGTAAATGGCAGTGTTCAAGACCAGCTTGAACAGAGCCTTGAGCAACACAGTCTAGTGTGAGGCATCCTTGCCTATGGCAGGGGAATTGGAACTAGATGATCTTAAGATCCTTTCCAACCCAAAGTATTCTGTGATTCTGTGATGCTAAGTTTTTGGACAAAAAAAGAACAGACTAGTAAACTCCTTTACTGATAGAGTGGAGCCTGCATTGAGAAAGACTGCTCAGAAACCTGTAAATGGGGAGAGGTATGAGCCTACTTAAGGGAGGAAATGTGGCTCTTTTTTTATTCTATGCAACTTGATAGGTGCATGATACACAAGCAAAGGATTAAGATAATCTCAAGCAATCTTGTAACTAGACAGAAATGAAACAGATTCCAAAGAAAGAAATAAATACATGGGTTTAAGATAATTTGCCTTTGTTTTTATCCCTGATTAGATGCATCCATAATAGTGTCTTTTCAAAGTCAATAAGAGAAACCATTACTCAAACTGCAATTACTTTCTGTGCCAGTAAGGTGGTCTAATTGCCTTTTTTTTTTTGGCATTGTCTACTGCATTCAATGCAGCATGTGCCCTTCCCATGCAAGTGCCATGCCTTGAGCAACATCTTAATGCTGACCCTAAGTCTCCCTTTAAGCTTAAGCTTGATTTCCTCACATAACTGTGAAAGTGATGTGGTAAGATCTGAGTTTTCAGCTGACCCATAAGAGCTGGCTTTATACTCTCCTGAAGTTACAGCTGCTCACACTGGTCTACTGCAGTGTGAAGAAAAGGGAGAAACACAAGAGACTGACATAAGGAAATGCAAACAAAGGAAAACATTGCCCTTGTTTAGTGAGCATGGCCAGAAAGACACTGGACTTTTCCTGGAACAGGACATAGAGGGACCAGTTATTTAGTGCGTGCATCCTGTCCGATTTTTTTCTCTGCAAAGGCGATGCAGTTCATTGCTCTATTTACACAAGTATAGGTGACCACACAGAGACAAGGCAAGATATAATGCAGCCTTTAGAAATTAAACTTCTGCAACTCATTCCTCATTTAATAGCTCACTGGGTGGTCTTGAGCCATAAATGAAAGGCATAGCAAATACTCTTTTACACAGTAATTCCAGGGCCCAGCCACCCCATAGCAAAATATTTGCACTTTCTTAGTTAACAATACTTTTAAAGTGTTATACATTTGGTCTCATTAAAGTTTATTTTGACTTTGTTTTGCTCCATGTAGTGAGAATTTGTGTGTCCTTAAATGCTTATAAGGGTCTCAAAAATAACTACCACGATGTGGAACAGGAACATTGTTCCCAGTTCACAGAATTGAAGATAATACCTACAGATCCACAGGGTTGCAGGTCTGTATTTTCATATGTCTGACAACTTCATAGACTGCCCTTTGCAAGCTTGCATCCACATGGAAAGCTGCCAAATGCTTGGAGAACTCATGGCCTTCTAGTGCATCCCAAAAAGAACTCAAGTCTCATAACAGAAACCCTGTCAAAGATGACCATACAGATATAGTTCTGCTTTTTGTCTTAAACATGCACATCTGACACAAAGAGCATTCTGATAGGTTTTTACCCTCGTTTACCCTCACAGCACCAATCTGAGGGCAGGTGTTTGCTTTATTTTTATTATTCTGCTAAGCACAGCATTCTCTGCAACCTTCAGGGAAGGGGAGTGGGGAAGAAGAGCATCAACTTCCAAGAAAATAGCAAAAGCTAATAACCACCTGAATTTTAATCTATAACCAACCCCAAAATAGCTCACTTCATACAGACTTCATACTTCTGATGAAGAGAAAAGGAGTTGCTTAATTAAAGAATCACCTTTAAAGGGGAAACATGTTAATAATTTTGAATTAACACTGATTCGTAAGGGTTGCACTTTTCCTCTTTTGCAGGCGTTCAGGCTCAAACCACAAATAACAGTTCTCATGTGAATGCATGTTTTAGAGACTTTTCCTATTTAGCTTGCACTCTAGACTCAAATCATGGGCAAAGCAATTTTCTCAAACAACCTATGATAAAGCCCTTTACATTCATGGGCTGATTTTAGGACCACATCCAAGGGGTAGCATTTGCCCTGAAGGGTGTGTGAAGCTGATCGTTGCCCACTCAGAACCAAGACATCAAGAGCATTCGGGCACAGTCCTCTGGTGCCTGATGTGGCCACTCCTAGTTGACATCAGGCACCTTAAGCTACACCAATACCTTAGCAAAGTGTCCATGCAATCCTCCCAATACCATACCCATGCAAAGAAATTAGCTTATAAATCCCATCAGCACCTTGACATTCATCCTGTTGAAAATCTCTAATTTGTCTTTTCAGTCCTCCAGCTGTATTAATTTAACAGGGGTGAAAGATGTGAGTGTATTTATGCAGCAGAAAATACCAAGTAATAAAGATCACTACAACACTTCCAGATTTTTGGAAGCCCATTGGCACAGATTCAAGAATTAGCACAGCCCAGGAGTAAAAATAGAAACTGCAACACAGAATTACTTCATTTTGACAGGAAAAACTAGCATTCTTTTAAATAATGTTACTGCTTTCAAAACCACTACAGGATTTATAGACTCTGCATACCTGAGTTTAGGTAAATTGCAGGGAGCTACTCTGCCAATCTACTGTTACCTTCTGGTTCTTTGTATAAGCTTAATACAACAGGTTGAAAAATGAATAAGCATAAGAGTTTCACTGAGATAAAAGTTTGAGATTCCCTTTACTGCTTTACCTTCCAGTTTTGATTTTCTGTACTATTTATTTTATATTACTATCACCTTTCACAGACAAAGATGCTGAAAATCATCTGAAGGGTAGTTTGGCACAGATTGCAGTCATTATCCAACACACCAACAACTTTGCCATCACAGCTGTATGTAATTACAGAATAATACTTATGTCTTCCACAAAGAAACTGAAGAAAGCTCTATCAGGATAGTCCTTAGAAAAGTATGTATGGAGAAGTAACAGGTATTGTCATAGGTGACAGCACACTACTTGATGTGCTCACATTGCTCCATCTACTGATGACTGTTTATTGCCCGTTACAGTTGCAACAACCATGTGAGCCCTGTAGCTCTGACCAGTTTAGCAGAGTCAATAAACACTTTAAGATGGCCCTAAAACAGTTAAGCTGCAATAATCTCCTGAAGTGCTTGAGTGGTTTAGGCCACCAATAAGCGACTCTTGTGAGTTAATCAGTAAGGCTAGGTAATTAGGACAACAAGCTATTCACCAGTACATCCCAATGAAGAAAGCCAGGTATACTCTTAGAAGTTACATACCTCTGTAATCCCCTTGAAGTCAAACCACTTGCTTAAGCATCCCCTAAGTAAAACACACACATACACAGCAGCACAAATCTGATGTAGCTTGTGTTAGCTGTTGTTAGCTCTGTTTTACGTGCAAGTATTGATCTTATTTTGTGTGGGGGTTGCATGACTACCTCAGCTATATTTTGCAGAACACACGTTCTGCACCACCACTCTGGCCAGTTACCTGCTGAGGGGTGCCCAGCCTGAGGGTTTCCTCTTACGAAAAAATCACCAGCAAAAGAGTTTTCAACATTTCCTCAAGACTTCAAAATGTGGAGAGAGAAAAGAGCAAAGAGCACCTGAAGCAGCTCAGCTCCATTATTTTCTCAAGCTACTCTCTTTACATATAAAAAAATACCTAATAAAATAGACATTTCAAATTACTTGCTACTACTCTAACAAAGTGGTCTTAACAGTTATTACTGACACCACAAGAGTCCTATTAAGTATATATCGTTCACATGTAATTGAAATTTCACTTTTTTATTCAGAATGATGTTCCTGTTTAGTGTCTGTTATTTGTGCAGTCAGACAACAATAAAAGTCAAGCCAATAGATCACAATTCAAGCACTGTAACAGGCTGCCCAGGGCAGCGGTGGAGTCACCATCCCTGGAGGTATTTAAAACACATGCAGATGTGGTGCTTCGGGACATATCTTGGTGGTGGACTTGGCAGTGCTGGGTTAACAGTTGGACTTGATGAACACAGAGATCTTTCCAACCTAAATGAATCTCTGACTCTAATAAATTCAGCTCCTACTTACCTAAAATCTTGCAAAACCAAGCACCCCCTATTATCATCATTCAATAATAAATTAAGTACAAACTCAGGGTTAAACACAAGCTTGTCAAAGCATGTGGTCCTATGTAACATCACAGAATTGCGCAAGTGAATCAACAGGCTTCATATTTAGTTGTGTCAGACTATTGGAAAGCCATTTCCAAGGTTGCAGGTTGAACTGCACGTGTGATGAGGGAATCAGACCACACATCTACTACAGAAGTCTGGTCCTAATATTCTATTATGAATTGCCAGTATACTGCAAGGAGAGTCTTAACTTATTGGAAGTTTCATTATAGAAATGTTCAAATAGTTTCAATGTGTTACTTGTGTTCAAAAGCACCATTCAGGGGGGATAAAACATCTAAACCATGTCATCCTTCAAGTCTTTGCCCAGGAAATGTTGATAGGGACAGGCCAAAATTTTAGGCAAACAAACAAATGCATTATTTGGGCAGGGCTGGCAGAACTACCCTTGCTGACCCAGAGCATAAGGAATTCATCAGCCTCATGACATGCATGTACGCAAGTACAGGTTGAATAGAAAGGAAGCAGCCGTTTATTGAGTCTGCTGAACTTAAGGCTGTGCACAGGCTCTGTCAATGGACACACAAGCACTTTCTGGTTTTCTTTGTTTTTTACAGTCTCCTTGCTCCTAAATGGAGAATTAAAATTAACAACCCCAAAGCCAGCGTGGGTTGCCAAGCGTCTCGCCAGGCCTGAGTCTGGGACAGAAAAGATTTAACATGAAAAAATTCAGGTTGGGAGTGACCTTCTGCACTGATTGACTTTAGTGGAATGTAAATGATGGGCAGTAAATCAGACGACATGCACGCTGTGCAGTGAATCATACCATTCCCTTCAATCCCATCTAGAGGGAGAGACATAAATCCTCCCAGTTCAAGCCAGGCCATGAGCAGTCCTTTATATTTCCAATTAAAGATGTACTGTCCTTTGCCCAGCATTCAGTTGGGACGCTGCACATTAATATGGTAATCAGCAACACAGCAGCAGGCCATGCAGCTTCGTTGTCTCTGCCACATTCATCCCCAGGCTTCTTCCCAGCTAGCAGAAGGAGGGTTTGGTGTGACAGGCAGATCACTAGAGACGACAGAGAACCCTTCATTAGAACTGATTTTCATGCCACACTGCCAGCGTGCAACATGTTTTGATTACCAAGGCTTTTACACAGATCCTCTGGGACTGGAGGCCAGGTACAGATGCTTCCCAGCACTATATAAACAAGTGCATGGATGGCTTGAATATCCATCAATCACCCTAACATCACCCCACAAGGGCTGTAACTTTGAGACTCTCATGGGAACATCTTCACTTCTCATGTGTGAAATCATGGGAGGTTGCAGCAGATAGGGCAACCCCGCAGCTGGGAAGCAGTAAGGGACACCCAGTCCTGCATCTACCACCAGCACTTCTCTATTGGTGAAGGTGATGTTAGGTTGGCCCAGGGTGCCCAGAGAAGCTGTGGCTGCCCCATCCCTGGCAGTGCTCAAGGCCAGGTTGGACACCCGGGCTTGGAGCAAGCTGCTCCAGTGGAAGGGGTCCCTGCCTAGGGCAGGGGTTGGAGCTGGAGGAGCTTTAAGGTCCCTCCCAACCCAAACCAGGCTGGGATTCTGTGATCTTAGGGCCTGGAAAGGGCTGCCTCTGTACAAGCATCTGGCAGCAATGACCAACCCCTCCTGTTGAGCACTTTATGTTCCTGATGCCGCTGCCGCATGGCAACATAACCCAGAAAAGAAGGAAAGGAGCTGTGGGGGTGCAGGTGTTGGCCACTTACTGCACTGGTATTGGAGATTGCCCAAGTGAAGATGGCTTTCAGCACATGGCAGTAAATTTTGGACCTTCACAGGCAACTGCAGGAAACTTACTGAGAGATTCAAGTGAACAGACCTGGGATTTTAGGCAATGGAAATGAGGGCTGGAGGGGCATAATAAGTACAGTATCAGGGACAGATTGCCAAAAATCATGAGCTGGGGAACTGATACTTGTTGTTTTCACTACTTTGGCATCAAGGTGTTTATGGAATGACTGACCCATCCACCCAAACACAGTGAATGAACTTCAGGCCTTTGAGTAGAAGCTGAAGATGAATTCACAACTGAAACCCTGCAGGATCTCCACAAAATTTCTACAAGGGTGCCATTATTTAAACCACTTTATCACTTCTTTTGCCCAGAGATTTGTAAAGAGTAGGTAGAAAGAGTGTAAATAAACCCTAAGATCAGGGGTTAATATAGTTTGGAGCTGACTTTGTACCCCAGCCCTCCAAGCTACACTGCATGCAGTTCAGCCACAATGCCAGTGGTAGTCCCAGGGCTCTCAAGAGCTGACACTGCTAACAGTGGGCAAAATGTAGGTACCTGGCAGCTAAATCATCATCTCCCACATGGGTCAGATTGGGATTGCTAACTTCACACTTAGATCATGAGGTTAAATTGAATGGGTGCCAGTTCCTTCTTTAGAAAGCTGATTCGGTTCTGCTGCGAGTAGCTTTGAATTCCCATGTCCAGACCTGCAGGCAAGAGGTGTTTGCATAAACATGAGCGTTTTACCTGCTTACTGGTTCACCTGTAGAAGGCAGTGCCTTGTAATCAGATTTCTTTGGAGACTTGACTTCAGGGAGGGATTTAACTCCCTAAAAAGATGGAGAGAGAAACTGTGGCTCCAAGAGCACCTCCTCCCACCCTGGCCACCTTATCCCATTCCATTCTCTCTTCAGTACTCCACAGCTATTTTTAACATCTAATTTCCTCACATTATGGCAATTTACATACTTAAACACATCACATTAGTGTCCAAAATATAAACAAAGTGAGATAATGTGCTGTAAAGAGAGCATTTAAAAAACCCCTGCAGATACACACGCAGGGGCTTTTGGAAATCAGGCAGTTCTTTGAAGCAAAGCAGTTGTCCTGTATCAGTAATAGGAGTATTTCTCAGCAACACTTTACAATAAAGCAGACTTAATGAGAGCTGAGCAGTGGTGTAATTCCTATGGAATTGCATATTGAAAGCTACATTCATACCCAAGGAGCCCATCAGGACCGGTATTGTTAGCATGAATGCTGAAGGAATTGCAAAATGAATTGCCATTTTGTTATCAAGTGCTTCCGATTGGCTCTATCCTGCCATCTGTGTCATTTGGAAGATGTGAAGTAGCACAGGTCCGAACTTGGGCATCTGAAAGGTGGGTCAAGGGGAAATTCTATGCTGCAGCAGTGTCTGGTTCTCCACTGAACAGGTCCAGTGCACGTGCCTTCCTGCTGCCATTGGAACAAGAAGGGCCAGGATGGAGAGCAGTTTGCCAGGGACTGGGCAAGGGAACTTTTCTCCTGAGGCAAACAGGGAACGCCATTAATTGATCAGCTATACAAAGCCTGGGGATAGATCCTGGCAAAACCCTGCTGCCAAACAGGGTGCTGCAAATCACCTGGCTCTTCTGAAGCTCCTGCAGCCTTCTCTCTTTCTTGATGCCACAGGAAATGTCGTAAGATGCAAAAAGCCTCTAAGGCCCCAGAAGAAGAGGACTGTGCAGGCGATGTCTCACATAGCTCTACAGAGAAGGAGCAGATTTCAAAACCATTTGGGTGCTCTAGAAGCTAAGTCACTGTGCCAAAACATTCAAACCACATCAAAGGTCACTTGCCAGTGTTCACAATTCAGTCAGGGTTTGCTTATCCGCTGCTTTTGAATAGACAGATGCACAAAACAATTCCTCTTACCATTGAAAAAACCCTTTCATTCCTTAACTTCTGCTGGAATAGTCATTGATTTTAAAAAACTACTGTTTGTAAAGACTGTCTTTGTTGCACCACCTTGTTCTACAGTTGAGATACTGACACTCCAGTGGGTTAGATTTGGTATCTCTTTATGAATTCCCATTTTGGTCTTCATTGTAAATGAAGCCTTCAAGATAAAGAATTACTGTATTGTTCCTCTCCTTATGATGGTACTGCCACATGTTGGGATGTTTTACAAGCAGAAAAATGCATTTCAACTCTTGGCAAAGCCCTTTACCACTAATAATCTATGAGCTACGGAGCACTGTATGTCCTCAAAATCCATGAGACATACCGAGACTGATCCATGCATATACACATGCTGGAGCAAACCACAATACCTTTCATTTCCACTTCTTTTCATGTTCCTCCAACCTGACACCTCCCATCCTGTATGTCTGCTCTGTGGTTCATACAAGGAGAGAGCAGGCACAGCTGCATGCTCCTAAAGGGGAAAAGTCTGGACCAGTTGAGCATCTGTGAGTGCAGAGCATGGGTTCCACCATGCATAGCACCAAGCTGCTCCCTGCCCTGGGGCCCACAGGCACAGCAGGGTTGCAGAAAGCAGATGCACTGAACTGCTGCTGGTGGCACCAGAGTCCAATAGCATGGGGAGACAGGGCTGTTTCCTGGCATTACAGACTGGTTTGTGTTGGGAGGGACCTTAAAGCTCCTCCAGCTCCAACCCCTGCTCCCACGGGCAGGGAC
>NDXB01011693.1:126782-139171 GCA_002631895.1 Agapornis roseicollis | reverse complement strand
GGGTGGTGAGGCACTGGAATGGGTTGCCCAGGGAGCTTGTGAGTGCTCCATCCCTGGCAGTGTCCAAGGCCAGGTTGGATGATGCATTGAGTGTCGTGGTTTAGTGTGAGGTGTCCCTGCTTATGGCATGCGGGTTGGAACTGGATGATCTTAAGGTCCCTTCCAACCCTAAATATTCTATGATTCTATAATATTTTTTAAAATGCAGATCAGAAGCTAAATTCTCCCATAATTATAGGCTGCTTTTTAAAATAGGAAAAAAATCCCCTTTATTATTCATATGTACCCTCTTGGAATTAATCAAACCTTGCATCTTTAGGGATTGTGTACATTAACATTTGCAAGAAATTCCATTTCAAAATGTCTTTTAAATGGATGTCCACTATCCTACCTATTTTTCTGAACAGAGCTGCTTGCTGGTCCTGGAACCCAACATTTGTGTTGGCACAGCAGGGATGCTTTCTACTCAGGAAAAATTATATGACATTGTCAAGGAAATATTTACAATTTTTAAAGCTTATTTTAATAACTTATCCAATATATCTATTCTCTGACCTTTATGTTGATCAAATAGAAACCACTGCTTCCATAAATTTACTTCCTCTGGATTTGCAAATGTAAAAATAGAGACACTGTTCAAACATCTAATCAGAAACAAGTTTTCACATGTGTATTTTTTAAGGAACCACATGCCATTGGTAGCCAAATGGTTTGAAAGGTTGTTTTGCTTAAATCAATAGACTTGCTATATCTTCTTGATTGTCATCTAGTTGTGAGTATTTTAGGAATTATTGATTGTATTTACTGAAGTGCTCTGAGAAGGAAATTAACATTTTTAAAATACAAGCTCATTAAACTAAAATTCTTTTACATTCAAATAAGGACATAGGCCCCAGTTCTGCAGTGTTGTGTAGGCAGATATCTAGATACCTAATAGAGGCTCCCGAGGAACATTTTTGTTCTGAGGTATATTCAGCTTTACTTCTTGCCCTTGCAGTGTTCTGTTTTGTACCAGTTCAGTTTAAGCCCGGGGAGGCTGGAAGGTCTAGCTGTGCAGAATCTGTGAAGACTGGGCACCTTGAATTGCAGCCTGTGGCCTCATCTCTACCTGCACATTTTACTAATTTTGCCCTTTTTCTGGGGGTATGTCAGTCTATCTAGTAGTGAAAACATTAGCAGTCCTCATTATTAAGGTCTTGTAAAAGGTATGATACTTGTATTCCTTCTTTTGACTTTTCCCATTTGCTGGGTTGTTTTCCTCAAAGGGGGGAAAGTTTGGCTCAAACTGATCATCCTCATTTTTTTTTCCTTTTTGCCTCCTTAGATCCTGTTGCACATTAAACAACTTCTACAAAACTTTACCCCTTTCGCATTCTCTTACTCTCAGTTGTAGATCCTCACCTTACTTAAATCTTATGCTCACTCACTACAGGCTTTGTGGTATTCTGTGGCCTCATTTCAGCAGAAGGTTCAGTTTAAAGTCCCATGTGGTTCCATATTCCCATAATGTTAATCACATCTTGAGTAGTTTCTGCTTGTTGCCATCTCTCTTGCTGCAATGTCATGGAATGTCCCTTTATATTTGAATACTCTTCATCCAAGCTACAGGTCAAAAGCTTTTGATGCAAGGGTTGGTATCATTAGATGTTCTTTTTATTCTTTCTGTTATTATCAGTGTCAATTTTCTGTTGTACTGTGTAATCTTCACCTATACGAATAGGCATTCTTGCTTTTCCATTTGTACCCAGCCAGTTAATATTTCCAGCTCCCTGCTCTGCCTGTACTTGTTTTGTGCTTTCATGTTGTTGACAAATGATGCAGAATACCAGTGAGCAAATTCACCATTCCCCCTTTACTCTGGAAACTGGCTGTTAATGTTGCAGATCATTTTTAACTTCGTTAGGGCTGTGGCACAGATTCCTCATTAAGTGTGGAGGAACTGAAATTTAAGGGCTTCACCTGTCTTGAGTCAGATTTTTTTGTTCTATTAACCCCATCTCCTTCCTGCCATTTGCAACGGATCTTTTCCTGACTTCCACAAAAAGCATTCCAATTCCCAGAATAAACTCATCTTACATGATCAAATGATCTTCCAGATATTGTCATGTTATCAAAAGTAATCACATTTGTGTGTGATCTTTAGAGAAGAAAGGAAGTAGTATTTTGATTTCACTATTTATTGATCCTGCTCCAATTAATCATGTTTTCTAAACTTACAAATGTGTTCGGAAGTGGTGTTTAGTTTTGTTGCTCAGGAGGTTAGGGTGTATTTCATATGGTATGCAGTCATCCTCAGGGAGACAAGAAAATCTTGGAGGGTCCTGGAACAACAGACTGGATTCCTACTGAAATGACTCAGTCGTTTCCTTCTTTCCTTTGCAGAAAGTTTTCCTCTCAGTTTAAAGCTACATGAATATGAGGGGGAAAAAAAACAGTTAATCATGGAAGCAAGTACAAAACTGTGTTGAATGGAGTTGAGGAGATGGAAGTAACTGACCAGGTTTGGATCTGCTCAATCCTGTATTAGAACTATTAGAATTGTATAATTATTTAAAAAATAAAATGGAAAAGATTTGAAGGGATCTCTGGAGGTGTTCTAGGTCAAACTTCTTCTCAAAGCATAGCTAGCAAGTTTCAAGGTTAGATCAGATTGGTCAGGGCAGCAGGTAGTAATAAACATAATACTGCGAATGGGGAAGAAATTGCAAAGCTTCATTTCATTTCAGAGCTTTTATTTTTTTAGGTTCTTGTACTATCACAAATGCCTTTACTATATTTAAAGCTTGTAGTTGTTATATTAGTGTTCATCCTGCTACCTAGATATTGGATGGTTTATGTTCAAATTGTCACATCAGAAATCTTTATATGTATACACACACATTTGCATGCCTTTATATGAAAAACCCAGTTTTTCATTTGCATACAGTCACAGCCGCTTAGCTAATGTAAAATAGTGGATTGGTCTTGAGTTTACGTGTTCAGTTACACAGCACTGAGCACTGATTGTAGTTATTTATGCATCTAATTTGCTAGATAGGAAAAAAAGAATTAATATCAGGTATGGCTTTTTTAATACGTATGTAAGGGGAAGTAGATCTTTAAAAGAAATTTAGAGCCAAAATTGATGTCAGAATATTTACTATCCTGTCCACTCATCACCTGTGTGTTGATTCAGCACGTAGTTGAGACTGAGCTTGTTTCCTCCTGTCAAAATGATATAGGCTATTTCTGGGAGATAAGCAAACCTCACATATAGTTTCTGGTGCCCCATGTGCCCACTGAGGTTTGTGACAGTTAAGAGAGCTCTCAGCAAGTTTCAACATCAGATCCTTAATGCTGGTTTAAAAAAAGGTGTCAGTACTTTATCACATTTCTTATTTCTTTATCACACATTGAACACTTAGTTAATCTCTTCAGCTGAGCTGGGAGAAGAATGTGTTTGTATGTATATGTAGAAAATAGTGAAATATAGCTAAATATCGTAACTATGGGCATCTGCATGATTTAAATATTTTGAAAAGAAGATTGTATGTGGGACCACAGGGAAGTTCTGCTCCCTCTCATTGAAAATCCCTTACTTAGGCTCACTTAAAACCTTGTGAACATCCTTGTAATTTTCTTGCTAGAAGCAGTATTTTGTCATACTTTCAGCAACTTTAGGGGTTTTGTGCAGGGAGAGATCGGAATTCAAAATAAATTTTCTACAAAAAGCAATGAACACATGAATGGACATGACTCTAGTATTTGCATACAGGTGTAGTACTAAAAGAAAATAAGCTCACCACTCAGGAATTCCTGTCTTAGCCAAATTAACCAGGATCAGCAAAATAAACGCACAGCTGGAAATGTTTCTCTGACAGCTGCACACAACATGCACTTCAGTAACCTATCCACTTTTCTTGGAGTATGTGAAAAATCTAGAGAAGAGGGAAGAAAACAGTTGTGTACACCAGCTTTAATTGAACAGATATTATTTACCAATTAAGGAATTTACAGAGAGTTGCAAGTGGGACTTGAACTGGGTTTCCCAGCATCCCCAGGTGACTGTTCTGCCAGTTGGGAAGCTTTGCAAGCGCACAAATATTTTTCGCTTGCTATTCTTTACAGAATACTTACTGGCTTTTCTTGTCAGTCAGAGGAAAAGCTTTCCAAACTAGTGCACAGTCTCCTCCGAGATGTTGGCCAGACATTTTGCATGGTGGGAATGATTTGTGAGCCATCATGGAGTTGCTTTTTAAATTGCTGGCTAAATTGTTTACCAATATGTTCTGCATGATCTCCTGTGAAATAGCTTTATTCCTGTTTTGAAGGAGGTGCAAAAATATAAGGAGAACTTTATCTGTTCTTGTTTTACTTATCATGTATTCATCTTCAAGGAATTGTGCAGTGCTTTACCATGGAAATTTATCTTCTCAAATATACCAAATTTAAGGTGAAGTATAATGCTTGCTGTCAGGCCACATTCTTGAACATCATGTGCCAGAAAGGACTTGATGTTTGATTCTTCAGAAAACATCTTTCTTCTCTATCTGACACCCACCTTGCTTTGCAGGCAGTAGATGGGTGGCAAGCAGAATCCTCTTTGAACACCAACAATCAACCTGGAATTATAGTTATTTTTTTTCAAAGTATCTTTTTGCTGTAAAATAACTCTGAGTATATCCAATTCTTTGCCTAGAACAGATCCTTGATACATTTTGTCTGCTCTACATTGAGGCTGAGCAGCTGTTCACAGACAAAAAAAATCCCTAGATGGCACAGCACCTTCATGTATGTAGCATTCCTTGGGGACAGGCAGAGAGACATTCTGTTCCTGGCTGTCAAAACAGCCCTTTGAACTATGGGCAGGCAGTCATTACCTGAAGTCACTGTGGGATACCTCTGAATTAGTGCAACAGCCTGCCCAAGGCCTGACATGGCCCTAGGAATGAAAAGATTTAGAGCACCTTAGCATCATTTCAACCTTTGTGGTGCCAGGTATCCCTGTATCCAAGCTGATGATCCCTTTTTTTTATTATTTTTTTAATTTTTCCCTTTTACTACTCAATAGCAATAAAATTATTCCTAAATATCCCTCCTAAATTCTGGGGAAGGCTCCTGTGCTTTGGCATTAAACAGTAATATAAAAAGGAGATCCTGCTAAATATGTGTCATCTTTGTTTAAATGTTTCCACATCCTTCCCTAAATCTCCCTCATTCCTGGTGCCATAATTTTAGCTGTGACATGAGACATGTCACACTTCCAGCTGTACCAGTATGCCAAGAAAAGTGTCTGGGCAGTAGGAGTGTCCTAATTATCTTCCAAAGGAACCATTCAACGCAAAACCTTCTCTTGAGCTGCTGCCCTGGCCTTTTGCTTGCTAACTAGCTTGTAGTCAGCACCTGGGGTCTCTGTGCTTCTAGTGCCTTTCAGTGAGCTCGCACCCAACAGCATTTCTTGTTTCCTTCATGTAGTATGATAGCTTTTGCATCCCATGGCAAATTGGTTCCAAACTTTCCAACCATCTCCTCAGCATGAGCACATGGAAGGACAGTGATTTTCACAGAGACTTTCGGAAAAGCAGAACAGGGAATTGGAGACTGAGAACACATGGAGTCTGGTTAGTGCATGTTTCAAGGCAGCTGTCTATAGTTCAGAGAGTTGGTGATGGTAGCCAATAACCTTTTTCAGCACTGGAGCCAGAGCTGTGCCTGTTGCAGTACAAAATGTGGATGTGATAAGATGCTCATCTCTCAGACAGGGGGAAAAGTACAAATGGTGGATCTCAAAGAGAAAAAGGAGGGCAAAAAATTGCACCAATATCCCTGGTATGAGGAAAATGAATAGGGAACCCTAGAAGAGGAGAGAATATAACTCTATGCAGTTTTTATGCTTAGATTTTGCAAGAGGAGGACAATGAGCAGAACTGTGAGAGGAGGCTTTCTAGAACACAGCAGTGGGAAGGACAGCATGCAGGGAACTTGCAGACAGCAGAGAAAGCAAAGCCAGAAGCTTTTGCTACTCTACTTAAAACCTGTATGACCCTAAGGATATCACTTGTTCTGAGATCTTCCTATTCTGTCTTCTAATGATGTAGGATCTTAAGACTGTTTTGACAGAGAGGGGGGAGATATTTTTCAGAAGCAGCTTCCTTTCATGACCAAAGCTTGTGTCCAAGTCCAGCAATCCAAGTGTGTGCTTGTGTGCCAGTACATCAGCTAGCTCTCATTTCACACATACTCTCATGCTCTATGACAGACAGTGTCATCTGCTGAAAAGGATTACTGCAAAATATATCTTGCAGTGAGGGATTCTGTGTTTACTTGGGGGGAGAAAGCAGTCTGTAGTTGATAAGCACGGCTTCTTTGCAGGAGCAAAACGGTTTTTGTGGTGGCTGCATCTGGGGATAGAAAGTAAATTTCTGAATGCCATTGGAGACTCACAGTTTTTCACCTTAGACCTTTGTGTCTCATACTCTAGGGGGAAAGCAGGAAAATAAGACTTATTAGGTTCAGCCTGCTTAAAATCACAGTTTTTTAAAAAATAAGATTAAAAATAATTTCAAACACAGTGTTATAAAGACAATTCAAAAGTAAATGAAGATTTTTGGTAATTCTGTTTCTTAGGAGTCCAAGTCAAAACCTTACAAAGGGAGCCAGATTTTCAAGGAGATATGCTCAGCCTTTTCAAAAAACCTTTTAAGCTGTTATCTCATTTGCACACAGATTGTGTTTGGTCCTTTGTAAAAGGATGCAGAGCTATCATAGAATCATAAAATAGGGTTAGAAAGGACCTTAAGATCATCTATTTCCAACCCCCCTTACACTCACAGTAGACCATGTCACTCAAGACTCCATCCAGCCTGGCCTCGAACACTGCTGGAGATGGAACATTTGCCACTTCTTTGGTCAGCCTGTTCCAGTGGCTCACCACCACCACAGTAAAGAACTTCTTCCTTATGTTTAACCTAATCTTCACTGTTTAGGTTTGATCCCGTTACTCCTTGTCCTGTTACCACAGTCCTATCATGGTGAATGAAGTTGTTGTTGCTTGCATGCAGTGAGCGGGAATGTCGCAACTGCCGTTTTTCTCTGCAAAATGAACTGGATGTTCTTGTGGTTATTTTGCCTTCTCCAAACTCATAAACAGAAGTGGTCCTACACATTCCCTTCTAATGAATAATTCCTCCCTTATTAAACAAACTAAAGAATGTTGTAACTTTTAATAGGGAGAAAACTTGTCTCCTGTATGTGGAGGTTGTTGAATGACTTCCTGTCTTCATCTTAAATAGAGGGGCAAAAGGCAGGTGACACTACTGACGCATACTATTGATTTCATTATTGAGGGGGAAACACTGATGCCAGGGTCAGCCGTTTCTTTGAAGTGGGATTTTTTTAGCCCCACATCCTAATTTCTTTGGCACGGAAAGGTGAGAATGTAGCAGTTGTATCACTACACAAAGCATCAACTCTTTCAGGCAGTTATTGTGACACAAAAGCCTTGGTTTTCATCTTTCAAGAAGTGTTTCAGGCCCCTTCATGAACCACTAACACATCAGGGACAAAATATATAGCTCCCTCCTGGTCTGTTTTGGTGAATCCATGCATGGAAGGATCCACTGAGCACCCAAAGATGATGCAAAGGACATGGTGGAACATGTAGCCTGAGAGGGAAACTGGGGAAGGAGAGGAGCTGGTCATAGCAGGAAGGAATAGGGAATAAGAACAGCGGTAACACAAGATTACTTCAGCTGCTTATGGAATTGCAGCCTGGGATCTTAGGACTCTGTAGATTTGCTGTTGTTTTGATTGGCTGTCCTAAAGCTTCCCTCTGTCCTCTGTGTATAACTTCTTGTTTCTGTCCTCCTGTTTACCTCTGCCAAGGCAAAACTTACATGTACACATCAATGCAGACTTTAAGATGTTAGGAAAGATCCTGCATTCACACACTTACTCTTGCTTAATGCAGTGGTTTGCCCTATTACTAAGATTTTGCAAAAATAATGGAGTGTTTTGGAGGCTTCTGTTTGCATTGCCTAGGTATCAAAGGAATTTGCAATTCTTGTAATTAGTGCTGTCTTCCTTCAGAAAAGTGAGCTGCTTGTGCTAAAATAATCTCTTTTTCTTGGTTTTGGGTTAAAAGGTTAAACAATATGTTTTGTTGAGTGTTACTACCTAGTATTTTTTTGATTACAGGTGACAGAGCAACTTCTTATCTGCTGAGGATTATTACAAGATTTATGCAAATCTTAAAGTGTGGACATACTATTTAAATTAAGTTAATTGGCATGTAGGTCTGTTGATTTGCAGCTTGAATGTAATCCTCAGTTTTGACTCGAAGAGACTAGAATAATTTGGAGCTATGAGGAAGAAATATCTTTGAATACTGAATTTATTTCAATGTGATTGCACATCTAGCCATTTTGACCTGGAGTATACGTTGACAAAGCACTGGTTGAAAGCCTTTCTATACCTTTTTACTTCTCATCTGGTTTACTGCATGTTGTCTGGTTTATTGCAGTGAAAGTATACATATATTTCTGCTTATCTTTACAGAAAATTTTGACAGGGGTAGATGATCTGCAGCAAGTGAATGTCCTAGAGGTACGAGTAGATACAAGAGAGAACAGCTTGGGGAACTTTGGTAAGAAAACACTCTATCTTCTGCTCACTGTCTCAAATTTTTCCTTTATTGTATCTTGAAGCATGACTGGGGACTCAGAAATTAACAACCACTGTAAAGTACTTTCCTGCTCAAGAGCTCCTGAAACATGGTCTCCCTGGAACCTCTCATTCCTTGATCTCTGTTTTATGTGAAGCTCTAAACAGAACTGAAAACCATGGCAGTAGGATGACTGATGCTGTTTCTGTCTAAAGCAAATCAGTTTGAACACGTTTCTCTTGAATGACATGCTTCCAGGCCCTAAATGAGCATTTATTGATTGCCTTGCCCTCTAAGTACTTGGCACTACTCTAACAAAGAAGCAGTAGCCAAAGTTCAGCTTCTCTCCACTGTAAGGTTTACCTGTGGGTGGGAAATGGCTAGTGGTATCAGGCTACTCATGCAGCCAGCAGCCTGTCTTTGCATCCTGTACTGCCTCATCAAGCTGTGCTGGATGATGTAACAAAGGAAGGCCCTATAGATATGTCATTTTGATGAGTCCTAAACAGCCCTAATGCTTGCCCTTAGTTTCTATGTTGCCATCACTGTACTGGGGAAGTAAAGAAGTACCAAAGGAATTCTCTCTATAGTAGAGCTAACACTGAGAATATGAAACCTTCCTTTTTCCCACTACTGGCAGTCATTTTCTGTCATGTGGATGCTCATGACAACCAAGTCTTCTGCGACCAAGCCTACTGCAGGGTAATATTTTCTGTGGCAAAAGGAGTCACATCCCCAAAAGTGGGTGCTGGTATTTCCAGCCAAGCAGTTAATTTTTATATGCAAGGGACTACAATGTAACAGCCAATTAGCTTTAGTGGGTTAATTGATGTCTATTTGTCAAGAGTGGTGAAGCAAGTACAATAAAGGGGGCTTTTGTCTTGAATTATATAACCGCTTTGTATTGGTTATTCCGTTTATTTTGTAAATAGTTCTCTTTATAATAGACACTTGCTAATTTAAGGTAAAGTACATGCATTTCAGAAATCATAATCTATTCAGTCATGTTTCCTCCACTTGATAGGAAAATCTGATTATGCCTTTTCTATAATGCTTGAAAGCGCTGCTCCCATTCCAATGCCATTTCACATGAGCTGTGACAAGCAAGCAAAATACTTCACTCTTTTCACTCTGTACTTCCCTTTCCTTTCCATTACTGGAAATAAATCCCTTTTTGCTCCCTGTGGTTAGGCTTTTGCAACTTCTACAGAATGTGGAGTGCTATTCCCATATAGCAGACAATTTCCATCTTGTTTATATCTCACCATTTGCACCAAGACTTGGCCCTTGAGAGCTATATAAAATGCAGCAGCTGCAGGTGCCCACTGCTGTTGAGAATAACAGAACATCAAGACCAAACAAAATTTCTTTTTTTCACATGACAGCTGATTTTTAGGTGCATGGAGTAAGGTCTACCTTTTTAGGGGTGTCACAGGACAGCTTGCACCTTCAATGTGAATAGTGTAAGCAGGTCTGCTGTTGGAGGCATTGGGCTTGTTGCATGCTCCTTGCTGTCTGCCCGCCCCTAAAACTCTGCTGCTGACCTGGTCTCTACTCATAGGGTTCTGGATAAATAGCTGGAGGGAAGGAGGAGAGTAAGAACCAGACCAGCTGGAATGACAGAAGTCATTCCACCGGAAGCTTTTCCACCATTAGGACTGCTAAGCAATAGGAGTATGCGGAGAGATTTGAGTCTCCACCCTTGAAGGTTTTCAAGATCCAGCTGGGTGAAGACCTGAGCACTCTGGTCTGATCTCACAGAAGACCTAGCTCTGAGCAGGAAGCTGGGCTCAGGACCTCTGGCTCTCTCCTCCAGATTGGATTGCTTTGCAATTTGGTGGTTTTATTTGCATTCCAGACCTAGCTAATTAATTTCCTTTATAGCCATATTTAATCAGTTAACTTTGCTCTCACTGTATTCCTCAGTTGCAGAAGGTGGATAAGAGCGTCTTTGTCATCAAAGAATTCTTTATTTCTATGATCAGTTTGCACTCAATAAACAATATTGTTTGACTGGTCTTATGCGTAAAGATAAAATGGGCTGTGCAAGCTCTTAAATGCCCAAGTAAAATAGTTGCAAGTTACTAGACTGCGCATAACTCTGGGTCACCTGGAACCTTGCAACACTCAAATCCTCAAATTTACACTGCAGTTTCTACTTGAGAAACATTTCAATGTTTGCAGCCATACACAGACTGCAACACAAGCCCTCAGGGCCTACATCTCCATTAGCATGGTTTCCAGAGTGATTTAAAACATGTGACTTGAGTTTTTCTCATGAGCATTCCAGTTTGGGATGTGCTAAACTTCAAAGCTCCATCTTGCTAAGCTTTCCCAGTTTGTCAGATCAGCCTCTATACAATGCAGTGACATAGTGGGGAGGAACAGTTGCGTTTCTTAAGGGTAGAGTGTGGGCTAAAACTCAAAAAGACCAATACTACAGTATTTTCATGTGATCAGTTTTAAAATTAAGGAAAGGCTTTGTGCCAGAGCTGGAATCTGAGTCTCAAGGCTTGGGATAATTGCTGACATCTTTAGCTGTTTGTTTTCAGTGCACCCTGCTGAGTGACAGGTAAAACACTGAACCACCCTGGCAAGTCTTGTATCCAGCTTTGCAGATCTTGGACTTCAGTTCTGTGCTCTTCAGTTTGTGTGTAGGCTTTAGTTCATACTCAAACAGATGAACTATTTTTCGTTTCATTAGCTTGTTCCTTCAGTTCTGATTGATTGCTGACAGATCTGGGACTGCATTCATGCCCAGCTCGTAGAAATTCCTGTTGAAAGTAATGGTGGAATACAGTCATTTAAGACACTACATAGTCCTCTTCTTTCTAAGTGATTTTAATAGCTACAAATCAAGTTACCCACAATGCTGTTTGCTGGTACTTATTGAATTGTTGCCTGCTGGTGGGCAGGCTAAGTTGATTATGTGTCTGAAGACTGCTGCTTCCCTTGCTTTCCTTGTTTTATCAAGGAAAACCTCTGCTAAAGGTTCAGAAGTAGGTACATGCTATTTTTCACTCAGAGTCATCATCTCTCTTTCCTCTTCTTCTATTTGTCGGTATTCCTGATGTGAAGCTGAGAGGCATTTGTTGGCAGCTAGAGTTGCAGTGGCAGGTACTTGCGTGATCAGGAGACCAGCGTGGAATAACATCAAGGTGATGGATCTTACTTGATTAAACCCACCTTAAGTGAATTAAATAGCCTGTTTAATTCATGTATCATGTTGTTGTTGCTGCTAGAAGAGTGCAGTCTGTAGGATCACATGTACTGTAGGATCAATAGAACATATAAATGTCCTGGTAGCAATGCAAATATTTGTCAGTAATTTCTTTTGTGTATACTTTTCTTGAGTCCATATTCCAGAAGGCATAAGAAGTCAAGCTACAATAATTTTTTTTGTTAACAATAGAATACATTGTAATGTCAACAAGTTTTATAAAAGTGTTGTAGCTTGTAGAATATAATAAATCCAGCATCTTGCCTCTATTTCTCCTTACTCCTAGTCAGTTATCTAAACTTTATCTGCTGTACCAAAACAGCTCAAAAAGACATCTGCATTGCTACCTTGCTTGTGAAGTACAGCACTTAGGGCAACATTGTTGAGTCTGCGTGTGTTGTGGCTTAAGCCCAGCCCTAAATCAGAACCAGGCAGTCTCTCTCTCTCTCTCTCTCTCTCTCTCTCCCTCTCCCCCCCCCCCCCCCCCCCCCCCCCCCCCCCCCCCCCCGCCGGGGGGGGGGGGGGGGG
>NDXB01011693.1:42641-126730 GCA_002631895.1 Agapornis roseicollis | reverse complement strand
CCCCCCCCCACACACACCCCTCCCCACACCCTGGCTCCCAGAGGGATGGGGAGGAAAATTGGAAGAATGTAACTCCCATGGGTTAAGATAAGAACAGCCCAGTAACTAAGGTACAACACAAATCACTACTGCCACCACCAATAATAATAATGATAAGGGAAATAACAAGGGAAGCTCACTATCTGCCGACCGATACCCAGCCTGACTGAGCAGTGTTCTAGCCCTTCCAGGTAACTGCCCCTAGTTTATGTAGTGGTCATGACGTGCTCCTTAAAGGAGGCAAGAACCTACAGAACTGGATAAACACACGAAAATCTTGTTGGTAGAATTTTGCACCACTGCACATAGCATACTTTTATTTCAGTCTATTAAACAGCATATTAGAGCTTAACACTCTACAAGTTCTCAGGGATAGATTGTACCAAAATACAATAAAATGTCTGAGATGGAGGATCAAGTTACAATAATGAAATAACTAGATGTGAAAATGGTATTGTCAGCCTGTCACTCTGCCTCTTTGTGTTCTTTAACAGTTGCTTTTTTCCTGAACCAACTCTAAATGCATTCAGTGGGAAGCTTTTTCTTTAGTAAGTCTCTCCTTTTTCTCTGAGGTAGTCTTCTTGTCTCCTCATTCAAATCTTCTGCTTGATGCTTGTTTTTAAGACCCATTTACTTTGTAATGCTTTGCAGTAGCTTTCACTTGGTAACCCTTTAACCTCTCTGGCTGAACCTATGGCAAAGCTACTACCCGCTGCTGTACTGGGACTAGAGAGGCTACTGCATCCTTCTTGTTCTTTCCTTCAATGCTTTTGGGGAAGTCATTTTGTCTCTCTACGCTTGAAGTTTTTTATCAGAAACATGGTAGCAATCTAGATTAATTAACAGAGATCCTAGTATCAGGCAGATTGTTTTGTTGCCATATTTTATAAAACTTATTTGATGTAAGAAAGTATGCCCTGCAGGATAAGGATGGTGTGTTACAATTTGTACACTTTTTAGGGGTTATGAAAAATTATAAAAAAATCTTAGAAATGTGTTTTGAATTTTTAGTATTTTCTAAAGAGCTTTGCAAAGACATGAAGTTCAATATTTGCAGTATAGCATGAAGATTTATATGTATTATATGTGTTGCAATCAATATATGCATGAAGGTTGATATGCATTATAATCATTCCCAACTAGCGCTAGATATATATAATGCTTCTACTAAACCATGATTTATTAAAATCTATTTGCTGTAAATGCTCTTGTTATGTTTGGGGAAATAGGATGAATAACATGACCTCCTTTGTTTGCTTTTGAAATCCCACTCCTGTTTTGCTTTGTTTGTTTGTTTTGTTTCATTTTGATCCGGAATGATGTCCTTCTGGACACTGCTAAGCCACCCATGCTAGGGGATGATTACTCAGAGGACTTACGAAAATATTTTCTTAGAACAGATTTTAATGTTTTAGCAATGATCCAGTTTGTCTAAAATTGGTATTTCCTTTACATGCTTGCACGTTATACTGGAGGGTGCTCACCAACCACAGGTGAACTCCTCTAGTGGGAATAGGTAAAATTTTGCTGTTGTCGATGCCTAATGTTTCCCGGGACTAAAGCTTACATCTGAGTTACTTGGTAGCTTGGAGAGATTTTGTGAATGATTTTGGTTCAGAGATACCTGTAGAAACAACCAAAAAGAGAAATCTCTCTTGGGAACAGAAAAAAGCATTAATCAAAATAACAACAGAATACTGAGGTATTTGTAGATATAAAATTTGTACAAATAGTAAACAATGAATGAGATCCAGAAAATTAAAAGGAGATGACAATGCATATCAAAATAAAGTAGGATTTTGGGGACCTCTGAACTATAAATGGTGAAGTTATGACATGAGAAATTATGCTATTGTTGTTTGAGTCAAAATTACATTTTGAAGAAGTGTTACCTAGCTGTGTATCCAATAAATCCATCACTAGACATTATATTGGTAGAAAAATATTTCTGGGGAGAGAAGCAAGAACATTATGTAGAAATCAGAGGTCATGGACTGCTGTACCCTGAGCATCCCTTACTTCTTCAGAGTAATCACTCAGTTAACAGGCAATGACTGTTGGGAATGAGACCAAAGCAAGCAGTCACCCATAAAGCCAGTTTCTGTTGTTGTCTGTCTGGAAAGGTGCTCTGTCAGAATTGTCAGAGTGGGGTTCCAAAAATTACAGCAGGGTAGTCATGCAGACAGTACATATTTGGTGCAAAAATGCAAAGGGTAAAATATTTTTTGAGTGAAATAATCTCATTAATTTTCTTAGAAGAGTTCTAGCACAAATCTGGCAGAAGCAGGTAAGAAATGCATGTAAAATTAGATGCTTCAACTTGTAATTTTCAGCAGTTTCCTTCATTCCCAGATCTGCAAAGTGTTTTTTATTCTGTTCCCATAGGTGCCTATCTACCTAATCTGAGAGAACTGCAGTTAAACAATAGCTTGCTTATGTCTGTGAGGTAAGAAATTAATGATAACTGAAATAAACATAAAGAATAACAGCCCTCAATTTTATTTAAGCGGTAAAATCTTCATTTGTGCTGCTGTGCTGCTTTCATTTCTTCCATTTCTCCGTGCCATGATAATGGATTAAGTCATGAATATATGATCCACAAGCACGTAAATTTAAGGACAAGACCTTTCCTGTAATGAATCAGTGTAGCTGCAATGGTGCCAATGAATTAGCCCCAGTCTACCACCAGAGAAGTTCCTGCCATGCTTGAAGTCCATGGAAATTTGTTACAAAGAGCTAGAAATTCACCTCTTACTCATGTCTAGGCACTTGGATTTTGGAGTGTTTCACCCTTTGGGCTTCTTTTGTGCACAGTAGTGTGTTCTATACAGGTCAGACCAGTTCTTCAGCTGATAAAAATCACTTTGGCTTTATTTGAAGTCAATGAAGTTGGGTTTATGAGAGCTGCTATGAAGACTGCGTGTCCCTGGCTTGCTGAGCTTCATGAAAACATCACACATTTTCTTGCAGAGAACTGGAGAGCTGGCAGGTTGGGAAGGTAGAAGTGAAAAAAACATCACAATGAGGAGGCAGACCTGTCTTCTCTGTCCTGTGCTGATATGTGTCACCCTTGCTAATTAATGCTTAATGGAAAAGTAAAGTTCATATCCATAAAGGGCTGTGTAAAAGGCCATCCTTATGTTTAATAAGACTGCTTTCTGGCTTTACATGGCAATCTGCTAATTTTTTTTTTTTTGGGAGGGGAAATAAAATAGAAAAATAGTGATTTTGCAAATTCTTGTTAAAGCGAATATGTTCATAGAATCATAGAATAGTTAAGGTTAGAAAGGACCTTAAGATCATCTAGTTCCATAAGCAGGGACACCTCACACTAAACTGTGCCACCCAAGGCTTCATTCAACCTGGCCTTGAACACTGCCAGGGATGGAGCACTCACAAGCTCCCTGGACAACCCATTCCAGCATCTCACCACCCTAACAGGAAAGAATTTCTTCCTTATATCCAATCTAAACCTCTCCTGTTTAAGTTTGAACCTGTCACTACAGTCCCTAATGAAGAGCCCCTCCCCAGCATCCCTATAGGCCCCCTTCAGATACTGGAAGGCTGCTATGAGGTCTCCACGCAGCCTTCTCTTCTCCAGGCTGAACAGCCCCAACTTTCCCAGCCTGTCTTTGTATGGGAAATGCTCCAGTCCCTGATCATCCTCGTGGCCTCCTCTGGGCTTGTTCCAACAGTTCCATGTCCTTTTTATGTTGAGGACACCAGAACTGCACACAATACTCCAGGTGAGGTCTCATGAGAGCAGAGTAGAAGGGCAGGATCACCTCCTTCGACCTGCTGGTCACGCTTCTTTTGATGCAGCCCAGGATACCGTTGTTCCCTGATGGTAAGCAGCAACAAATTCTTCCTGGTCTCATGCGTCATCACTGAAGTAGCTAAGTTGTCACACTTTGATCTTATTTTCTGTTGGTCTGGCAGTGAGATTAAGTATTTGCAGTGTAATTTTTTTTCCCACCTTCTAGTCCATAACATGGAAAAGTAGTGATTCTACATTGCTGTGATTATCTTACTGGCAACCAACCACTATCATAACCATGAAATTGCTCTATTATTGCAATGGAGGAGTAAGTAGTGGGTGAAAAAATTATTTTTTACAATATCGAAAAGTATTTTGGTATATTAAAAAAAGGGGGGGGTTTTGTCAGAAATGCATATTCTTTTAAAATGTATCAATGGAAAATGTTTTCACAAGTCCTGTTGGTCCTGAATACAGGGTGCAGTTCAGGGAAACTAAGCTGTTCTGTTTGATTTATGGCTTTAGTAGGATTTTGCATATCCCTTTGTATTGTGAGATGCTAGTCTCTATCATGAAAAGTTTTGTTAAACCATTTTCTGTGACCTGTTATCCTTGTGGTCCTTGATGCAGGTAATGTTTGGTCTCAAGTCAAGTTTTGATTTGATCAACTATAGTGTAAGTATATGCTATTTTTTTGGTTTGGATATCAAGTCTAATATTGTGATGATTTCCAGGCACACAAACCCTAGAAGAAGCTATCCATTCCTCCTTTAAATAAACATGCTTTTTGTGTGCCAGTTGAGTGCAATTGTCAGAGAATAGGTAAAGGAAGATGACTCTCTTAGGTCTCCCTGTCCAGAACTCAGTTGGTATAGTTACAGCAGTAGCTTCTCTTTATTAATTCCCATCTTTGACAATCTGTCATTGACAAACAAAGATCACTTAAAGGCACAGTCTGTGCAAGCACAGCCTGGGTACTTGAACATTTTTGGATGTCTGCATCATGTCAAATTAATGCCCATTAAAACAACACTGCAGCCACAGCAGTAGTAATGTCTGGTATGGCTAATGTAACATAGCTGCTTCCATCCTAGCAAGCTATTGCCATTTACTTAGTAAGGTTTAGAAATCTTATTTCTAAATTAACTTGTTGATGTTTGAATTCTGTCAAAAAGTGATTCTTTTGTTGTATTTGACTAAACCCTGGCAACTGAGGTTTTTGAGGATGATAGGAAAAATGTTCTTTTCACTAAAAGCAATTCCTACAGACTTTCTCAGCCATAAGGTCAGAATCATTGTGGTTGTAATTTGAAAATGGGCAACAGATAACAGGAAATGTCTCTTAAGGACAGACTGGGAGATTAGTTTGTTTACTGAAAAGAAGGTAAGGGCAGAAAAGCAGCTGTATGTACTTGGGGTGTTGAAATAAGATATTCTGTTCATGCTATATTATGTGAAAAAAAGCAGTGTATATACTTGGGGTGTTGAAATAAGCCATTCTGTTCATGCTATATTATGGGAAAAAAATGTTTTATGATGAATCATTATAAACAAAAGACTGTCAGTGTGTATGCATGAGTGGTTAATAAGATGGGAAACTTGCTTTTTGTCACTTTAGTTTTGTTTTGTTCTGTCTTGCTGAGTAGAATTTCCTAATTATTTTAGGATGAAAAGGAATTAAAACATCATTTTCAGTTTGACAATTGAGGAAGAATTCTCTTAATAGTTAACTGCAAACAGGGAGAAGTCAAAATAAGGATTTAGTATCCTGACTTTGATTACTGATTTTTAATTTTTTTTTTTTTTTTTGAAACATTTATTTCTGTCAGTCTCACATCGGAACTGAAGTTGTGAGGATGCTGAGGTGCATATTGATTTGATAGAAATCAAAAAAGGGATGTTCTGGGCTTGAGGAATCAAGGTATTCGTTTATTACAGTTTTGCATGGAAGGGCAAGACTTGCTACCTGAGTGAGTTTGGATATTGGCTTTTCCTGGTAGCTCCTGAAGGAGCTCTGATTTCTTTGATGGGGAATGTAGTGGAACTACTTTAGTTGTAAATTCATGGTCCCTCCCAAGCCCTCCTAAAACTTGTGTTGCTTCTGAATACGTGAAACTTTGACAGTTTATATATAAGTGCTGGATATCATTATCAACTATTTCATTTAATCTATAAGGAAAATATATCCAAATTTCTTTGCACATAATCCAGCCTGGCTGTTGAAATGGAATTTTTTTTTGCCTGTTTCTGGGTTTTAGTTTTTACTGGCCTTTTACTAAAGAGGAACAACTCTGGAAAATCTAGTGTATTGTGGAAAGAAAGCAGTTCAGATTGTGGTTAATTTTCCAAATTGCACTAATTTAATGAGGCCCTTTTTTCAATGACCTTTGCTCGTCTGCTAGCAGTGAAGAAATTCTAGATTGATGAACTGATAATGGAGGGTGAAACATGGAGCCTATTCTAAAGAGTGCCTGTTAAAAATTGCCCCCCCTTTTTTTTGTGATGACACACAATCCTTGTCTTCATCTCATCTTCGTAATGTTTCCAGTAAAAGAACTATATTTCAAGGCCAATGAATTACTACTCCTGGTTTTGGCATGTAGCCTATGTATTTTTTTTTTTTTTTGTCAGNGAACCAATCTTTGATTTCTACAAAATGTAAACATTTTGTTTAGGAAAAAGCAGGAGGAAATAGTTCAGATAAAATAGAAATAGCTTTTTTTTTTGCCTTTTTTTTTTTTTTTTTTTTTTGTCAGATTGCTTTTATTCTCAATTCAGGGATGAATTAAAAGATCTTATTAAAAATGTTAGATAGATACCTTTATGAAAGGGCTTTTAAATCAGATATGGGGATCTCAGGACCTGGTTCCTGTAAGTCTATAGCACAAGCCATTTCACCAACTGAAGTTCATTTCCCCCCATTCAGCTGTATACATTGTAGCCAGCAGAAGACTGATCAGCTCCCAGGACTACTTAAGCAACTGCTTGTAGCAGAGAGAAGTTATTGTATTTTAAGTCAGATGAAACACAGAAGCTGCAGAATGTGGGGACCAAATTAAGTATGAGGGGTATAGGAAAGAGAAAGCATATTTCCTTCATCTAGACAGAGTTAAAATTTCTTTCTGCAGTATGTGTTGCATGCAGTTCTCAAATTGCTCTTGTCCTATTGCAGAAAAGTCCCCAAAAAACAAGAGGACAGTAATCCTGGTCCATCTTAGTGAAGTCATCATGGAAATGAATAGCTGTCCTGAAGGCTCAAATGAGCATGGTGCAGTGTACATTCAAATTCAATAACTCTCATGCTTCTATGAGTCTTAGGATAGATTTTATTATTATTATTTCTCTTAATTTTTTTTAGCACCAGCTCCTGGAGACAAGATTAAGCTACATTTTAGGCTGTAGCTAATCTCTGCTTTCATTTTTTGAATCTCTGCATTCACTTTTTGAAAGTCTCAAGCCCTCTTAATTATGAAAAAAAATAACTGCAAATGTGAGCCAAGTGATTTGAGTAGGGATTTTGCTGATCATTTCATGACTCTAAGAAATCAGAGCCAAACTGATTCTTTCTTAATTGAGACCAAGGGCTTTAAACCCATGTTTAAAAATATTTTGGAGACCTGAATTAGGATCACTGCTCACAAGCTGAAAATAGAACATTAGCCCAAGTGCTTTGCTGGATCTGGACCAAGTTATACCATCTTGTATAACTGATCAGCCCAAAATTTGATGTCTTGTTGATAACGTGTGTCTAGACACCCACTGTTTGCTGCATAGTTTTCTTTCAAGCAGAAGAAATTTAGGGCCATTTTCCCCCTAAATTTGTTTTTTTCCTTGTCATTTTTGCTTATTCCCTTCCTTGCTTTTTTTCTTCTCCAGTTTGCTTTTTCTTCTGCCTGTCATTTCCCTGGGGTTTTGGGTTAGGGTTTTGTTGTTTGTTTTGTTTTTTTTTTTTCAGTTACTGGACTACTATGCCTTTAGCATAGGTACTACACATAAATGCAATGAGTTTTGTGCAACAGGGATCAGCATTATTTTGATGATAGATAAAATCCCAAAATGTTATCCAAAATCAATTCAGTTTAGTTTGCATTAAAGATGCAAATGTTTGTCAGCAGATGGTTTATTTGTATTACAGTATTTGCTTATATTGCTTAATGAGGGATCAGGTGCTCTTGCTCTAGGCTGTGCTTAAACATGCAGTCAGAGAGCCATTGCTCTCATTTGGTCTGAGTGAATCCCTTCATGTCCTTATTTCAGTGCCCAGAGCATCACTGTTTACTTTGGCACTTGGTTTTCTGGATGGGGAAAGCATTTAGTTTCAAATGCAGTCTAGCTTTTTAGGAAGAAACTGTTCTGTTATTTCTTCTGTGTAGGCAGCCTGAAAGTCCTTCAGCAGTTAAGGTTGTTACGAAGTCTATCTTAAGAACATGCTCTTTGAGGACTTTGGGTGCTTGCCAGGAGCTAGGAAAGTGTTTGAGTTGATTCTTAATCTCTGTATTAATAAGCCTTCTCTGTATTAATGCCTTCAGATCCCTGGGAATATTACAAACCTTGGCTACATTATGGTGGCCTCAGGTTTTACTTACCATAGACAGCTTTAAGGACATTTGTATCATTGATAAAATGTAGTGATCTGGGGACAGAAATGTGGCTCCTTTTAGTTGAGTGGATTATTTTCAGTAAAGCACAGTCAGCCTGTCTGCATTAGGCCCTAGGGAAATCTGATTGCTTTGACCATTTTGTCTGTTCCGAGTAGACCTCTCTGAGATGCCTATCTCTCCCTTGTCTAGGAAGGCAATATGTTGCTTCTGTCTTTTCTTGCTTTAATTTCACCAGGTCAGGTGCTCAAAGTAGAGAGTGTGACTGTCTTTGTGACTTCAGGTATCAGTAAGTCTGATTAACCAGCAAGGAAAGCTGAACTTGTTTTCTGTACAAATATACCTCTGTGGTTCTGGAGGTCAGGCTCCATTCTACAGCAAGCTTGGAGGACACCAGCGCAAGTTCATGGCCTTACAGTGTCTTTCCATGGTTCTTGCCTTCAACATCATGTTTTATGCTGCCTTCCCTAGCTGAAACTCCCCTGCTACTGATTTCAGGCTGCCAGGTACAGAGCATACCTGTAAGGAACAGGGGTAAGAGATAGGTCCTATCATTGCAGCTCCACTGGTCAGTGGGAAGGGTCTAGTGCATTCATATTGTCTTAGAGCAGAGAGGATCAGTAAGTTCAGTGATTCACTGTCACCTGAGCAGTTCCATGGAGGTAGTTTTCTTTCCTCAGGAGCACCGCTATCATGTTTCTGTTTTGTGATCCACACTGTGGTACAATACAGAGTATTAGAACCTTAAGAGGATCATCAGAGACCGAAACACTTTTTACAGAGCAAATGTGGCTAGTGAAATAGCAAAGTAAATAAATAATAAATAAAGCATGGAGCAAGTCTGCCAGTAAACACCTGCAAGTTAAGCTAAACCCATCATTTAATAAGTAACTGTGCCACTTTTCTCTGCCCATCTGAGTAAGCACACCACTTTGAATGTTTGGTAAAAAGTGTCCTTTCCTTTCACGGTGCTTTCTTGTGCCACACACCTATCTGAGATGAGAGTTCAGCTTCTCTTTACTGCTGCCCCAGCCACTACCTTGCCAACATAGCTCTGTTGAATATTTGATCAGTAAACACCTCTGCTGGGGCCTGGGCTTGTTGACATGAGTGCCTCAAATGTTTTCCATATATAATTTTCTCTGGGGTCCAGCTTCACTTGGTGTTCTCCACCCAGCAGGTGTGGCTCATCTCAGAGCAAGAAGTCTCCAAGTTGTGGATGTGCTGACAGTATGGTGTGTTCCAGGGTGTCAGTGAGTTAAAGGGGAGACCTATATTTCTGAGAAGGTCTGAGAACAAAAGTTTCCTGCCTTCCTTCTCTGACATTTGAGCGTAGACTGCTTGGTCCCATGGGAAGAATTCAACCTTCACTCTTTTAAGGTCAGTAAGCAGAAGTGCATGCATCCACACCTGCAAAAGCCACATCTCTGGCTCCTCTCATGCTCTATACACCATGTCTCATGTCCTTCATCAAGAAAATGCGTAGATAAAAGCTTTTGTTATTTTCAAAGGGAACATACTAAGTTCTATGCAAATACTATTTGCTTACAAGTAGTGATTACTTCAGATGTTCCGATTTTTTTTTAGTGAATGAGGAACCTTTTAGGGGTCCATCATCTCACCTGATTCCAGTTTCTTGGATTACAGGGGCAGCTTTACTCTTTGAACCAACTGTAGATAGCAGTGGGAATGACTAGGGGCTTTGTGGATGACTAGGCTTTGACTAGACTAGATTGTGGCAAGACTTGACTTTGTGGATGAGCCACTGAACTAGGACTTTAAAAATATGACTCAGTTCCTGTGTTAGCTGTTGTTTCTACAGCATCCTGTGTTTGCTGTAGAAATTTGCTGTATTTTCAATCTCAGTTTCAGTCTCCAGGGCAGACACAGTCTTTTGAATGAGTTATGTACAAGGCTTTGCCTAATGGGATCATGATCTTACTTACATGCTCTGGATGGCTACTATAATATGATAAATAAAAACATTGGTAATAACTAGTTGATCTCTGCCAGCAACTAAGTACTTCCATGACTGGCTATTAGGGTTTGCAGCTGCTCTGATTCAGCTGTCAATGTCAGGGATCACTAATGAAAATTTATACCTAAATGTTCATTTTAGTCAATGATGAGAAAGAATGGTTATAATTGTTGTCTGAGAAAATCCAAAGAACTGGGATGGGAGGGAGTAGTAATTAGCCAATTGCCAGTGGAGCTATCCAGCTGTGGAATTGTGGTCTTCATGGAAACAGGTAGAAAAATAATCTTAGCATCGGTTTAATGGGTTTGTAGGTTGCTTCAATTCTCTTGTACAAGAATTGCTTGTCTGCAGCTTGGTTTTGGTTTGGTTTTCTGTTTTCTGTTTTGTTGTTTTTTTTTTTATTGAAAATAATTATATTCAGTGAGTAATTATGTTCTTGGAATGCTGATTTTAAAAAAGCAAGAGTGTCAGGTTGGAGGGGAGAGTAAGCTATGTGGTTGCATTCATCAGTTGGTAACTGCTAAGCAATATGAATAAACAATGAAGAAATAAATAGAATTTCAGTGTGTAATCATTTTTTGCAATCTAATTTCTATAAAGTATTCTCTAGGAGTGAATTTAGTTGTTCCTTTTTTTCTGTGGACACACTACTGCACACAAAGGACCTGCTGCTATTTTTTTCCTAAAATACATGCACACTTTTTCAGTAGATTTATTTCTGATTTGCTGTTTGGCACAGTTTTACCTTTCTGTCCTGAGATCTTTACAGGGTGCACCAGGTCTCTCGGGGGTGGATCAGTACCTGCAAAAGGAAATTAGAAATGCCTTTGTGTTTTGCAATTCCATCAGCAGGTATTAATATGTGTACATTCTTCACCCTTTGCCTTAAGCTGCACTTTGTTCTTTTCATGGAGGTGAGAACCTGAAAAAAAATGTCTGATAATGAAGCCTACAACCCACTTTTGGTACCAGAAGTTTTACAAAGGATTGTATGCTTGAAAGACCATTTGGTAGCATCTCCTGGTTTGAACTTCATCAGCCTCACAGTCCTACTACCCACTTTCCTTGCTTCATCTCACCATAGGCCAGAGCTTACAGTGCTTTGGGTTACTTTACTTGTTGTTGTTTAGTTTATCTTGCCCTTATTTATACTTATAATAATTATCCCTAGTAAGGTCCCACAGACTTTTTTTTAAGTTCTTGCTCTTAGGATCCCAAGGTAAACCCAGTTTTTAAATGTAACATTTGTTGCATAAGAACTTCTTAAATTAAAGAAAAGAAGGTTTTATTGCCACATGTTAAGTTTTGATCCTAGAAATAATAAGAATCAGTAGCATAATTTTTCTGCTTATAGAATAAATACATTATAATTGCTGAATCATACTGGAGGATCTTAAAAATAGTTGAAAATGTGCTTATTTGTGTAATGAGTCTTATTTTGTCACTCATATGTGTTTAAACAATACAGCCACCATTGTTGAAAAGACCTTCTGTAAGCTTCATCTATGTGAATAAGAAAATATTGTATATTTTGAGTGTTTGCTCTCATCTGCAATATACAACAATTCTTCCCATTACTTTAAGGTAAAAGTATATTTTGGTTTGTTTTCCCTGAGTAGATTGGGGTTTTTTGTTTACAAGAATCTCATTACTTTTTATTAAATAGTTTAGGTTAACTGGTATTTACTTTTAAATTCACAAGTCATCATAATCAGGGGGATTAATCTTTCTCTACCTTTTGCACTCATTAATATTAAATACTACTCATAGCCATCATCATGAGGTGTCTTTTCTTTTTACAAAGCTAACTTAATGGAGCAGAAGAAATGTTAGTCTCAACATAGTTGACTGAATATGTGCCATAGACTGTATATGTGTATATCTATATATCTGTGTCTTGTTAAATACAGTTATTTCATTTCCTACTGTCTATACTTAACAGTGATACCATATTATTGTACAGTACATTTGAGTTAGCTTATATAAAAATTGGTAAGTAGGTCAGTTTGGAAACCTTTGTCTTCACTGAAGAGATACAGAGAGCCGCTGAAATTCATGGCATGACTGTCTGCTCTTGGATAATGTGGCTCAGGAGCTACTCTGCTCACATGTGATGAAGTTTCTCTGTTGATCAGGGGAAGTGATCAGTGGCTTCTCTGGCAGCTGAGAGCTCTTGTGAGGGTTTGCACCTCTGCCATAAGGCTCATCTCCATGACTGAAGACACATTATGATACGTACTGCTAGATCCCACTGGAGTGGGAATTGACTCGGAAGGAGTCAAGCTATGGGGTGTGGAACTTAATGTACATCCAATTAAAACACCCGCACCAGATCTGGGATGTCTATCAGTGTACTGTGAAATAAATGCTGAGGTTCTGTGTTGTAACAACTCTCTCAGACATTATGGAAACCAATAAGGTCTCATCTGCCTCAGTAGTCAGGCTGATGGGCTCAGGGATCCCACAAGCTTCTTTTCTGCGTCATTTGCTTATCGCAAAAGAACACCTGGAGGCCAGTAGAAGCAGAGAATGTCTCCCTTGAACCTATCATTTAAGGAAAAAGTCTTGACTTGAGAAATATGTAGACAAGTCTATCATGCCAAATCTGGGGTGAACATTAGAAGCTGAGAGAGAAAATAAATTTGGAGGAGACCAACTGGCATTTGCCAGCCATTCACAGGCACAAGTTGTTCCCCTATCTGTTCCTTGCAATCTTCTGTATTTATTCTGTTTTCTTACTGAATTATATGCGCAGATAAAAAAAGAAAGGAAGGAAGAAATGCCCATCAGCCATGGAAGAAAATCATTAGTATGTTACAAATGTGCCGTATCTAAAGAAGCTTAAGAACCTGCATTCCCATCACTGTACATTCAAGACTAAATCACTTTAATTTACTTTTTTTCCTCTAGGTTTTTGTATCAACCCATTTCTGCAGCATCTCAAGTTTTGGTTGTTTTTCCAGTGGAAGCTCTGTAGCCATTACCATGAGAAAAGTTGAATAGCAACTCACAGCTGATCCAATTCTTTAGTTCTGTATGGTCAATTAATCTAGAATTCAGTTTTTTGTCTGGTACTTAGAAACATGGGTTTGGAGGCTTTTTTATTCGTGTGTCTTAACATCACTGAATCTGTCAACTGATTTGGATCTTTTACAGAATATTCCTCTGCTTACCCTGCAGCATTTAAAGTTTCAAGTGTTGATTTTGAAGGATGAGATCTATACTAAATCAAAGCTGCAATATATCTGTCTTACTCTGCCAAAGCTCAGACCTGGAGCATGCTGTGAAACAGGCGCGCAACGTGTGGGAGACTGGAAAGTTATTCATGCAGGAAATTTTAAAGCACTGTGGGATTCATTCCTTAAATGTAAATAATTCATGCTGTAACCACAGTTTCATTATCTTCTTTTTTTTTAAATATGTAAACTTTCAACAATGAGAATGAATGATTGCCAAAGCTATAGGAACTGTCAGTAGCTCTGGGGCTAAATTGAGGAGCAATGAATATGTGGGTGTGGGAGTTTTATTTACTATCTCAGCTTTATCCTATTTGAAAAATTCACTTGCTCTTGTGGAAGATGGAATGCATCCAGTGAGATGCAGCACGGTGCATTGGGTTTCTTCAGCGTCTTTGGGATGCAACTTCATGCCAAGGGCGAGAGCTGGAGTAGGGTGGAAAAAAAAGATCAAGGGCAGGTCTTGGCCCACAAAACCACACTTTGACAACCCCTACTCCTTTCAGACTGTGGGACCTGAGTTAAGGCAACTGATCTTTCATTGTTAAAATGCTATCAGTAAGTAAGCTGACAAGAAGCTTTAATGATCAAAAGGAAATTAACACAAAATTATGTTATCCTTCCCACGCACACTGTATATTCATGTGTTAGGGAATTGCTGTTCCTAACTCCAAGCACATCAACTTTGATCAAGCCCATTATTCTGCTTTAAGTTTTTTGACAGAAACTAAAAATGAGAACACTTGAAACTACATCTATATTTCATGTGTATTAACTTAAACAGAAGTGTCTGGGTTAAGTGTGATTATGACTAGTTGCAGGAGTGTGTGTATCAGCACTCAATTTCATTTACAAATACCTCTCTCTTCTTGGTCTCAGTAAGCATTTTTGGTTTAAATGAGGTATAGTCTGACATGGAAAATAAAGTGCTTGCAAGTAGCATAGCACTTAGTGTAATATTGTGGTTGCTACAGTGAGTTCAATGAGGCAATGAAAAGCAGCAACGAGTGAAAATGTTGTAAGTGAAGAACAGCCCAGAGATGTATCTCATTGAAATTGAATTTTTCCTGTTGTCATCTCCTGTCTCTAGATGCCATCTTAGCCTGCTGGCACCAGAGAGGGAGATCTCAGCCCCACTGAAGGCAGGTGGAGTTTTGGCATTGGTGTTAGTGGAAAAAAGGTTCTTATGGAGTGTCTCTCATTGAAGCATTGGTCACAGATGTGTCATGGCAGAGCTCAAGTATCCTATCAGGACCACCAGCATGGTCTCTGGCTCCAGTCCTCTACAAAAACCAAACTGCCTTGAACGGTTTGTGACTTTGCTGTAGCCGGGTAGTTCTTCTGTCCTTGTTTTCAGGCTTTCACTTTAGAGAAAGTGCTGGCCAAAAGCATGTGGCTCCTTGATAATCATAAGTTGATTTAGCAAGCCCATGAAAGCTGCAGCAACTGGCATAACAAAACTGAGAAGGCAGAGCTGGGGGCTGGACAAAGCATGAAAGCCTGAATGCTCTCCACAACTTACCATTGTGCAGTTGCATTTCCTGTTGTCAGCAAAGTGTGCAGCAGAGACCCACAGGTAAAAAAACAATATGCCAGTCCTTTGCCCCTTTCCAAACTTGAAACTTAAAACAAAAACTATCAAGGAGCAACAAAAACAAAGAAACAAAAAAGGAATAAAACCGTGAAATCCTTTTGTTGGGAGAAACATGACCAGTAGCATCAGCACTGCAGCCCATTCTGGAAACAGCTTCTTATTGATGTGAAGGTTGCCTCAAAAAGATGGGACAACAGAGACACCCTACTGCAAAGATATTTGTCAACAGTAACTGTTCATTCACACAGAAATTCTTCATTTGCATGTAAAAGGGAGTTACTTAAAAAGACATTTTATAAATGCATGCTTTCTGTTCAGCCCAAAACATGTTTGCCTTTCGCTGATGTGTTTAAGCTTATGAGTTGAGAATTGCCTAGCAAAGTTTCTTTTTGCTTAGTTTTTGAAGTCTCCAATTACACATCTCAGCAGGGTTAAGAACCCTTACTTGGAAAAGCGGAAAAGCTGCAGAGTTCAGAATGAGGCCAGAATATTAGGTGCTACATTTCCATGGCATTTCAGCCTGAAAGTGGGCTTCTGGTAGCAAAAGATGAGACATGATCCTTGTTAGCTTACACCTTTGGCAGTGGTTCATATTTGCTCAAGTAAGCTTAAAATTCTAAAGGTAACCTATGTGCCATGATTGTGAGGTGAAAGACAGAGGAGACCCAAGACAATGGTATTTAGCATATTGCTACTTGAATTTGGAAGAGTAAGTACAAAACCAACCAAGGCTGCAATACTGCGAAGCCAGTCGGGTCTTCACATTCATATGACATTTGTCTGACTGCAGAAGGACAAGGGAGGGATATAAGGACATGGCCTCAGCACTGCTTGATGACTTGGGGCCTGTGTCATGGTTTTGATCAAGTACGAGCAACACATGCATACAATCAGTTTTACAATTTTGAATACAGCTATTTGAGAGTACAATGAAACTATTATGTAAGCTTCCTATTAGGACATATGTTACTGATTTAAATAACATTCAGGTTTTAAAGGTTTTTGCTTCTGATGTCAGAATTATCTGTACAACCAAACCATTGTGTGCTGACATATGAACCGGATCATTGTTATCACAGTGCTGCTTGATAACTTCTACTTGATTTCTGTAGATCAGAGATGAGATTTCTTTTTTTCCTTTATTTTGGAAGAATGTAGTTTGCTCACTTTTTAAAATCTGAACATCATCACTTAACAGTGCATCTGTGTTCAGAGCAACCTTAAAACCAAAAAACATCCACATTAATGGCTATTTTAGATACATTGCTACTGAAGATTTATTCAACAGATGCATGTGTGCTTTGAGATAGTTTGCAAGTTCAGTGGATTTAGTGTTTTATTTCAAGGTGAATGATTCAAAAACAGCTTCCAAAAGAAACTATGGCTTTAAAGCTGATGAAAATGTTCAGGGTTTTGCTGTTGTAAGTGTTTACCGGGTAGCTTGATCTCAGTGGAGCTATTTAAGATTTATTGTGGTGAAACCAAGAGCAGGATTTGGCTCTCTAGGTCTGGTCTCTGTCCAGTAAAATTTTGCCTGGAACAAATCAATCCCTGAAGAACAAGGATGTTGGATTAACGGAAGACCACATTATTTCTCAAACTCGTTATTAGGTGTTGTAAACCAAACTGTTCCTTGCCCCTCTGTTCTCCCCCAGGCTGGGGGAGTGATGACAAGATGGGAGCATCAGATTTCATGGGAAAGAAATCCTAAAGGGTTGTACACAAGTGCAGAGGGTGTTGCCAGGACCTTCACAGAAACGCAGAGTTGTTTGGTTCATTCCCACCCCTGCAGCAGTATCTGGAGGTAGTCAGAACCCAGGTTTCAAACCCTTCAGTTTATTGGTATTACTTTTTAAAAATCAATTATAAACGCAAGTTTATGGGTCCAAGGTGAATCTATATGTTGATTTCTTGCCACTTTTGGATACGAAAAACATGATCTGGTATTCAGTGTGTGTTCTTCAGGCAAGTGCGTAGATGCGTGTGGAGTAATTGCTCTGGAGGACACTGGTTTGGCAGCCTCAGAGGCTGTAATCCTCTGTTTATCACAACTAAAAGATACGACATACGCATTCCCACTGCATGCCCTGCCTCTGCTTCAAACCTGAGCTGCAGGATATATGGTTGCTTTACCTATTACTTCCTTGCCCTTCCTGTAAAGTTCTCAGCTTTCATGTCACTCAGGACGGGAAGCTTGTCCACTGGAATGGAATTATCTGTTGTGTATGTTAATGGGAGCTATATTTCCTCTACAGTGTCCTCTGCTTCTTTCAATATGTTCTTTGTTGTTTGCACATCACTGGGTCACTCCTGTGCTGCACCATATGACCAACTGCCACCAGCTTTGTACAATGCATCATTTTTTTCCTATTTCAGCTGTCAAACTTCTCAATCATATTCTCAACTCCATTTTTTTAATAGAAACTGTCACTTTCTATATGTTTATGTCATGCTTAATACAGGAGGGTTCTGATCTCTGACTCATGTCTCATTAATCTTTGTCTCAGTCAATGATTATTTTGGGGGGAGTGTTTTGTTACACCGCGTATAATTTTAGTAGATTTTCTGTCTTGATAACCTGGTTATTTGTTATACAGAGTTTATTACTATAATTAACACCAATATAAATAACAGTTTACCCTGGTGAATTATTATCAGAGAGATTCCTGTTGATTCCATTTCTTGTTAAAAAGTCATGAGATGCATCTCCCTGGTTTAGTCTGATCTGACCCTCTGCACTTGACATAAATGAAAACATACCCGTGTGCACACTTGCACGCACATGGCAGTCATGCGTGCTCATACAGCTCCTTGCTTTGCTCCAGCCTCCTCCGAGGTGGATGTGCTGGATGCAGTAGGGCTGGTCCCAGAGGAGGCACTCCCATCTTTTGCAAGCTCTTAAGTTCCCTTCTCACCAGCCAGGATATTTCAGAAGTATTTTCAGAAATGCAGGTGCATGGGGCTGTGGGGAGCAGCTTGCTTTGACTTACATTGCCGTTTCACCTTGCAGCAGACATGCTCTTGGGAGCAATTATCTGTGTAGTAATTAACAAGGGAGTTTTCTCTGATGCTGCAGCATGATTCACACAGATTCCAAAAGATTAGTTTGTTAGTTACCGAATAAAATACTTGCAGATGTACTTTGCTGTGATAACATCTCTGACTGGAGATGACTTGTTATGGACGCAGGAGTAAAGATCTGCAGGGCCAAAACGTGACGGCATGATCCAGAATTTTAGGCTCTTCCAGCACTGAGCATGACCCCAGGGTCAGCAAAGGGAACTTTGTTCATGGCTTTAACTTGGAGCAAAGTTCTGTGATCAGGGCTGGGTACAGAAAAAAGTCCTTTTGCCTCTTCTCACTGCTGTGTGTCTACATAGCAGAGAGAGACAGCAGTCATTTGCTCCTCCTAGGAGGTGAAGTGCTCTTCTGAAGAGCAAGAGGACAAAGATGCCTTAGTTTGCTAGCTCCCTTTTCTGAAATAGAGGGTTTACGTGGGCTGAGTGATACCAAACAGCGCAACCAATTCATGCTTCCTTAACATGTTGTGTCATGAGTTAAAGGTGAGCTAGGGACAGCCAGCTTTTGTCTTGTAAGAAGCCAGTTTCCATTAGCTTCCTTTTTTTTTCCTGCAGCTTTGCCTGCATAAACATTTCTTAATAACTAGACCGTTATCAAACACTGGGTTGTACTGCGAACAGATGCAGCAGTTCTGCCTTTTGTGAGTACCCAGGGTGTGTGATATACAGCTGAACTCTTTTCTCTGCAGCACTAATACTAATCAACCAGTTTAAAAAGTTTTAATACTTTGATTAGTATTGACCTTATTAAGCATGCTGCTCCTGACTTGTGCTGAAGTTAGCTGTAGGAGAGTCAGAGCTGCAACCAATGAATGAAAATGGTACAGATTTGAGATTATAGACATGGCAGTGTAAATTGTAAAGAGTAAGGTAAGTAGGTTTCAGAAGTAACTTAAATTAGCATCTTCTGATAGTGTCTGCAGCAGGAGAATGTTTGAAGATTTGTTGGCTAGTAATTCATACTGAATACGTGCTGTGCATGACTTAGCAGGTGCTGTGAGTAGGGACTCACAGCATGTGCACTGGTTTAGCCACAGCCAGCACTGAAACTAAAAACCATAGCACACAGAGGGAAATATGATTTAACTGTATAAGTCTTTGAACTCTGAGTAGGAGGAGGGAACCGCTTCTTCAAAATCCATGAAGTGATGCAGGTTTTAGCAATGGAGGGGATAGCTGTTTCTTCTCAGGGCCTTGTGTAAAATATGCTTTGGAAATAATCCATTGCTTTATTTTGGCAGCCTTTATACTGACAGAAAAACGTTAAGAGCAAGTGTGTTACCGAAAGCTCCTTCTGTGGCAAAAGACCTTCAGTTAGGAAGTACAAGACGAACAAAAATAAAAATAGAATTCATCAGTCATACCTTACCATACACATGTAACAAAATCAGGTTAGGGTGTCTTCAGTGTTGTTGGCCTAATAAACAGAGTGTCTATCAGAAACACTCTTTCAATGATACAAAAATGAGCGTGACCACTTTCTTCAGCTGTGCTCAGCAGTTTACAGAAAAGAAAATTCTGCACCAAAATTTGCCTGACATTCGAAAAACTCCTCAGTGCTTTAAGTGGGTTGTGAAATGAGCAATGTAGTTCCTTCACATTACTCCTAATGCCATATTTATGCTTATGGATGTGTTGGCCTTGGTTGATGGTAGGTTCTACTTTTGTAATTTAATTTAATTTCTTTCCTATTATAGGCATGCAGCTTGCAAATCTAATAATAAATTTATGTAAATATTACTTTGGAGGCATCTGTTCCTTAAGAAGCCTTAGAAACCAGTGTTTGTTTTATTTATAAAATACATGTAAATAGTCCCTGGAGGATCCTCTGCAAGGCTGGGTATGTGCTAACACACAGGGACATTACGATCCTTCAGGACAGACAAATCTGAATGAGTACTTTGAAGGAAATGTGATAAACTCCCATCTTATTAGGTCCTTATCCATTCACAGGTTTAGTGACACAATGCCAAGTGTTCCCCATTGCCCTGATAGCTGTAAAAAGTAGAGGTAAAGTAAGTTTGCAGCAAACTGCCAGAAGGAACTGGATTGTTTATATATGAAGGGAGTTTCTGTGTGTGCTTGGCTTGCTTTACCCATGTGTCTCTACTAGACAGCGATGTCCTGTGTCAGTATGGGCAAGCTGCCTAGATACACAAAATTCAGTTGTGGCTTATGTCAGTTGAGGGTTTTCTCCTGTGAGGAGGAGTAGCCTTAGACAGAAAGAGATGTGCTGTTGACTGAGATTTTTTCTTATTGGCTTTGTTCTGGCCATTAGACCAACTACACTGTTTGTACTTCAAAGGCTATAAAATGTTATGCAAACACATTGTATGGTGTATCCATCATGAGCTTACTTAAGTTTGCAGCATCCAAAGAAGAAATGATCAGAGGTATCCAAAGCATGGAGCTCCTGAAGTGGTGGAGGATGGATGAAGTGAGATAGGTCTGAATGATGCCCATGGACAAACCCAGAAGGCAGAGTGGTGAAAATCCCCAGTTTCATATTAGAAACTCCTGTTCATTCCTGTATTGGGGAAATCACAGGAGAGAGGCATCTAGGCATGTTTTTCCATGCATCCATCCTTTATTCAGCTTTATGCAGTCTTCTTGCTCCTGAACATGGCCCTTCCAAAGTGTTCAGATAGTGGAGTAACAACAACAACAAAAAAGCCAGGCAAGAATACAACCCCACTTCTAAAAGTACTGTTCCTGGCCTCTTGGCCTGCCTGGCTGTGCAGTATCCCTGAAGCAGGCAATTTCTGCAAGGCTGCATCAAAGCTGCAAGAGGTTCTCAGAGGGCAATGCAAAGCTGCTCTTTTCCCCCATGATTCATAGAGAGAAGACATGAGTAAGGGAACTGTATTTCAAGATTAGACTGTATTATTTTGTCTTCCACAATTTTGCCTAGACAGTGCATTAAAATATTATTTCATTATTATTATTATTTATCTATTTATTATAATATATATTATAAAGATTGATATTATTAAAAAATACCTAATCCACCATTTTTAAGTCCAAGAATCTCTATTTAAAAACTATCTAGCTGTTTGAATGTGGTCCTGGGCAACTGACCTTGCCTGAGCAGGACTGGACAAGATTACTTCCAGGGGTCCCTTCCAACATTAGCTATTGCTGTGATTTTGTAATCTCCTCTCTATCTCCTCTGATAAACTATCCCCATATACAGTTCCCCTCTGATTAGCTGTTATTTATTCAGGTAGCCTGACGTCATGGCTACAGTAAAGAATTCTGAGTTTCTGATTGGTTTGTTATTTCATAAAGTGTTGTATTTTGTGTATGATCGAGTAATGGCTTTATGCAACTTAATGTTGCCAAAACAGAAGGTGGTTCAGCCCCAGTTTGATTTGCCACCATTTTTGCATTTTGCGTTATCTTTGTATTGCACACTGTGGCAATGGACTTAAGCAGGTCAGTGTGTGGTTTTCCAGGTTAGGACCAGAAAGGTTACAATTCATATAAATAATCCCTTATTTATATTTTGCTAGACCTAAAAGGTAGGCAAATATGATGGAAAGGATTATAATTTTCTTCTGATTCAAAAAACATTATTTGGCAAGAGTGCTATTCCTTTCAGTTGCAAAATCGGAAGAAAGGTAACTCCATAAGAGGACAGAGTGAGGTGACTTTGAAGTCAGCTGAGATACGTTAATTTGGGTTATGTGTGTAGAGCAAATGATGCCAGCATAAACAAACTTCACTTAATTCTTAGCAATTACCTGTGATTTATGACAGAGTTATCGTGATGGTAGTCTTGGAAGAATCTTAATTAAGCTGAACTGGAGTGACATATTGTCATACAAGAGCAAAGAGAGAGAGGTAGAGAGGGGTATAATTTTTTTCTCCACCTTTGAAGGTGAACATTTGTAATGACATTTACTGTAAACAATGTGAAATTTGAAGGAAATAGCAATGGCCTAGTCTTAGGAAAAAGAAGCAAGTTTGGAGTTCCTTCAACCATGCAAATAGAGCTTGGATTGTTTCTTTTATAAGGGATCTTGGAACCACATTGTCCCATCTCTATGTCCTGTGGATGGCTCACTGTGGGCTCTCAGATTTAGATGGCATCTCTTCCTGCAGCTCCCTAAGAGTAAGTATACATGTGTCCTGCCAAATGACAATCTCAAAACTATTTCTTCAGTTGATACTTTTTACTTGTAGTCTTTTTTCTCTTCTGACCATTTGTTTTTCTAAAGGACTTTAGTTAGATGCCTTGAATTGTATGTGTTAGTTTAAGAGATGCCACAGAATTTCTTTCTTTTAATGAGGTATAACATTTGGGTCTGATCTTGAAGATGCCTAATACAGCACTGAGCTTGTTGCCACATTAGCCCTAGTTATTTAAGGTGGCAGCAGCCACACTTGTTCACTTGCATGCCAATTTCATACTGTCATGTAGTATTTCAAATATTAGAAAACATTTTGCAAAGTTTGAGTGTTGCTTGTGCAAGCCTATGGTTTATATATTTATTTTGTCTACTTCTGCTGAGGAACTCTACATAGCCTATAACAGTATCTCTGACCTGAGCCAGCTGCCCTGGCTGGAGCACCTTGAGGTTTTGGACCTGGAAGGGAACAATATTGAGGACATCAACCAGATGCAGTACCTGGGACTTTGTTGCAAATTGAGCCACCTGACAGTGGAGGGCAACCCTATCTGTCTGAAGCCAAATACAGAATCTGCAGAGGTGAGAAACTTAGTTTGCATATATTGTGTTAATTTTTGGAAATGTATTTTTAGTTTTGAGTTGGAAATGGGAAATGTTGGAACAAGCCCAGAGGAGGCCACAAGGATGATCAGGGGACTGGAGCATCTCCCATACAAAGACAGGCTGGGAAAGTTGGGGCTGTTCAGAGAAGAGAANGCCACAAGGATGATCAGGGGACTGGAGCATCTCCCATACAAAGACAGGCTGGGAAAGTTGGGGCTGTTCAGCCTGGAGAAGAGAAGGCTGCATGGAGACCTCATAGCAACCTTCCAGTATCTGAAGGGGGCCTATAGGGATACTGGGGAAGGGCTCTTCATTAAGGACTGTAGTGACAGGACATGGGGTAACGGGTTCAAACTTAAACAGGAGAGGTTTAGATTGGATGTAAGGAAGAAATTCTTTCCTGTTAGGGTGGTGAGGCACTGGAATGGGTTGCCCACAGAAGTTTCACAGAATCACAGAAGTTGTAATGCTCCATCCCTGGTGGTGTTCAAGGCCAGGTTGGACAGAGTCTTGGGTAACATTGTTTAGTGTGAGGTGTCCCTGCTTATGGCAGGGGGGTTGGAACAAGATGATCTTAAGGTCCTTTCCAACCCTAACTATTCTATGATTCTGTGATTCTATCTTTCTTCATCTTCTTATTGTATCATTCTGAATAATGATATGAGATGTATTTCCCATTTTTCATTTCTGTTGATATTCTCTTCTCATGAGTATTGCCTACCAGATGAGCACAAATGAAATACAAAGAGCGCTAGTGAAGACTCAGGCCTTTTTCCTAGCAATGTGTTTCTTCTTACGTATGAGAATGGGATTAAACTAGAAATGAGCTTTTACTAATCCATACAGCTGTTCTGTCTACTTCCAGCTTGTAGTGCAAACAGGCATCTTAAAGAAAGACGAAGGACAGCATGGACCCCAGCTATTTGGATCTTTCTAGCTTGTAGGAATCTTGCAGCAGGTTAGAAGGTAGCCAATGTTTTTCTTACAAGATGTGCCAGTTGCAATGTCTCAATTACATGTCTGTCTTTGTGCTTTTACATTTCTTTTAGGAGGCTCTCTGGTCCAACAGCAAGTGCTCAACAGTTGAACCCTCAGACAAATAAAGCTTGAGATAACTAGGAAAAGCAGTATTGCAGGAACTGCTAGTTGTCCTTTCCCCTGAAAGGTTAAAATCAAATTATCAAAAATAACAGTAGTTGACCTCTTATGTACTGAAATGATAAAATCTTCTCTGTGGAGGTTCTGTGGAGGTTGTTGAGGGCATGAGATCCTCGGTGTCACAAAGATGAAAACACAGTGATAAATGATCTGTTGAGATATAAAAACAAGCATCTTGGCACATACTAAAAAGGTAATTGGAGGAAAAGCAGAGTTTGAAAAACTTGGTTGAATTATGTAGGCTGTTCTTCATTTTGGTCACATAATGTCTAACTCATATCATCAGATGACAGTTTATGGCCAGTGTGCAATTTATTGTCATCCAGGTCTTTTGGAAGGTCACAGACCTATGCACATACACATAGGTATGTAATACACAGCACTCACTTTGAATGCCCCATAAAGAGCTGATAATGCAGGGGTTAGAAAGCAGAGCAGGTTTTGGTGCTGTGACTCCACTGTGCCATGTTCCATAACTTTGCTATGCATTTGAAAGTGATCATGCCCATGCTACTAATTTTCATAAAAGGTTGGGTTTGATAATTGTCGTGGATTTAGACTTGAAAACCGAGGTGCTGTCACTAACAGTCAATCATGTAGCAGACATACACATATTTTAAATATCCTCACTTCTCAGATACATGAGTTATTCACATTTTTCAGATTTAATTGTTGGCTTGATCATATCCCTCAGTAAAACGAGCCACAGAAGGCAGTGCTTTAGCTATGATAATATTTCTCTCTGGAATCCAGAAGAAAATATTATACTTTCTGTTTTGAACTGGTAGAAGTATACTTAAAAGACTACACTTGTAACTATTTGTAACCAGAAGATGCTATCATGAGAGGAAAGTGCATATTCTTACAGTAAGGAAGCACTGCCTGCTTCTGATGGACAAAGTATGCTTAATTCTTTGGCTTTCATAGAGCCAAATACAGCTTCTGACACTTCCTTATCATAGCTTCCTAGCATGAAAATGGTGCAGTATTTCCTAACAGCATAGAAGGTCTATTTCTATTTTCTCATCATTCCTGCTCAGTAAAAGTGGTGATTTTGGAGGATGTAGTTTTCACTTGGTGTCTTCAGTCTTTGCATGTACTTGCAATGGAGAAATGTCACGTTGCCCTTGGTTTGTTTACCTGAGGAAATGAGTCCTTGGGATGCTGCTGTGTGTTGTCACGTAACAGAAGTTCAAAGAGGAGTGGTATGAGGTGATCTGCCCTACTACTTTTCTCCACACTGAATGGCTGTCTCTACTCCTGTGCTATTAGCTGCATTCAAATGCCAGCCAGAATTTGTTGAGGGATGGTGTGTTTTACACAGAACTGTAACAGAGACAGACTGTAAGCTCACTATAGTCTCTGACCCAGCCTCCGTGCTGGATAGCTGCTGAGCCCCAGGGAGCTTACAAAGGTGGCCTTCCCTCAGCTGCTGAGAGCTTCTCTGTGGACTTTGCTGCTTTCTCAGTTCCAACTGAAGTTTGTATCTCTTCAGGGTATAGAACCTGAAATATATAAAATAATAGATGTGGGCTAATTTTGCTGTGCCTTAGATGGACAACTCTAATTCCTCAAGCAAGCTTCTTGCAATCTGGCCCTTGCTACAGCCCTGTAAAAAGCTCTTCTATTTATTTACTTTCAATCTACAGAATGCTCTAGCTAAATTTACCGGTTTGTTTGGGTTTTTTTTTTGTGGTTATTTTTTTTTTAGACAGCCTGTTTGCTCTCTGTAATTTGATTTTCAGATGAGCTCATCTTTCCCTGTTATCTAAACCACGAGCACCAACCTGATGCTGAATGCTGCAGCCTCTGCTGCACTAATGTAACATGAGTGTAATGTGATGCTCCTCTCCAACAGGACATGGCTGGAAACTGGCTGTAGTCCAGGCACTGTTCAGAGTACATGTGGTACAGGGCAGCATGGGGATTGGTTGACTCATTTTCTAAATTAAGATTAAAGGCTTAGTTAGAGAACTCCAGTGTTTGCTTCTCAACAACAAAAAACACACCCTCTATTTGGTGAGCTCCCTTGCCAGCCTTAGTGCTGCATTGTGCAGAAGGAGGGAGCATACAGTCAGCCAGGTCCCACAGAGAGATTGCTGTTTGTGACAGCTCTGTACTGAATGGGGGCTTTGTGAGGTTTTCTAATATTGCATGCGACGTCTTGAAAAGCATAACATTTATCTGGATGAAGCAATTGATTTGCAGGGAGCTGTCCATTCATATTCTGCCACTAACAGTGTGCTCCTGTTTTATATTTTCTTTTTGTATCAGTCATCATTGTTTACTGCTTTTTGTAATCTGAGACTATTCTAACCAGAAATATTCCCATTGCAAAGCAGCATGACCCAGTCAGCCCTGCTGTATTGCTAACTTTTCCCAAAGACAAAGGTGCCACGTGAAGGTGTCTATAGCACCTGAACCCACCAAAGCATCCCAATTTGCAGTGTGCTCTGAGCACCGTTGTAACTGTTCTAGGCTGTTTCACTGCTCAGGGGTCCTAAAGCATTGGCATGTGCTCATGAATCATATCATAACATGTCAGCTCCCCACACATATGCAGAACCCGTGCTTTCCCCCATGGCTGTCACACTGAGCCCATGCACTTTGGAAGCAATGGCATTGTTTTTCCAGCATGGAGGAAAGGAACCCAAGTGCAGTCCATTTTAGCCTTCTGTGTACCTGCTGTTGGTATGTGACTTCTTGCAGAAGCAAATGTAATGTGAAGTAAGCCATCACCTCTAACAGTGTATAAAATCACACAGCAAGCCCCTGAACACTGCCCCAGAAAACCAGTGCAGTTCACTTGCTGTACCTAGTTTACGGGTGTGCCTCAAAACACAATCCATGAAAATGCCCTTTTTCCATCAGCAGGTGTAGCAACATTCATCACATGTTTTCAAGTCTTCCTATCACCCTAGTATTAATGCAGCAACCAGAGAATCGCAAAAGCAGGGAGAGGCTGGCTAAATGCTGAGGGTGCCCAGGCTTTCCATGGGCATTAGTGGCTTTGTACACTTTTGTGCATTATACATAGTGAAACAGAGACAAATGCCACAATCACCAGTGGGTGAACAGCAAAGGAGGCTTTGGGCAGGTGTCATGTGTTTGCACTGCTCAGGGCATGTTCACAATAATTTTTTTTATAAAAAAACTATTATGAAAAGAGAAAGCTCGGTGAAATGAAAGTCTTGACTCTTTATTTCTGTTGAATTGATAGGTTTGCCTCATAGAAGGCATTTCAAATTATATGGCAATCATACAAATTGAACACTGCTGTGCTGCTGATGGAAGTCCACAGTCTGTTAAATCAACTGTTCAAGTGACCACTTTCTCAATTTTACCAGGAACCAGATTATAATTACAGAGCTGAAGTAAAAAAACTCATTCCCCACTTGGAATATTTGGATGAAATACCAGCAAGCCAGACTGCTCTCCTGCCTTCCAATAAGATGCATGAGGACTGGCTAATCATCAAGGAATCCATCAAGGAAGGTGGTTTAGCTGGAGATGGTTCATGGTTAGGTATGTCAGGTTTCCTGTCGGGGTTCATTTTTCAGGTTATGATATGCGAAAAAGAAAGACAAAGAGCAAGCTGGCCTCTTCAAAGCCAACATTTAATTATAGTGAAGAGACAAAGGATGCTGTTGTGACTTGGGAAGTGAGGAAGCTAGAATTCAGCACTGCAGGCTTAAATGAAAGCTGTCTGAAGCTGGGCAACAAGATCAGAAAAATGCAGATGACTTCTAGAGCATCAAGCAAATCCAGTAGTAGCGGGGAGTCTGTGTTTAGCATTAATTCTGCATGATTGGAAAAAGCAAAGCTTGGAAAGGAATGTTTCAACAGCAGCTCTTCGTAGCCCTTTCCATAGCAGCAGTCAATCCTACACTGGGTGGATGTAGCAGGATTTCCTTCTCCAATTTAATAATAGGAAAAGCAATTTGGTCACCACCCCACAATGGTAGCAACATCCTAGCAACTGAGATTGCATGGAGATCTGTTCCATTTTCCTTGCCTCTGTGATTAAATCCGTTACATTCATTAGTGGGGAGTAAATGGTTTGGAAAAAAAAAACCCTGTTGTCCCCTTGCCTGTAGCCTTGGTTATAGTTCAGTTGTCCATGCTTTTATGTATCAATCACCCTACATTCATTTTACTGCATATCATTAAATATTACCAAGTATTTCCTAAAACTGCTCCTGTTGCTCCCCATTAGTGTGGGCAATGCACTTGGCTTCCCAGCCCTCTCCCCCACCTCCATTGTGGTTTGCCTGCCAAGTGTATTCCATTAAATATTAAATTTGTTTTGGAATAAGTACATATATTTGTCATTTATTTAATCCCTATGGGTACAAATCAATAGTTTTAATAGAAGTTATTGTAGGAAAAATAATCCATTAAAATCTGATCCCTCAATGATCCTGCTTTGGCAAATATCAGCTATGGTTCAGAAAACTGGTTAAATAAAGTAAGCTGCCAGCTGTGCCAGTAAGGACAGGGCACAAAATTGTAGGTTCATGTTATTTCCTAGTGCAGTCAGACTCATATTCTTGCCATAAACTGATGAGCTGATATGGTCAGGTTCAAACATCCTCATATTTGTTTCTTTCCTAGAGCAATGTTGACTCGGGAGCCTTTAACGCACTGTGTATTTCATGAGTCCATATTAACAACTATGGCCCAGATATTTTACAGGTCTCTAACACTCCACCCTTAAGGAAATGGCCATATTATTACAGAGCTGATTCCCCCGCTGTTAAGCTGGTTGACACTCAACACTTTTCAGTGCCTAAATGAATGGCATGCTTTGTAATGAAATTTGTTCTATGGGTTGTTGGCTGCACATGCTGGTCTTACAGCTGTGATGTGGGCTGCTGGTGGTCAGGCAAGAGGACAGGGCTCTATCTGCCTTAGTTAGCTTCTGTACTATCCACCCTGCCCTGTAGTATTATGAAACCTCAGGTTTTGCCTTTCTTTCTATGATAAAGAAGTATCTGTTTCTGATGCAATACTGGAAAAATCTGTCACTGCCATTCTCAGATTTCCATAGCTCCTGATATGTAGTTTGCCCTTATTGTTTAATAGCTCTGGTAGCAGTGTCACCATCTGCATTACGACTGGGCATTTAAGCAATATATTTTAAGACTGGGGGCTTGGACCAGTAACAAACCTGCAGTGGTTCCCCCAAAGGCAGATGGGCAGCAAATGAGAGGCAGCATGCTCTTACCCTGCATATACAGACAGAAGTAGCAGAGCCCTGGATATGTCCAGGCTCACCTGTGGGGCAATTGGAGAGGGGTGGTGAGCACAGAACAGGTCCTGAGCCTGTATTCAGTCAGCAGTCGGTCTCTGGTGTTCAGAAACAGGAGGAGGATGGGATGGGACTTTGGCTTAATTGGAAACCCCTGGGTTCTACTGTCTGCAGAGGACAGCTATGGGGGACTGCATGCAGCACCAGGAAGCCTTCTGTCTCTGGGCTTGACCCATTCCAGCATGTTTCTTGTATCTGCAATGACATGTTTTATTGTCTCCTACAGCTCCAAGTGTGCAGCAGCAGTCCCTGTATTGACAGTGTACAGTAATGGTGTGGTTTGAAGCTTTGAATGACTGTGCTTACTCTAGAAAAATCTCTGTCTTAGATCCATGTCTTGGGGCAGTAGCAAGGCAGTTTAGATGGGGCCCAAGACCCCCAACAACTTCCACACCTGGCACTGCGCAGTTGTCTGCTCATGCAGGGCAATCTAGCAGTGCCTGCCTCTTGTATGGTGGCTGTCCTCTTCCAGATCCCACTGTTTCTGCTGAGCTGCTCACAGAAGAGAACTGCAGTGATTTGATACATGGTAACTTAAGTTTTTTAATCCTGTTCCTTCCCACACCTCCACCTCCTTCTGGTTATTATTGCTGATGAAAGCCTGAGTGCTTTGAATACCATCTACCCATGGTGCTGCTAATCAGCATGGGATTTCCTTTATTTCCCCCTGCAGAAGGAGGTGCATGTCATCTGGGCTTCCCCCTCCTTAGCCCCTCAACCCCCTCTGTTATGTGCTGTTGTCCCTCTTAACAGCCCTGAACTGCAGTGATGCTCCCTCACTGAAACTGCCCTTCACACCTTGTCAAAAGCTCTTCTGCTCAGTCCTTCAAGTTACACATCAGCCTAGCTGGAGCTCACTTAAGTCACATCTGGCACATCTCATACAGTCACAGGAATGTGGTCCAAGGTAGTACTCTAGAAAGGCATAGTGATGCACATTCACTCCCTATAGGATCATGTGCTCCAACAACAGGTACTGCAGTCTCATGCTGCAGGATCGCTGCTGTCAACGAGCACTTTCTTTTGGGTTTCCAGGAGTGGGCTCCTCAGCAAAAGGGGCCAGTTTCTTGACTTCACATGCCTGATCTACAGGCTCACCCAAAACACAGATGTACCACCTCTCTTCATTCCCTGGCTACCAGGAAGTTCTGCCAAGTTAGCAGCTCCTGAAGACAGCTGTATGGAAAGAGAGCTCACTTCTGGTACAATATTTGTCACTTGCCAAAATGTCCTTTCCTGGCTCCTGAAAATATCTTGATGGTGCAACTCCACTGGCCCATGGAGTGCAGATTAGACAGGAAGATGGTGTTTGCTTTCCCAGCATTGTGGCTGCTTCTCTCAGATGCCAGTCTCAGCTCAGTTCTTTGCTGTAGAAAGACTCAGGATGCTGAACCAGTTCAAGTGATGTAGTGTCAACTGAGTGCTCATTTGAAAAAGAACATGGAAACTGAATGCAGCTTGCTGGGGAATGAGACCATCCAGAAGCACTTTGACAGGCTTGAGAGGTAGACCCATGCAAACCTCGTGAAGTTCAATAAGGCCAAATGCAAGGTCCTGCACCTGGGTCAGGGAAATCCCACAAACAAATATAGGCTGGGTGGAGACTGGATTGACAGCAGCCCTGAGGAGAAGGACCTGGAGGTGTTGCTCAATGAGAAAATAGTCATGACCCAGAAGTGTGCGCTCACAGCTCAGAAAGTCAATTATATGCTGGGCTGCATCAGAAGAAGTGTGACCAGCAGGTCAAGAGAGGTGATTCTGCCCCTCTTCTCTGCTCTCATGAGACCCAACCTGCAGTACTGTGTTCAGCTCTGGAGCCCCCAAAACAAGCAGGATTTGGACCTGTGGGAGTGAGTCCAGAGGAGGCCATCAAGATTCTCGAAGTCCTGGAGCACCTCTCCTATTGAAGACAGACTGATAGTGCTGGGGTTATTCTGCTTGGAGAAGAGAAGGCTCCAGGGAGACCTTATAGCAACCTTCCAGTGCCTAAAGGAACCAACAAGAAATTTGGAGAGGGACTTCTGATGTGGGTCTGTAGGGATAGGACAAGGGGGCATGGTTTTAAACTGAAAGAGGATAGATTTAGATTAGATGAAAGGAAGTTCTTTACTGTGAGGGTGGTGAGACACTGGCACGGGTTGCCCAGAAAAGCTTTGGACACCCCATTCCTGTCAGTGTTCAAGACAAGGTTGAATGTGATTTTGAGCAACCTGGTCTAGTGAAAGGTGTCCCTGACTATGGCAGTGGTGTTGGAACAAGTTAATCTTTAAGGTCCCTTCCAACCCAAACCATTCTATTATTCTATGATAATTTTACTTTGCATTTTCAGGTAGCTGGCACTACTGACAGAGACAATTTCACCCGACATTCACTGCTTCTTCCTGCCCCTTTGCTGCCTTGTATCTTTTTTGGCAAGAACATCTGCATAGCCACATGGGGAACCTGATTCTGATCAAGATCCAGCTGAAAAATGATCCAGCAAAACAAACACACACACCCCACAAAAAACAAATTTAGTTTTGATCTGGATCTGTTCCCTGATCTGACTCACCATGTGGCCACACAGATGTTTGCAGCAGCACAGTGGAGGAGGCAGGGCAGAAGCAGAAGGAAACAGATTCTGGTAGAAGCAGAGAAATGCCTCTTAGCAGTGGTGTCAGGCCATGCCAGCTCGTGCTGTGAACCTACACCATGAAATACTAATCTTCCTGTCTGTGGAAATGATACTGACTGATTTCAAAGACAACACCATTTGTTAAATGCTAAAATAAAACGTTCTCTTTTTGCTTTTTTGCTTAGGACTCACTCAAGTTACGTGTGGGAACCATACCGAGGCTCTTTGTGCAAGGAGGCAAAAGCTAGGTGTATGTTTTTCTTCTATATGTCATATTCTTGCCTGGTAACCCCCAGGATCCTGGGATAAACAACTCACACTGTGGCTTGTGGCAGCTTACTCTCTTCTGCAGAACAAAAGCCCCTCAAGATGCGATTGACCTTGAGGAGTACAGGTTCTCTTGCCCTAAGGTTACAAATGCTCCCGTGTGCTAGGAACAATTAACCATCAGCCTTAAAGGAACACATGAAAATAACGTATCAGCTGACGGTGGTGCATTTTGTATTGCCCTGGCTGAGGAGAGCACAAGGCAGGATTGCAAAATTTGACAGTATTTCTACAGCAGCTATTAAGCAAAAGATTTTTTTTCAGCAGTGTTTTTTTGATGTTGGTGTAAATAGCCAAACTGCTGCAAAGTCATTCCTATTGACTAAACAAAGGTTGTTCCTCTTGGCAGTGTGGTGGAACCTCAGCCCTGTGGGTCAGCCTGCTCATTTCAGCAGTAACATAGTGAGAGGATGCCCCTGTGTGTAAAGGGGTGCAGTATGGGTCATCACAGTTAGGTTCTGTGGGCCATGAGGTTCCATGCGGCACAAATGCACACATGCATGTTTTTAAACGGGCTGTACTAAACCAGGGAAACAGCATGTACAGGACAGCTGCATCACCGCATTATCAGCAGCCTCACTTAATGCTGGCAACAGATGTTGAAGAACCACTGGAAAAAAAGTGTCCCTCCCTTGTCTCTCCACTGCCACTGCACAAGCACTGCGAGCTTTTCTGAAACAAATTTGAACATTGGAAATAGATGATCTTTAAGGTCCCTTCTAACCCAAATCATTCTATGATTTGAGTGAATTACTGTGTTATGAACAAGGATGTGGAAGGGGACTGCAGGCATATGCTGAATGGTGCAGTTTCTGTGGTACTGGTCTTAATATGCTTATTGTCATAGATACGACAGGCTTATACACCAGTGAGATATAAGTTAACATCTGTCTTACTGCCACCGTGGGTTCCACGAGCTGTAACGGTGCACATGACCGGGCTGAGGAGCAAGAAAATAGTGAGGTGTGATCTGAAGATTCAGGAGTAACAGCAGACTTTGATGCTTTCTAAAATCCACAATCTAGAAGCAGAGCTGGAGAGAGCTCCTGAGGTTATCCAAATAATTTCTGTCATTTTCCAGCCACCTGCAGTGAGCCCTTTGAAACTCTGTGATCTGAGGACAGAAAACCTTTACAGCTCTGCAGGAGGAGGAAGTCTGCACCAGGAAGATGTGTTCTCTGAACTGAGCGCCAAGAGAGAGCAGCAAAAGAGGTGAGACTGCAGGAGAAATCTTGTCGTGCAGTAAAGCGGGCATTCATTTTCTGCTGTAATAACATAAACTCCTTGGCCACCTGGTGGCGGTTTGGAGGGATAGTCTTGGCCTCCTGCCTTCCTGTCCCTGCGGTGACAATCCATCCATCCATCCACCAGTCCTCCTCACTGGAGGGTCTGCAGGGTGGGCAAGGGAGAAGAAACCTCTGACCTCTCTCTAGAGCAGGCTGAAGACCTGCATAGTCAGGGTGGGCTAACTTGCTTAGTGGGAGCAAGGAAATGACTTTTTCACAACTGATGAAATATTCTTGGCCCTGACAGTGTCCACCTTCGGGCACTAAAAGAAGTGGAAGTGAATGAGGTTTTCTGCAAACATTGCATTGGCCTAACCAAATGAAAGGCTGAAAGGAAAATAACACCCGCCTGAGATTCCCCCACCTCATAGGCAAATAATGGTTGTTTTGGAAGGGAAACCAGCTTCATATCTCTGAGCTGTGTAGTATTTAAAATCTGTCCCATTTCACTTGTTAACTTTAGGACACTTTCAGATAATCAGACACAGGAAGTTTAGATGGCTGATCCATTTAGAATGATTTTCCATTTCTCTGGGAAAGTGGGAAATCACAGTGGCTGATTAAATCCACTTCCTGGGTGTTTGCCTATGTGGCCATGCCAAGCTGCACACAGCTGGCTGCGTATTCACAACTCAAAGGCTAACTAAAGGTGTGATATTTGATATTGTCCAGATGCCTGCATAGAGGACAGCAAGAAAAACTCACCCAAGCACTGAGGATAACTCTCAGTGGTAAGGAAGAGGGTGAATACTCCAGCCTGACTGACAGTTGTGAAGCTGCATTGAGTGAGACCTCTGATAAGGACCTCATTGACAGGATTTCACTTGATTCTTCTTGCTACTCCTGTCTCTCCCAGTCTTCCTCAGGTACTGGACCTAAACCTCTGGGGAAGCATCAGCATTGGGTAATGATACTTGCTACTAACCATTTGCAGATTGGTGTACCAGTAACTGCAGTGTTTTAAGAGATCTGGCTTCTGTGCTCTAGAGCAGCAATCTGGAAATATCATTGGAGAGGCAGACCCTATGAAATCCATTCTAATTTTTAAGCAGGACATGGTGGCCAGCTGTGTTGACCATCAGTTGATTCAACAACACGGATCTGTAGAATTAAGAGGAGCAAAGATGGTCTTAAACCAGCTTAGCATCAAGTCTAGAGGAAGGATGTGCTGCTGTTTTCTACCTTGTGTTGTTAATTTATGGCAGTGACAAGTAAGTCTAAAACACTGGTGTTTCACCTGAGCTATATTTTAACCCAGTTGGCACTGCTGAAAGTATTGGCTGAGCTAATGATTAAGGTTTAACTAGGCAACTGGGAATTCTGGAAAGATATGCAACCAAAGAGATGCATTCAATAAACAGTTTAAAAACGAATTGTGTTCTTCTCATCAAAAATAAAGCCAAAGCCCTCTCCAGACCTGGAAGCAGAATTCCTGCTCTTCACCACTTATTGAATATTATATTTAAGAATATTAGAAACATTAATTATGTATTATTCCATTAATTATTCCATTTGGAATATATATATATTCCAATATATATTACATATTATTCCAAATACATATTAAGTAGAGTACAAAAGTACAACTTTGCTACTATTGTTAATGATAACTTTTTGGGGGGTCTCAGTAAATACTGGCATGTGAGGTTTTGCCTTACATTTCTTTCAAGGGCAGAATCGAGCTATTAAAATTTAGAAAAACAAATGTTTTAGAAAAAGCAGAAGTATCATTAAACCATTCAAAGCCTCTGTGTACCAACGGTAATATAAGCAATATCTCTTTAATAAGAACAGAAGCAGTTTGGAAAAACCTAAAGGAATGGCCAATTGTCCAGTGACCACAGAGGTCTTAGATTATGATCTTGTGGTCTCTTTAGGTTTAATGAGACCTTTTTTAGATTTAATATGATTTCCATAAACTGGGTATGATTTATTATGATCTCATCATCTTTATAAATTGAGTAAACTATGCCCCAGGTGTCTCACAGTGCAGCAGGGCAATGCCTGATAGGACTATCAAAGTGAATGCTTGGGCATAAATCTGCCCATCTTGTAACCAAATCTGCTAGCATTTGGTTACAAGATTATTGGGAGTGGTTTGAAATCTAGTATTACATAGGGGATGGGGGGTGTGCAGATGACCCAGATCCCAAATTACAAACACCTGGCCATAATAACCAAGATTCAAATAATCACAAGCACAGTAGCCTTTACCCACTGTCACTAATAGATATATGTGTTTTGCAGAGAAAATACCTCATAAAACTTTAGCAACTGATGGATTTTATTCAGCAAGGCAGTTATTCAGCAAGCTGACCTCTGTGACTCAAGACTGCGTCAAGGTTTGGAGAGGCATTTAAATCCCTCAACACTTAACTTTGGAAGCGTGTTCTACCCAATCACTTCAGTGAATTTCTCACAGAAGAACTTGTTGTTGAAAACAGTCCTTCTGATCAGGAAAGGAGAAGTCATTTGAGCAAAACCGCTGTTATTTAAAAGTAGTTGCAGCAACAGAGCCACATAATCTACACCCTTTGGAAGCTGTTGAGTGTTATTTCAGGCTCTTGAGTCAGGCATACCAGTCTTTCAGAATGTCTTTACTTAAATAAAAGCCCCTATGGAATTTAGACATTTTTAAAGTATAGTATTATGGAAATTGTTCAGTGAAAAATTGGTAACAGCTTCAAGTTTTTACCTAAGCAGTAAAATACATGCCCATCAATTAGAAGCTATGAAGCTGAACTCTCTGGGCTTGGGCTTGGTGGCACATTCTTTAGACTGTGTTCCTGCCCTGGACCCTGCACATTAGGTGCTTAGGTACAGTTGGTTCTTTTAATAGACAAGAGTAATTAGACCCCTGCTACATATAGCATCATTTTAAGCATGCGTATGTGCACGTTATATTCATAAGTCAGGAACAAGACTTTTCTTCTCTATACATTGCACCTGAGATTACATGGGCTAACATATGAACAGCCAGGTAGTACCCCTGTATGTAGGACAATATTTTCCTTATCAATCAGGCAATTTCAATAATTTTAAGGCTAATCTCAAGATCTTATTCTTACACCTCTGCATCTGATTAAAAAAATCCTCTGATTAAAAAGTGAATCCACGCATCTGCAATTATTCCTGTGCCTTGACTTTCCAATCACTGGATGAGGCCCTCAGGTATTTAAAACAACCCAGTGCAAATGCTGACCAGGAACTATGCATGTATGATCCTGCCTGAGAACAAGGGGATGGGTGAGCTGGTTTGCTCCACTTGAGCTGTGCGTGGCTCATGAGCAGTACCAGTGCTTGGTATGTCACCAGCAGGGAGGCTGCCAAGTAACCCAAAACCCTGGCTCTCAGAGGAAGAGATTCAACAAGGCCAGGGACACATCTGCACACCCATCTCCATCACACAGCATTTTCCAATACATTTTTCTCACCAAGTTGGTCATTTAGGAAGAAGTTGAACTGGTAAATCACTGTACTTCCCTCCCTGTTTCAGGTTCATCACAGGCTCAGGAAGATGCAGTGTTCTCCAGCCCAAACCCCTGCCTAATTCCATCTCCTCCAAAAACCCCTTCACCTGCATCTGTAACAGGTGTCGTGGCAAGACCCTGGAAAAAAAGGAACCATAGGATAAGATGCCTAAAAACACCCAGCCAAGAGGACAGGCAGTGGATACAGCAATGCCAGCCAAGGGCTCATCAAGAAACTTCAGCCCAGCCTCTGGACAAGAAATTTGCTCTTCTGAGCCAGCACAGCATGCTGGCTGCCTCTGGATCTCCAGGGCAGCACCAGCCTGCTGGGAGCACTGGCCAGCAAAGGCCTATTTCAATACCAACAGCTGTTGGTATTGAAACAAGCATCAGGTATGCACACTGCCAGCAGCAGTGCCTGCAGTGTGTCTGGGCAAAACAGAAGCGACTTCACAGCAGGAAAAAGCAGACTTCTGTGTTGTCTCTGGAGTCGCCTGTCTGTTCTGTAAAAAACCCTCCTTTTATTTGTGCTGACATTTACTTTTGTGTGTCTAGCGCTTAACTAAACATTTCCTCATGTTCCTTATAGCTTGAGCACTGAAAATTTTGTATTTTCTTAAATAATAGCCCAGAATTTTCTTGTGTTCTTTCTGCTCCATTCTCATGGACTGATGCCTATATCTGTTGCAGAGTTCTTGTAGTGGCAGTTGTTCAAGACTCTCCTTAACTGAACCCCAGCACAAGCTCCTGACATCACACTTCTTATTTTTTCTCCCCTTAAAACTTACATTAATTCATGTTAGAATGAGCTTTGGAAAATAAAGTAGGCATTTGAGAAGTGTTACATGCACCAAAACATGGTTATTTATGAACCTGCTTACTGTAAGATTAGCATCTTGTTGCTTCTTTGAAGCAACAAAACTGAGGAACTGTGAATGACACTTTGATTTTTGAAGTTAACATAGGCATTATAGAGCAGTATAGGCAGAGAGTACATGCCTTGTGTGGGAAGCTGGTGTGTCTTCTGCTGCTCTCAAGCCTGGCAGCTTTCAGTTGAGTTTTCAGAGTGAGAGACAGCAGAGCTGGTAGGGAGAATGCAGATATCCAGACCCTGAGTGCAGTTTCACCACAGTGTTTCTCTCTTTTCTCTCAGGCCCATCGTGGGTGAAAGCTCTCCTGGAAAGATCAACCACCACCAGCCAGCTGTCTGCTCACCCACAAAAGCCTCACAGAGGTCTGGACTGATGAACACTGCTTGGCCCCTGACTGCCAGGGCCATGCTGCAGCCATTGCCACACAGACCCACTTCTTTAACATCTCAGAAGAGAAGTCCCCAGTCATAGAAGATATCCAGGTGGCAGTATGTGTTGGATCTACATACACAGCACAGTCTTGAAGGATTGATGCTATCTTCTTTCAGCTTCTTCTACAAGCTAAATGCAGAGCTATGCAAGTAGAGCAGTTCAAACAAATAACATGATTTGCCTCAATTAAGGCTACAGCTGGTCCAGAACTGCTTTCTTCAAAGAGCACCTGCTGATCAACAGAAGAGCTAATAAATCTCTTATTATAGACAAACATGGTTATTTTTGCAGCCTTCACGCACTAAAGCAGAGCAAGTTCTAGTGTATTTCCTCTCATCCACACTATGCTCTGCTCTGCGAGTCAGGCAGGGACACTCAACCAAGCAGAACATGGAGCTTGCAGTTTGCGGAGGGACAGCGCATTCCTTCTCATCCCCCTGATCTAGCAGCAGCCCACAATGCATCGTATGCAGCCCTGGATGTTTAACATGTAAGGGACAAGCCAAGGGCTTGAGAGGAAGCAATGTCTGGAGCGGGTTGTAAGGGGGAGCGTGTACGGCCTGAGGAAGAGCTCAGGAAGATGAGGTGTTTTCAGAGCTCATGCTCCCCCAGGAGCTCACCCATTCACAGGCATCTGAGGATCTTGTTGCCTACATTGCTATGGGAGAAAATACTAACAAAGTGGCTTGCAATATTAACATGTTTGTTTGCTCCATTGTTACCTGGAAGGATTTATCTTGTTTCCTATGGATAGAGGCATACTGGAATTTCATTAGCATGTAAGCAGGCGTCAAGAGCATCCTCTGCATGTGCCTTTATTGTCAGGCATCTCATCTCTAGCTTTTTAGATCAAACAGACTTTCTAATTTCATATGACTGGATAATTTTAAGTAATGCTGCCACAAAGACAAGGCAGGGAAGTAGGGGAAAATCCTTTAATTTTTTTTTGTTTTCAATAGGGCATTTGTTTCACATTTGGGTGAGATTCAAACTGTTGGTTTGAGTGGCTGCAGACTGAGATGCTGATCCAAATGACTGTGCCTTAAAACTCTATTGATGTTGCAGTCTGAAACCATGCATCATTGCATTTTTTCCCATTTAAATTACTATGCTAGAGATATATTTTTAAATTGGTTGATAAACAGTGATTACATGATAGGTTAATGAATTGGTTTATGTTTTCTTTCTGCTGGTCAGCTTAATGTAGAGGAGCAGAATAATACAGAAAACACCAAAACTTTGTCTCATTATGATTATACTTGTACCACTTTTTCCTACAAAATAGTCTGGAGCTTTAAGCTAATTTGCCCAGTTTTGGCAAGTCCTAGGGGAATTCACCCATCAAAAATCATTAAAACCTATGAAGTATGTGATCCTGTGCAATACTATGGGTGCAGGCAGGATTTCCCATCAGGTGTCGCCCAACACCAGTGCCTGTGTCCCTAAACAGGCTCCTAAAATTCACTTTTTGTCAGTGTTGCTGACCATGACCACCACCAAAACAAAAATCTGGCACAGAGAATGAGGGAAGACTTATTAGTTCTCAGCACGTGGAACCTTAGCAGGTAGCAGAGCCAAGCATTGGTGGACAGCTCTGTTTGAGGCTTGAGGTTTTGTGTACCACCTTCATTGTGTGATCTGGCCTGCTGAGTAGTATGTACAAGAGTATGTGCTCTGAAGCTAAACACATAACATAACTCAGTGCCAGGCTGTCATGCTTGGAGCAGCAGGGAGGCTTGTTAAGAGGACAAGCTTGTGATCACAGACAGACCTGATGGCTGGAAGAAGGGCTGGTTGTCTCCTCTGCCGGTAGTGGGTACACCTCAAGGCTGCCATGCTGCTGTCTGTTGCAGATTCCAGGACAAGCAAAATAAATAAGGCTGTTGCAGATCAGATCTGCACAGCTGTAAGAGATCCACAGAGGAAATTGTTCTCTGGTTTTAGCCTCTGTTCATCCACCTTCCACCTTTTTCATCTAGAAAATGTAAAAGCCAGCCAGGGCTTTATGTGCTTATTACAAAATATCAGGCATGATGGGCTACCCAGGAATTCTGTTCTCTCATCCCAAAAAGGAAATACACTGAGAGTTTCACTCTGAGTTTTCTTGTCACTGGTTCCTCTGCTAAAATTCTGTGTTGGTCTATTGAGTATGGACAAAATCCTTTAATGAATGAGCTTATTTCTCTCCCTGCCTTTGTAGACTCTATTAATATCTATTTCAGTAGGATCTTTGCTTTCGGTTGGAAGCAACTAGTTTCACATGTACATTACCAGCATCCAGCCCCTCATTCTTGTAAGGAGTTGCTGATGGCTTTAAGTATCTCACTGCCTTAATGGGATTTACTGCCGGCTGCCAAATTGATATCTAGAGTGTAAGCAGGAGAGAGGGGTGAAAACTACTCCCCCTCCCCCTCTCCCCCCGCTATTAATAAATCAGCACGGCAGGGAAGTGCTTTCTGCTGGGAGCTGAGTCCCATCAGCACATGCTGCTGAGGGAGGGGGTGGTTAGCTGGGGCAGCTGCCCTGCAGGGAGCAGGGCTAGCAGCAAAGGGATGTGCTCCAAACTGACACTGCTGTGTCTTTAGAAGCACAGTCCACCCAGGAGGCCTCTCAGCCTCTTAGCTGGTGTCCTGCGAGCCCCTCTGCTGGAGTAATGCCCTGCATACTGAAAGGCTCTGCTCAGCCAGAGCTTTAGAAAATAATTGAGAAAGAAGTGTGGACTGCATGCCAGCCAGCCAGTTACTGCGGTGTCTAACAGCCCTTCCTCGTCCTGAAGGGAGCATGGCTGAGACAACATCGCACCCAAATGGGGTCTGACCCGTCCACCAAACAAAACACCCACCACTGACACATCCTCTCCCCATTGCCATGAGGAGCCTTGCTGTGCCTGTGCATCCCCAGCTAGAGCTCAGCCTGATTGTGTAAGGGAATAATTGAGATGATTTTTTAAGCATGTCGGGGGGTGATGGCCTTGCAACAGGATCCTCCTGCATGGCGCAGTGTAAACCAGAAAATGAAATGTTGAACTCCTGGGTGGACAGTTGCAGTATCATTTATAATGTAAAACCTGTGCTTGAGGAAGAGAGTGACTGCACATGCATCCAGGCGAGCCGCCGCTTTGCTTGAAGAGCAAGAAGAACATCTTGAAATGGACGCTAGAGGGAAGAAGAGGGTCTCACAAGTACAACTTTCACAAGAGTCGAAAACCAGCCACAAGCAGCTCCAGAGCGTCTGGGAGATGTTCGGACTCCCTGGGCTCAGCATTATTTTTTTCTTACCTTCTCCAGCATCCAGTGTTCTGGCCTTGTATGACCCTCTTGAATGCACCATGCTGTATCACGTACGAGTTTGATTTATTTGGAAATACTTCCTTAGGAAACCCGCAGTGCCCATAAAATGTAATGGAGAACATCCTGGGCCCCCCCTTGGCATGGAAAAGCCGTGGTGCTATAGAGCACCTGTGGTGCTAACAGGGCATCTGATGATGCTATGTGCAACCCTTCATGTCTTGAGATGATTTTTGTCACAGGCCATAGCTGCAAACAGGCTCTAGACTTCATGGCTTGATCTCAAACTGTATCCCCATCTTGCCTCTTGCCATGCCCAGCTGAACTGAGGTGGTCTGGGGAGGGGAAGGGGGTTATCCACACAAGACCTGGGTGCTCCTACAGTTGCAGCAGGAGCAAGTGTCTGTTGAACCTGCAGCTCAGCAGCCGGCCTGGCCACCTCAGCTCTCAGGCTCTGGTGGACAATGCTCCAGGAGCACCACACCGTGTGTCAGGCTGTGCTCCCCTGTGTCCCCTCCTAGGGAGATGTCTCTGTGTGTCCAGGCTCTGGAGCACAGGGCACATGGGATGCCTGCATGGAATGCTGCTAGGCCTGAGCACGAGGGGCCACACTGCCCACACAAATGGGCAGGGATGGAGAGGGGCTGTGGTGTCATGCTGGCATTTGGGATGGTGGCCAAAAGTGCCAGAGGGGGACTTTGTGTGTGAGCATGTGTGTGCGGCTCTGTGCGTACGTGCATCTGCTCCCTGCCAGGTATTGAGCCCTGATGAGAACAGCTCTGGCATCACTGCCACCGTGCCCTCAGCCAGGAGCAGAGGGCATGGAAGGTTGAACCAGGGCAGCAGGAGGGGTTTCAGGCTGCAGGAGAGCTTACCCAGCAGAACACTGATTATTCTGAGTCAGCCATTGCCAATCTGGGGCCAACGTGGAAATAGCAAAGAGCTGCAAAAGCACTCCTCCTCCATTTGCAGGTCTTGGCAGGATTTGTGTCTCCCGCTGCATGCTTCAGCCAGCACAGACCCCCAGGGAGGCTCTGGCAGAAAGGCTGTGAGAATCCTTTCATGTGAGGTGCCCCAAGAGCTGTCCTACCCCAGGGCACAGTCCCCATCTGCCCTGCTGCAGCCCTTCCCTGCCCCTGGGTCAGATGGAGGAGATGAGGACCAAGCAGCTCTGCAAGTCTCAGCCTCACTACTTCCCTCTCTTTTGAGGTGTCGGTGCAGTGGGGAGCACCTCCAGGGTCAGTGGTGTAGTTGGGTCATCCCAGCATCTTCAGTGGTCAAGCAGCATTTCAGCCTCACAGGAAGGCAGCAAGAATCCTCTTCTCCTACCCATGGCCAAGGTAAGCTCTGGAGTAGCACCCTGGGGTGCATGGGGTTGGGGTCAGTCTTTCTGGTTTACAAAGCCTCAGGCCAGATTCTTAGCTGGTGCAAGCTGGTGTTGTCTCCCCGATTTTCACCCAAGCCACATTATATGTACTAGCTGCAGAGCTGGTCCTTCCCTCTCTAAGCACTGTGCCCATCTCAGCAAGGATCCTGGAAGGCTGGCAGGGTTTGACTGGATTATTTGATGGGCACTGGGGCTGTTGCTGCCACATGCAATTCATTCCTGTTCTGGATCATGGAGCTTGAACCATCTTTCCTATTTTCAGTGTTCCTGCCATGGCTTCATTTGCAGCATCATCACTGTTCAGCAGCTGCCTGAGCTGCATGTCCAAGTAGAGTACCAGAGCTCAAGGGCAACTCCCGTGCTCAGCAGCCACCCACATCTGTGTCCTGCCCACCACCAGGAGGTATTGCTCAAAGCTTGGGAGCTTCAGTCCAGGAGCAGTGTGCTTTGGTCCTGGAATGTTGTTGATCCAGTGGGCCCAAGGTTCTCTATCTGCTCAGGCTTTTCATGGAGGTAACCAGCTCTTTTATGATGGGATCAGGCTGGCTTGGGATGAGAAACCCAGGGACATGCTGGTGTTGATCGAGGTGAGGAGGCAGGTTTCAATTCACTGGCTCTGAGGATATTCATGATGCTGTCAGGAAAATAAATACAGCTCAAACACAGGAGAGAGGTGAATATAAGGAACCACAAGAATACCTCTGCAGGGTAAATCTTAACCCCCTAAGCCCTCACCCCTGGTCCTGTGTCATCTCCAACTGTAGCAAGTAGCAGATGCCTGGAGAAAAGCCATTAGAAAATAGGAACAGGACAAGTAATTTCTCCTTGTGTTGCCCTATCTCTTACCTAAGTGCCTGTTGCACAGGACAAATGAACACCAAAATGGGCCCAAAATGCTCTCCCAGCCTCCAGCAATCTGTGAATTTAAATCTTTGCATTTAATACATGGCATTGGTTAGATATTGTTAGGTTCGGCTGGTTTTGGGGCGAGCATCCTTCCGCAGCTCCTTGTCCCCATGCCACAGCCTGAGGGTGGGATGCAGCTGACATGACTGACAGTGGCTCCACGTTTCCAAAGACTTGGTGTCGTTTTGTCTTTTTCTGAGTAACGGAAGCCCAGAGTAGCAGCCAGGAGGGGACACAATGTGTGCCTGCCAAGCAGAGTGGAAATCCAGAGAGGCTGCCATTGCTCCTCATTCTCAGACTGGTAGTTACCTCCAATTCTCCCCGCTCCCCCCCAGCACTGCCTCATGCTACCTCTCCCCTGCTCCATGGCTTCCTCGAGCAAGCTGTCCCTTGTAGGACCCGCCACTGCGGCTTTCCCCTTTTTGCTCTGTTTTGGCTTCCTGGGTCTCATTGGTACATCCTGCCAGTTTGCTCTGGCTCCACACGCTTCTGCCTTGTCTTGCAGGGCTGGTGTGAGCAGTGATGCTTCATTGCTGCCATCACTGTCTTCCCTGTGCAGCATCCCTAGATGACACATTTGGGTACTCTCCCTTCAAACTGTGGTGTGCAGGCACTTTGTGCTCCAGCGTTATCACTGGCTGCCTGTAGCCCCACTGCCCAATTCGTGCACAGTAGCTGATATTGCCTGCCAAACTACAGAGCAAGCAGCAGAATCATGCATGGGAGAAGGGAAAAGCATGCCAGGCTCCATCCCTCTGTAACATCCCAGCCAGTGTCACACTCTCCCTGGCATGCCCATGCCCCTGCATGGGCAGCAGGCACCATGTCTGATAGGTGAGTACCTAGGGCTGTGGGTGCAAATACATGCATCCAAATTCCTGCCAGTGCTGCAGAGAGGAAGAGCTGTCCCAGCCACATCCCCTGATGACCTTGTCACCCAGCAGGGACCTGCCACAGTGCCAAGTGCTGCTCTTCCCTGTGGCTCAACCCTGCAGCATCCCGCCTTTTCCTTATTTGTTTTTCTCCCCTTGAGAGCTATTCTTTCCCTCCCATATGCTGTAATAATTACAAGCAATAACTCAGCAGCTGCTCTGCTATTCCAGGCTCAGCAGAGCCACGCGCCTCCGCCTTCCATCCCTCCCACAGCTCCAGGTCAGCGTCTTGGCTCCGGCAATCAGGGATTCCTGTGATTTCTGCCACTTGGGAGGATCTGGACTCTTCTCCCCTCCGTTGCCATCTGGCTCCTGCCCAGACACCCTAGGATCACCAAGGGAGATGGGGCTGCAACATCCATCTGTTACCATGGAGAAAGCCAAGACAGCATAGGGATGCACCCCGCACCCCGGGTGAAGGCCAGTGGAGGGGGGGTGAAAGGGATTTTCTCATGTATTTGTTTTATTGTCATGCATCGGGTGTCACTCGTGAGGTCTGCTGCAGCTGACAACCACCACCATTGCTCGTGATGGATGGTACCTCCTAAGACCTCTTTCTGGAAGAGGTAGTGGTCTGCCACCATCATAGCTGGTGGACCAAGTCCCCATCCCTCAGACAAATGCAGTGCCTCTCGTGCAACACTGGCAGTGTAAAAGTGATTACAGGAAAAAACAGCTTCTTGGGTTCAGCTGCTTTGGTAGCAGCCCAACACTGCAGGCTGCAGCCAACAAAGCTAAAAATGGTGCAGAGATGGAGAGCAGAGCAGGGCTGAGAAGGCCAAATGCAGCTCTTTGGTGGTGAGCAATAGCAGTTGCAAAACCAGACTCATGTAATTAAAGGTTGCATCTTGTGTTGGCCTGGGCTGACCCCAGAGATGCCTTTGCTAAAGAGATAAGAGCAAGGAGGCTGCCTATTGCCTGGAGGTCCTCTTCACTGTCCTGTGCTGCATGCTGCTCCAGCTGCATTGATGCTTGCACACACGGCCCATAGCCCCACTGGGCATGCCGTGCTATCCTCAGCACTGCACCACATCACATCCCATCCTGACAGACTCCCAAGGAGGTGATTGCCCTCCATGCAGCATCCCTGGGGCTGAGGGTAGCATGCAGCCCTCCTACTCTGGGTGTGAAGGGGTTTTCTTCTCCCTTTACAAGAGACTTCTGCCTATGGTCTATCCGACTGCTGAGAGCTCAACATGAAAGCACTTCAGGAAGAGGTGTTTATGCCTGCTCCCCTCCCCGGAGAAAGCTCTGCCACTCTGACAGCCCCAGCCTCCCCCCTGCCAGTCAGGCTGCCGAGGCCAGAAGCTCATCTCCAGCACAGATGAAGCTTCCCAGAGATGTGTCAAGACAGCTTGATCTGTGCCAATGGCAGCGAGACATGAAAGTCTGCTTTGCACTTACCCAGCCCATGGGAGGCTGCACTCCACTCCCCAGGCAGTGCAAATCCAGTGCCTGCCTGCTCCTATGTGATCCTATACCTGCTGCTTCCCATCTCCCAAAGGTGGCATTCCCAGCCCAGTTGCAGTGGGCCTGGGACAGTGACAAAGCCCCACAGCAATGTGAGGCAAGTGTCTGCAGCATGGCCAGCACCTGAATTCACTTTTGGGAATCTGGGGTGCAGGCAAGCTGCCTGTTCTTCCTTCCTCTTGTGTGCTCCTCTTTACTGAGATAGCAAAATGCTGGGGGTTAAAGAAAGGGTTTTACTTAGGGATGAGATTTGCCACATTCACCAGCTCGCAGTGGTCCTGGCTCTTCTCACCTCGTTTCCACATGGAGATGTGTACCACAGCAGTGACATCAGCCAGCCTGTCCCTGCAGGCAGTGGATCCTGCAGGATGTATGGGGCAGGTCTCTCTAAGGTACAGGGGCAGGTGCTCTTTCCCATGGTCTTCCCAAAGCTGTAAGTGGGAGTCTGCAAGGAGGAGGGTCTCCCCAGGAATTTTGCTTCCCAGGTTGTGAATGCTGCTGCTGGCACCGCTTCAAGTGTGGCAGTAGGCAAGGTCAGGATCTGTGGCTGAGGATTTTGTGCCACAGAGGTGCAAAGGTAACCGTGAAAACTGCATCCCTCTGCTTTCAGGCCAGCAGCCGCAGTGCTCTGCCTTGCATTCCTCTCCACCCAGAGAGCACTTGGAAGACGTGACATGGTGCTTATCTGAGCTGGCTTTGATGCTCCACACTCTGTGAGACCCAAGCACAGGTTTCAGTGCTGGCGCTGGTGGCACTGGGACGTGCTGGAGGACCACTCACCCGGGAAGCAACACGTGCCTCAGTCACACCTCCCACACGGGAGTGGGCAGCCCCAGGAAGAGGCAGCTCGTACAGGCGAGCTGGCAGCTCCATCTGGCTCCGCTTCGCTGGAGCTGCCGAGGGCGGCTGGCGGGGGCTGTGGGTGGCGTGCCGGGAGTGGGCGAGGAGGAGGAGGAGGGGTACACGTGCCCTGCACTGCCAGATTCCTCTTGGCGGGCACTAACCCTCCATGAAATCACCTGTTCTGCCCAAGAGAGGGGTGAGGGGTTTAGGGGACCATTTACGGTGGCTGCTGGAGCTCAGCTGGACAGGAATGTGCTGTGGGGGCTGCAGCTGGCCCACACGCAGTGACCCAAGGCTGGGCTTCTTGCCCAGGAGCTCCAGCTGCCGCATGCATTGGCCATGCGGTGAAGTCTCTTTGAGGCTCTGCTCATTTTCACGGGTCTCACACTTGCTTTTACCCTCCCAAAAGACGGTGAGGTTTTCCCTTGAAGCTGCAGAGGTGAGAGCAGGCTCCTCACTGAAACAGGGCAGCTGGGGCATTGATGAGGATAAAAACACGTGGGGTTAGCGCTGCACCCCGTGCCTTTCTGAGCCCAGGCTAATTCACAGCAAAACTACAGCCCTTATCTCCATCCAAGCTTTGCAGCAGGGTAACTGCAGCCACTTGGTTGTTGGTTTCTTCATTTCAGTCTCTTTGATCATGTGCCACGATTAATCTGATCTCCACGAGGCAGGATGAGTAGGAGTCAGAAGAGAAATTGCAATCGTCTGTGCCTTTGGCATGCCAGAATGGAATAATTCCCTAGGCTCATCTCCACACTGGCAGCTCTAGGAAAAGCCCCGTCACTTTAATGGCCAGGAACACTGTGCAAGGCTGAGAGACACTGATATAAATGGAAATACTCGACCCATCTAATTGTGTAGCTCCCTTCAAGGGTTTCTTACCTCTCTTGGAAAGCATCACCAGCACAGAACAGAGATGACCATGCCTGTTTTACACTGACCACCACGCCATGTGCCATGATTAACCTATATCATGGATTATGATCCAAAGCATATTCTGTATAGAAAGTCTTTCTCTCATCCTCTATTTATCCAACTGATTATTCCAGCTAGTACAGCTCTGTCCACCCTCCATTTGTCCAGCCGATTATCCCTTCTCAGCTCACCCTCACTTCTGTTGAATTATGTTCTGTAGGGCTTTTTCCAGCTTCTTTCTCTGATTTCTCAAACCATTTTGCATCATAATCCCGTTCTCAGGTGTGCTGGCCATTCCTCCTCTTGCTCTTCTCGCTAAACTGAATACCTGAACAGGTTAACAATCTTACGCCCTCTCTGTTTTGACCTTAGCAGCCAGTATTTACTCTGCACTCTCTCTACAGTATTTTTCACCTCTGTAACCATTCCCCAGGCTTACCTACAAGAATACATACATACATACATTGTTACATACATACAATCCATACATATATATATATTGTTATCCAGAACAATGGCTAAAGACTTACAGCAAAATACATTGTCTCCTTTTCCTCCCTGCAAAGCTGGTGGGTCCACAGTGGGAGGAGGTTGGATGAGTCTGACACAGCTCAGCTTCAACAAATCCCTGTTGGTGGTGGCACGGGACAGTCTACACTTGCTCACTCACTGGGGCAAAAGCCAGAATCAGGTGGAATACATGAGCAATGGGGGCTGCTGCTCTTCCAGTGCTTCACTGTATGGTCTTGATTGCATTGGAGAGCAGCCCAGCATGCCATGCCAGTTCTGACCAGCCTTGCTAATGGGGCATGATAATAAGATCTGCTGTGGATTTCATGTCCTTGCAGTCTCCCATGCACTTCACTGCCACACCAGCACCCCTCTGCCAGGCAAATGATGCATGGTCTCAAAACCAAGTATATCCCAGGGGAAGAGTGAAGATGAAGGCTGTCCTGTCCCTCTGGACCTCTCCCCCAGTGTCCCTGTGGTGCCTCTTGCCAGTTGCCACCTATCATTGCTGGTTACCAATAACCCTCATCTCCCACTCTGCCCCCAGAGCCCAGCTCTTCTGCGGAACAGCCAGTACATCTCATGTCGGTATGTTTTCCAGGAGCAAAACCTGGCTCGTTGTCAGCCTCCTCAGTGTTCCCCACGTGGAGCAGACCTTCTTTGCAAAGCAGTTTTAGAAGGAAGCCCATTGAGAAGCAGCTTAGGCTGAGAACCCCAAATGGGCCCTTACGAAAACACCTTCAGAGGACAGTTCTCACAAAGACCCTGATTCTCACCTGGGACTTACCTAAGAAGAAAATAAAGAGGACGAGGCTGTTAATGCAGGTTTACGGGCAGAGGAATAGCTCACAAGTCCCTGCAGCCTCTTATGTGGATCAGGCTGGGCTCAGCCCCTCTCCTGCCTGATGAATGGGGCTGGCGCTGGCTGCTCCTGTGCCCATCTCCGCTGTGGGGCGATGGGTTGGAGCCAAGCAGAGCCATGCTTCCTCCTCTCTGGCGTTGTGGGACACAGATGCCAATTGCTCCCTTTCTGTTTCTGGCTGGGCTGGGGGATCTAAATACCCCAAGCTGATGTTGGATTCAGGGAAGAAGCCTCATTGCCTTATAAGTGATGATGGACAACTACCTAGTGATTGGCAAGGTACAATTTTGGGGTCTGTACCTGCTGTGTGCAGTAAACTCCATCACTGGGCACATGCATAACATTAATATGCACCCATGGAGTGCTGAAAAAGCTTTGAGAACTGATCCCTGTGGTTCTGGGTCCCTGTGGGGATGGAGAGTGGGCTCCCTCCCCACACAGCCTTAGGAAGTGAGCAATTCCCTTCCTAAGCCTTGTCAGAGGACAACAGGGATCAGGAAGGTGGCAAGATGTTGAGACTGGAGAATCCCAAAGAGCCATTTCTCTGCTCAAGCAGTTGTACTTCTGTTTGCAGCACCAGGGCTGAAGAAAGGACTTGGATATGTCACCACTGCCCCCAGGTACCCCTCACACAATGGTGAGGCACTGGAATGGGTTGCCCAAGAAAGTTGTGAGTGCTCCATCCCTGGCAGTGTTCAAGGCCAGGTTGGAAGAAGCCTTGGGTGGTGGCATGGTTTAGTCTGAAGTGTCCCTGCTTATGGCAGGGGGGCTGGAACTAGATGATCTTAAGGTCCTTTCCAACCCTAACTGTTCTATGATTCTATGATTTCTTGGCTGCCCAGGGAACTTCCAGGTGATCCTGTTCTGCTGTGGTTATGACAGGCAATATAAAATCAGCTGAGAGTTGTACTGGCAGCATCATTTGGAACAAATGGATTAATGCTCCCTTTAGCTTGATGAAGGGGTTTTTGTTAATGAATTAAAAGTTAGCCTGAATTAAGAGTGCTCATTCAGAATTTCAAATGAGAGTCAAAATGACTTTCTATGGTTCCACTAATCCAGATTTCTGATCTTATTTATTTTGGATTCATTTTCCAACATTTTTATTGATATAAAACATCAGTCAGACATGCTGCTGCTGTTTTGAAAGAAACATTTTTGTCTTTTATGGGGTGCAATGCTTGATATAAACACCTCTTCTAAGCATCTTGTATCAGTCCCTCCTTCCCTGGCAAAATAAGCTATGCTAAAGTGCTGATATAGTTTTACAGGGAGATAGATATCTGTGTGCACAAAGAAATGACTGAGAAAGTTGTTCCACCTTAACTACTCCAATAGCTGTAAATCAATGCACCTTATGAGCACTAACAAGGCTTGAAGCAGTGGCCAGAAGGCAATGGCAGAAGTATCTGTGGCAGTTTATGATCTGTTTTAATTCCTGTTCCCTTCCCTCTCACTCTTTCCAAGCTGCTCGGTACTCTTTCGACTGCTTGGGATTGCTGCACCTGTAGCAGAAATGATGGGAAGGGCTGGGCAATGTGTTTTGATCTCCATAACACACTCAGCTGTGTTTAGCTTAGACAGCCCTGCTCCCCTCAGAAGCTCCCCCAGTGCCCAGCTGGATCCTGCTAGGAAGCCAGTGGAACTTTCCGCACAGGGGAAGCTGCCCCAAAGCCCCCCATCCAGAGCAGCTGCTGGGTCAGCACTTCACAAGGTGCGCGGTAATTATGTTCATCAAACTCTGCATTGCAAAGAAGAGCTTTATAAGGTACCATGTTCTGCTCTATTGTTCTTAGCGCTGCTGCTGAGACCGGGTGGGTTTGGGTGCAGTCCACATCCCTCTGCACAGCAGTGCCAGGAGAAGCACTCCACTGGTTGTGTTTGAGCTGTGTTACCAGCCCGGTGATCAAACAGGAGCCACTGCTCCAATGCGGACATCACCGTCTCAGCATGCAGCACAGGGGTGGTGGAGGGATGGGTGATGACCTTGGCTTGGGAAGAGGCACCAGAGCCCGGGACAAGGAAGCGTGCGGGTGGCTGAGTCAGTCCGCAAGCAGCCTGCCTGGCATCGTCCCCAGGGCATCAGCTGCGCAGTCAGGAGCAGCAGCCTGCTCTTCCCAATACAGCTGAGGTGCCTGCAGACATTTGCAGGCACATAGGAGTGAGCTCTACCTGGGAAAGAGACCGGTGGACTTCAGATGGGGGAAGAGCTGTGGCTTCCCAGCACTCCCACATCCTGCCAGCCCATGGCAAAGCAGCGACCAAGGTGTCCTTCAAACCCAAGGCAGCTTGTCTGCAGGAGAGGGAATAGGACAGAAAGAAAGGAGAGCTGCCTTTTTAAAAGTGCTGGCTCTGGGTGACCCCCCTGCCTCCGGGTGTTGGGGCTGAAAGGCAGAGAAAAAGGGCTTGTTGACCTGATGTTAACCTTCAGCTGTCAGCCATTCAGCTCCCTGGTCCTCACATGCCGCTGCTTAATCCAGGAGGAAAAAAGTACAAAGCCTGCCCAGAGCCTGTGCCATCTCATTAACATTTGGCTTAAGTGTGATTTCTGTGCTGCACTGCCAGTACAGCAGCTCCAGCTTAAGGAGTGTTTTCCTCTGCCTTTGGTTTCCCAGGCTGTCCTGACAGCATAGAGGTTTATCAGAGCTTTTGCAGCACCATGCATGAGGACTCTGGTCCCTGAAGTGAACACTGGATAGTGAAACACAAGCACGTGGAGGCACTGGCATCTTTTGGCTTCATGAAAACCTGAAAAGAGCTCTCTGTGAGGTTGCATCATCCTTCTTTTGACCAAGATGAGGTGGTCCCCAGCAGGCACAAGACAAGACCAAATGGGCTTGACTGTTGCCTGGTACCTTTTGTTGAGGGTGGTGATTCCACAAAGCCATAAAAGCGAAACTGCAGTGTCTGGCTTGCCATCATGTCACTCATCGTGTGCATCCAGAGAAAGGGAAGGTCAGAGGGATGGTCAAGGAAGACATCACATGGGAGAGACAGCAAGGAGTACATGGGCATGTTGAGCTTCAGTCAGCTGTCTCCTGCCCCCACACGGGTGCAGACTTCATTAAACATTGAAGCTCTGCAGCTGCCTGAGCTAGCAAGTATTACGTGTGGTTCAGCACTCGTGAAGCTGGCAGGGGCACCTGCTGCCCTGCAGGCTGGCATGGGGCTGGCAAAGGTTCCCTTTGCTCAGCAGGGAGATGGCACTGCTGAGAGTGCTCCCACCTGACAAGCAGGTCGGAGGAGGGAGGCTTTATGCTAACATGAGCAGTGTGCTGTTGGTGGTGGAGGAACACAGCCACGTGCCGAACAGGGTTGCATGAGCTTGGAGATGGAGCTTCAACCCTATAAAGATGGATGGCTTTCTGTAGGCTTGGTGGACTTCTTCAGCAGAAGGACCTCTGTTTCTGTTGAGTATAACAAGTCATCCTATAGCAATAAGTCTTTTGGGGTTGAAGCTTAGTTTCTTTGATGTAGGTTAGTCCTACATCAAAGTCTAGCTGAGGACGCACACTACATGGAGAAATCACTTGCTGTCAGGCTCTCCTGGTGATCAGCTGTAGAACAGCTCTGAACCTGGGAAACCTAATGGGACAAGACTGGGATCCATGTTGCTGCTTAGGCATGAGTAAGGAGAAACCCCTGTACTATTGCAGACCAAGGATCTGAACTGCTGAGCATCCTAGAAAGCCTTCAGGGAGCAGTAGGTGCTCCCAAGGGCATGTTCCTCAGCACTCCCTCAATTCCATCCCTTGTCATCTCCTCCAGGAGTGAGGCCCATATGTCCCCTCACCATTACCTACTAACACAGGTCAAGAGCAAAGCCCCCATGCTTCCTAAACAGCATGTGCCTGTGCTTATTAACCCAGGTGATTCTTTATTCCCTACCAATTTGTCCAGTCTCGTCTTGAACCCATGCAAATGCTCACAGCTGATGGCATCCTTGGGCAAGGAGTTCCCAGGTCTGTCCCCCACTACACGCAGACCTGAGTGCTTTGAAAGCAGCCCCAGTTTTGCGCTGGGGAGAGGTAGCAAGGCCAATCCCTATGAGCCTTCTTTGGGCCATGCACAATTTTGTAGCCCTCTACCATAACATCTTCAGTCATGGCTTTTCTAGACTGCACAGGTCCTTGCTTGCAGGGGAGCTCCTCCAGGCCTTTGATCCTCCTTCATCCCTTTCTCCATGTTCCCCTGTTGTATTTTGGGTCTGAAGCAGCAAAGAGGAGCCTTTTGGGGCACAGGTCAGCGCAGTGGCTTGGCAAGCATGCCTGCTCTGCAGGGCGCGTGCCAGATGCTGCTGTTTCTTGGCACAGCCTGTGCCAGCTCCTGCGATCCCATTTGCTGAAGCAACTGGCACCACACACCATGCATAACCTGCTTGTTATGATATAGAGAGAGAAAGTCTCTGTTCTGGTATTCAGGACTCTTTCACCTCTGAAGGGTAGAGGTGACATCTCTGAGGTGGTTCTATGTGCATTGGGCTGCCTCCTGACTGCAAAGTCATCCTCCCACTGCTAAATCTCCTTTGTTTTCTGCAGAGACCCCATGATGCCTGAGGACCATAGGTGAGAGCCTGGTGTTGCCCAAGAGCTGAGAGGAGCATGTTTAGTGTTGTCCCAGCTTCTTCCCTTTGCTTTTATCCCAGGTAAAACGTATTTACAAGACAACACAGAAAAGAAAAGCAAGTAAACAAACCTCACTGTGGTGAGTAATCTCTTGGCTTATTTCATGCTGATAGGTCAGACAGACTCCAACTGGAACTTCAAACTTCTCTGAAAGCATTCAGACTATAATAAAAGCAAGAACACAGTTTGGGTCCTAAGATGAACTTTGCTGCAGGTAAGGCTGTAATGTGATCCTGTCTTAAGGAAGGATAACATTTTTTTCCCCTCAACGATTTTTTCCTTCCTCTTGGCCCCACCACAGATTCGCTCTCACCACTCAGCTCTAATCTTTTCTTTGGCTGCTGAAACTATTATCTTTATTGTTTCAGGGCTTGGCTTCTTCCTGTTAGATCTCCTAATTGGATTTTTACTCTCCGATCCATTTAATCTCCTCTTTGCATTCAGTAAAACCCTTTAACCCTTTGGCACCCCTCCACCTTGCTAACTGGTTACCCTTGAAGGTGCTGTTCTCTTCATGCCACTCTGATTCACCTTATCTCCCTGATTTGCATGGGTACAGGCTGCCATCTCTGGTCTCACTGTCAGTAGGTAGTGTGCTTCATCACCACCTCTTCACTGTTCGCAGGCTGCAAAGGCTTATTGGGTTTTAACCAATACTAAGCAACACAACCCACATCACCCTCTAAAAGAAAGTTTGAGGTCACTGTAGGGTCAAAATCATTCAGAAATGATGGCATTTCAGCAGTGGCTAGCAAAGGCTGCTGTTCCATCTGGGTGCCCAAAAAAAGCTGTGGCTGCCCCATCCCTGGCAGTGTTCAAGGCCAGGTTGGACAGGGCTTGGAGCAACCTGGCCTAGTGGAAGGTGTCCTTGCCCATGGCAGGCAGCTGGAACTGGATGAGCCCATTTCAACCCAAGAATTGTGATTTTCCTCCCACCTCAGTGGAGAGCCCAGTCCATCAAGACTGGATGTCAGTTCTGTGTCTCTGGCTATGTCTTAAAGTATTGGAAGCCACAAGAGAGGTGATGGAGCAGGGGGGCTGCATCCACTTCTGGCTCTGGCATGGGCATCTGGGCTTACTGTGGGCTGGTTGCCCAACCCTTCCACTTCTCTATGTTCTCTCTGGAAAATGCAGATCATACAACATGCTTTCTTCTGCCTTCTATTAATCTTCCTCCTTTGGCTCTCAAGCTCTGCAGGATGGGGTCTTGTCTATGAAGTGCCTCATGTAATGGGGTCAGGGTCTTCATTGGAGGCTTTGAGCATGCCAAGAATGATCCAATTGGTGCTTTCTGTACTGCAATGATCTCAGTCCTCCATACCAGCAATTTGTCCTCTCCATGAGTAAATTGATGCAAACACAGGATAATTGTACTCTGATTTATCCAGGCAGTAGGAATGCTCAAAGCTATCCCATGAGCACAGGTGAGATGGTGATGGGGTCTGGCATGTATGGGGCTTGGGTACCCCATATCAAAGAAGGAGACGTTTAACTTCGTAGCCTGAGCCATGCAGCTCAGCTCACAGAAGGAGAATGGAGCTGAGACAATAGCATCATGCCACTGGTCTGCTTTTAATGTCAGGCCATACAGTGATGCAGTGCTGTGATTTTCAAGCAACCAGGATTTTCACTTGTAACATATCTTGTTTACAACCCAGGGCACAGAGGAGCAAGCTCTACCCCAAGTCATTTGAGCCTAATGATGGAATAAAACCTCTGCTTAGCAAAATGCTGAGAAGTAAGTACAAAGGCAGAAAAAGGAGGGAGAAGGGATACCAACGCCCCTACTACCTGGCTGCTTAACCCAGGTCCAGGTGCCTGGCTTCTGGTCCCTCTCCTCCCTTCAGGCTTTTTTCCAGCCTTTTTACAACCTTGGTGCCTTTGCTTTTGTAATGTTGGTTGCCATGGTTAAAGCTGTTATTCACAGCAGGGTTTGCTTGCATCTTACCCATGAGACAGATACAGAGATGGAGATGAGCGTGAATACACGTGTTTGTCCTCATTCCAGTTCCCCCTGGACATGTGGAAAAACAAATCTGATAGGGAAGGAAAACCCTTCAGCGGAATGGGGAGAGAGGGAGAGAGTCACCTTGGAGGAGTGTGTCCAATTAAGACATAGACTAAGCCAAAAGTATGGCAAAGAAGAGATATCTGGGGGAGGGCAGAGGTGGGCTTAGGTTTGTTGGAGGTACTCTTGGGTAGGGAAAATACACAACTTCAGTCTGTTCTAAGGGTGCAGCGCACATCTGGAAATGTGGAGGTCAGGGTTAGCTTCCTGTACACCATTCCCCCATCTGACAGAGCTAACATGATTCTCCTCCTCATCCCTGGTGTTTGCCTGATTGCTCCAAAGGGGTTTGAAAGGGTTCTTTTTGTCTTTTTTCCAAATGTGTTTGTCAAATACATATATTCTTAATTTTACTTTATTATTCTTCTTTTGTGATATTAAATATCCAAGGAAAGGGGGAGATGTGCAACTGGGCCTTGGGCACGTTCACATAGGGTATTCTTCTCCAGAGAAAAGCGATAGAGCAAAAACTTTGGCTTTTAGATTTTGAGGGGTTTTGGCTTTGGTGTATCAGGCTGAGATCATCTTATTGTTGTAACTTAGAGACTGATTCAGAAGAATAAATCAGCTAGGAAAGAGGGACCAAGTTCCTGAGTTTCATGGCTAATGTTGCACAATTCTGAATTGATGGGACAGTTCTGAATTGCTTCATTCAAACATGCAGCGAATGAAGAATTGCATCAATAACTGCTGGGCCTTCTTCCAGCCCCTCCAGAAACAGCTGATTTATTTCTCTCCTTTCACCAGCCCACCAGCCCTGGTGTTGTCTAGGGATCTAGGGATTTTGAGCAGCTCTCAAAGGAATAACTGCTTGTAGGGAATTCACACTTCGCTGCTGCATCCAGATACAGTCTTATCCCATCATGCCACTGCATCAGTGTGTGTCCCATCCACAGCCACTGATGCTAGTGTACATCTGCAGATAACAGGCAGAGAAGATCTGGCTTGGAGAAGCAAGAAGGGGGAAAACTGAGCCACTGGGCCCTGGAAAATACTACCCACTTGCTGGGCTGTATGGTAAACTGGCTGAGTTCACTGTGCCCCATCACTGAGTTAGTTTAGCACATTTCACTGCTATCTTTTAGCCTTGTCATGTGATGACTTGTACTGACATGATGGAGGAGGTTTCTGCTGGGACCCTTTTCTGTTGTAACCCTTTCAAAGGGACGATGGTCTGATGACCCATCTGTCCTGATGGATGTCTGTTGTCCAGCAGCACAACAGCTTTGCTGACAGCTCAGCTGCAGGAGAGCTGTGCAAAAGGGGATTTTGTGCTCCCTCCCATGCTGGCAGCAGCATCAGCATTGTCTTCAGCTCTGGAAGTTGCTGGTGAGTCCTGGAGGAAGGAGCTGAGCTCACTCACCCAATCCACCAGTGGTGCTTGTGCCTGGACAACATGTGTGGGGCTGGTCTGTGGTAGCTCCTAGGTAAGAAGTGAGTCCAGGTCCTCTGGGGTGTTTTGGTATCTCATATCCTTTGACTCTTCCTGGAGGCAGGATTTGTCTCCCATGTAACATGAGGCACTTGACTGTGCCTGGTTATCCCTGGCTCCTGCCTACCCAAAGGAGGAAGATGGCATCCTTAGGGTCTGAGTCAGCCACCTAAGAGACCAGTCACTCTCAAGTGTGTTTTTATCATTGACTGAAAATCTCCCCAGGAGACTGGAGCCCAAGATTAGCTGCTAACATTAAAACCTGAGACAAGAGATCCTGAGTTGGGGGACTGGAAATTCACTCCTGGCTTGGTAGGTAGAGGATAAAGGGGACCACTTCTAAATCATATGCAAGAAGTGCAGAAATGGCTCCTTCTCCACCAGAGCAATGCTGGTACAACCCCAGCTCAGCAATTTTGACAGCCTCAGTCTTATGTCCAACTGCTGGCCAGGGCTGGCCATTTGCCCTTTGATTTGGTACGATGTCGCAGCTCACTGCCATGTGTTTCTACACCACAGTGATGCTCAGCCAGCCAGGTCTTAGTGCTTTGCGATTTTGACCAGCCCTCATAACCTGCTGCTGCACTGACAGCACTGGGGAGGATGTTGTCCATATTCACCTGGCTCCATGCTGATAGGCACCTGCTGTCTTACCACGCTGTCTGTTCCCTTTGGGAAGACACCCAGAAATGTTGTTTTCTCACCCTTGTGCACTGTGTGTGCCTGTAGGGCTGCAGCCCTGCCTGACAGCTGCCACCCTCCCCAAGCTTTGTAATTGGGATGAGGGAGTTAATGAGGGAGTGAAATATATCCCATTGCTTTCTGTGGTTGTTTTTTCCCTTCTCCTCCATTGAGGCAATGGAGAAATCTGATATCTGAGACAAAAAAGGGATGTCTGTAACCATGGTCCTACCAGCATGGATGGAGCCTGATGCCAAGGAAGAGCAGAGCAACCCCAGAGCCACATGGAAACCCCCCTGTGCTTTTGTTTTCTCCATAAAGTCACAACAAATTAACTGCAGGTATATCCTGAAAATGAATGAGTTGAAGTCCTTTACAGCCTCACATGGGCCATCTTCTGCAGAATGTGTCCTTAATTCAATCCTACTTCATTTCTGAGGTGCTGTATTGAGCCTGACAGCAGGAAAGCAGTCTGATGCCTGGTGCTGTACAGGCAACACGCAGGTCCACTGAGAAAAGCCCGCTACAGCTCATGTGCATCCTCCTACAGAGCAGAGCAGGGTGAGGAGCCAGCCTGGATTCATTAATTGTTGTCAGCACTGGGTGACAAGCAGACCAGCCCAAGTGCCAGCCACAGGAGTGGATAGCACCTCGGCAGTGCAGCTAATCAGCAAAGTGAAATGAGTGTCTGGGAGATGGTATAGTGGAGATGTGACTCAGGCACAGCACCACACGTAGCTGATCCTGTGGTTCCTTCCTCCAGCATGCTCTTCTCTTGGGAGCTGGCAAAACCTCAGTTGCCGCCTTCTGGGGAGAATCAGTGGCAGGCAGCAGGGTCAGCACGAGCCAGGTATGCTTATCCCAGAGGCTCAGCATCTGCTTTGGTCATGGAGGATGTTACCCTGCAACTTTGTCCCATGAGCAGGAAGGAGATCCACACAGATTCCTGGGTTGGACGGTTTAAGTGGCTCAAGGGGAGGAACTCTGCCAGGATACCTGTGTCCCTGTTGTCATCCCTGCTGTCCATCCCCCTACCAGGACCACCAAGGTGATGCGGAGAGCTCTCTTCAGTATAGGCTCAGGTACCTGGACCTACCCTTACCTTGGGAAGAAGCCTGGTGGGTCTAAACCTCTCCAGCTGTGGGCAACCAAAACGGCACTGAAGGAGCAAAAGACAATGTTGCTTCTTTCACCGACGTGTGCACCTTGGCAGCGGCTGAAGAGCAGGGAAGACAGCACCAAGGATAGTCTGTCTGCATTATGTACCTGAGTCCCTTGTATTCATCAGGGGCTTAGGGGTCCTGTTCTGTCCTCTATACAAAACATCTCGTAGGGCCTGACTGGGAGAAAAAGTGCCCTTACAACTGCATCTGAGCTTGAAAGCAGCCCTGAAACTGTGAGTCTGTGGGTCCACCCATGCTCCGTGGTCTGTAGCAGAGCTATGCAGATGGAAGCGGCTGCACTGGGGGCACAAGGAGTCCCCTGCCAGCGCTGAGGAAGCTCCATTGCTCCTGGACAGAAATGATCCGGGTGCTGCCCCTCCCGGGTGAGGTGGCCGCCAGGGTCTGGGCTGGAGCTGGAGAAAGAGCACATGCACAGAGCTCTTTCCCCTTCCCTTCGCCGCCGCTCTTTTGTTTCGCACAGCCTGGCAGAAGAGGCTTCCAGCAAGCGGTCGGGGCGGGTCGGGTCGGGGCAGCCCGGCCCGCACAAAGGCCGCTCCCCACGGGCTGTGTGACCGCTGTCACGCTTTTTCGCTCCGATAAACGCCGGTGGCGGATGACGTGGGGCTGGTGCTCCGCAGCCCCGGGGCTGATTGGTCCCAGCTCAGGTTTGAACGCCAAGGTGTCCTGGCAACGAGAAGCAGAGGAGCCAGACTTCCCTGTCCCCGCTGCCTGTGCTGGGGAACGGAAGTCACTGCGGAGCGAGGAGCGGCACACGGGGCCACCCCCCAAGGTACCCCCTGCGCGGTCCCGGCCCATACTCCATTCCCAGCGCTGGAGCCGGGGTGAGTTTCTCCCAGTGTGGGTGCCGTCAGCAGGGACTTTGCAGATAGCTCAGCCGGCACCTGCACACCCTCACAGCGAAGAGGCTGGTTTTAAGTGGGAGAAGAGCAGAGGACATCACTGGGGCTTTGGGGGCCTTGAAAGTGGGGCATGCGGGAGGGATGCTCGGGGAGAAGCTGTGTGGGCAGAGGGGAATTGAGAAGCCTTCAGGCAGTTGTGGGATCGGCTCTCTCGCCCCAAGAAAGCAGCGCAAGTGATTTTGTGTAGGTTTGGCTTTGCTTGATTAATCAAACTCAAGAAAGCTCTGCGGGGCACCTAGGGCTAAGAGCTATGCTAGAAGAAGGTGGCTTTGAATTAAACCTAAATTAAAGAGCTTTTCCTGCTGATAGAGAGCTGCTCTGCTTTTGCCTCAGTGAGAGATGCCTGCATGTCTGTTCCCTGGAGCCAGGGGGATGAAGGGAGAAGGGGCCCCACGGCTCAGCTGTGTGCAGGGAAGCAAGGAGCATTTTTGAGGGGTGTGCTATAAAGAAAGGGGATTTTCCTCCATTTCAGAGATGGGAACAGAGGTGCAAGGAGCTGGCAGGGGGTGGATGCTTGCCTGCATGGGGAGGCAGCCCTCAGCACAGTTCATTTTGCACCCATCACAGCCGTTAATGATAGGGCAGGTCTCAGCTGTCCAAGATGAGAAACCCCCTCCACAGGGTAACATCCATCCTGGAGGAGCCTCCTGGCCCAGTCGCAGGTCATGAGCTTCAGAAGGGCTGGTGTCCCGCATGGATGCAGCAGCATGTGTTGAAAAGCAGAGCCACAACTCAGAAAAGTCTTGGTGCCACAGGTGGGGGACAGAGAGGGCTGGCAATAACAAACCCTTCAGGCTTACAGCATATGGTATTTATCAGGGCACAGGGCTGAGGACTGCCTGAAGAAGCCTTTCCCGTAGACCTGAAGGCACAAGGAGATTTGGAGATCCCTCCTAACATCATGCTTGTAGCAGAAGAGCAGTTTCTTGGCACCCTGTGACAGGGCAAGGCAGAGTTGCATCACAAAGTGAGCAGAGAGGGTTTTGCTGACAAGTGTGTCAAGCAGAGTTGGAGCAGGAGGGGAGGCTCCTGGGGCTGAGGGGGAATATTTGATTTGCCTCGTCCCTGAAACAGCATTTGCAGGCTTTGTCCAGAGATCCTTTGGGAGCACAGCTGGCACAGGCCACACGCTTTGGCAAAGTGACTGCAGCCATAGATCTGTTCCCCTCCACTGTTCAGGCAGATCACAGCTGGATCTGTCCCTGGAGTGGGGTGATGGAGCATAGAAGCTGTCCCAGACCATTTTCCATACAGAGGCACAGGGCTTTGGGGGCAGGAAGCTGAAAGGTCTCCTCTGGCAAAGGAATTCCCAAACCAGTGTTGCAATCATCAAGTAGCCTTCTGATGGGGAGCAAACTGCCGATTATCGCTCACTTGGATTTGCACTGGTGACCTGGAGGTGTAAGATTAGCACAGCCAGCCCATCCCAGGGCTGTGGGGGGAATTAGAGAGAGGGAAAGTGTCATGCCTGTTACATAGATCATTTTTCACTGTTTCAATGGAAATACATAGCACAGGTTATCAGTTAAAAAACAAATAAATCCTGCAGCATGCAGTATTGCCAAAGTTTACAGTTTTAGGCAGAGCTTTAAAGCAGGATAGGCTTTGCCTAGAAGCCCCAGTTACTGGATCTGTGAGAATCAATAATGCCTTTTGTATCTCAATAAAAGCTAGGGAAAAACACCTGTCCATATTAGTTAGAGGAGGTTTGACCTGGGTAAGCCTGCGACATTCAGAAGCCTAAAGGTGAATGAAACAAGCTGGGTATTTTAATTTATTGGTTTTCAACAATCATGGGTTTAGAGCTGAATATTAGAGTTCAATGACTCCCACTTGGACCAACAGCTCTCCCTGCTCCAGTTACTTCAAACGAGCCTCGTTTCTTTGAAGGGCTAAGACAAGCACATTCTTTAGGCTTTATTAAACCCATGGACAGTAATGTCAGTCTGAAACCCAAGAGAGAGGAAAACATACCCACACCTTGCAGGCCACAAACAGGAACAGATTCAATTTTAACTGTATCTTCCCAGCAGTTCTGTTTGAGGCAGTTTATGAACTGGGAGCGCTAGCCCCAGCAAAGCAGGACTTTCCCGGATAGTCATTAAATAACTTGTCTTTCCTGGTGTTTTATGGAATAAACACTGCCTGTTGCTCGCTAATAGCATCTGCTACGAGTGGGATCATATTTTATAACAATCCTTCTGCTCAGTTTGCATGTTTGCAGTGACCCCAGCAAGTAATCACTCTGTGGCTGGTAGTAAACTCACTCCCAGATGTTTAATGATAGTATTTACTGTCAACTGTAGCAGCTACCAGTTTTAGGGCTGTAGTGATGATGTAGCTATTAGAGTGGGTTGATGGGACACAAGGTAGTTGGGTAATTGCTAGCGATGAGCTAGTGAACTCCCAGGTAATTGCACCTTACCTGGAGAGGTGTGTTGTTATGAGTGGCATTTTAAAGGCAAAGCTGTGAGGTGTATAAAGGACAGTCACTGATTCCATATGACAGCACTGAATCATGACCAGGAAATTATCCCTTCTCCTTACCAAGAATAATAATGCTTGATCTGTTTTCTTTCTTCTTGCTTTATTGAAAAAAGAGACACTCATGGCAAGACTCATATGCCTGTCAGTCTGTGCCCCTTCCTTTGCTTTATACCCTTGAAACATTGAGGAGTAGAGAGGCCTGCAGCTGGAGACCTGAAAGTGTCCCAAAAATGGATCTTCGGGGGAGGAAACAGAAATACAAGCTCACTCACTGCCCCTAGGAAGACCCAGCATAGACCCAACCTCTTTTAGACACCACAAAGTCCTTGTAGCAGAGGGACCCTGGCAAAGCTCACTCATCAGAAGGTTTCAGCATAAGCTCAGATCTTCTCCATAGACATAAGCCCCAAGCAATTCTTGTTCCTAGGAGAGAAGACATCATTAATGAGGTTATTAAGGAGAGACATTTATTTTACATTTAATGAATATGGGATCCGAAGGAGTTTGTGTGGTCACTCACTAGAGCCCCGCTGACCCTTGGGCAAGATTTCCCAAGTCTTGGCAATCTTCATACACATTTGGGCTCCTCGGGATATTACTCAGCCTGAACATACCCAATGCTGAACTAGCCCTAGTGCCTGGGGCTGCCCCAAGCTCTGCATCACACCAACATCTGCAGTCTCCAGCCTTGGCACACTGTGTTTGTTCACCTTGTGCAGCCATCAGTGGAGAAGCCAAAATTGCTTTGACCTCCCTGTTTATGCAGGAGAGGGCTGGAGACTCAAGTCTTGTAATTGCCACCTTCTCCTACCCCAGGAAGGAGTAACCCCCAAAGCAATGGTGACACTAAGGTCCTCTAATGCTTCTGGAGTCTTCATCAGCAAGTCCTGGAGGGCTTTGGGAAAGGCACTGTATGCATTCTATATGTTCTACAGCTGAGAGAATGGAAGTGGGGGGCAGAGCCTTGACACACACTGCCAGGAGAAGAGAAAATAGGAGGTCTGGTGGGGGGTCTCACCAGTAGAGCCAAGGGTCTAATGGTGTTGCTCTCACCTCACTTATTGGAGCAGCTTGTCAGGTGGGCCTGGTACCGGGAATGCTCTGATTGAGTGGCTCGTTGCCTGCTAGAGACTTTTCATTTTGCCTCATGATTAAGAGACAAAACAGAGAGTGTGTCTCTTCTCTCCATTTTAGTGAGCTTTCCCCTCCGTCTGTGGTGAGAAAAATTGCAGCAAAACCAGCAAAACAATCTTCAGTACAAGGTTGTTCCAGTGATGGGGAGAAAATAAGTAGTTTCTGAGCCCAGGACCACCCAGGAGAGCCTGCTCTTGTCCAAACAGTGATATAATAAGTTAGGAATACCAATGGCAAAGCTGTGGCAGGGTTATCAATACATTATCAGTTTTGGGCAGCTGGACCAGATATTTCCAGGTGAAGGCTGATACAAATGACAGTGCTGGTCTGGATGTCTGGGTTGCTGTAGCTCCACCAATGTGACTGGAGATGCTCTACTGCTTGGTTAGCAACAGGGAAAGTGTTTTAAACTGTTCTCATCCCTCAGCCTGGTCCAGGCACTCACTCCTCCACCTTCTCCTTTGCTGGCATCAGCATTTCCTGACCACCTGATGCAGAGGCAATGTCTGACCAAATAAAAATTAACCGTTTTCTCCCCTGGGGTTTTTCTACAGCTGGACCAGCCTTTGATCCGATCCTCTGTGGAATAGTGCCTGTGTGATGGAGGGGGCAGCACAGGCTGCTGGGCCACCACTGCCTGCTTTAACTGGTCCAAAATATCAGCTGGAATGAGAGGTCACAAATGGATCATTTCCCTTCTCTTTTCTGTGGTGCTGTTCAGAGAAACTTTTGCTGATTGTATTTGCTCTATGCACTGCTACATGTTTGAAATTATTTAGTCTAAGCATTGATCCAGCATTTGTGACCACAGGAGTGCTGAGCTGAAGCAAATCCCTTGAAATCTGCTCCTTGGTACCAAGATGAGCACCAGGCTGAAGGTAGTGAGGTACAGGCAAAGATAGGAGCATGAGATTCAAAGGCAGGCTCTGCTGAGTGTTGATCCTGACTCTACTGATGACTCTTTTTGTCCCGAGGCAAATTATTTAGCTTTTTTTTGCCCTGCCCCCTCCCCATCCCCATCCATCCCCTTTCCAAAACCTTTGTCACATGAGAGTTAGGGAGAAGTGTGCAAAACATCTGCTGAAGTGCTTTGAAGGTGGAAAGCAATATGCACAAATGATAAGTTGCACAGGCAACATAAACAAACCTGACTATATATCTCCTAGGCTAAATGAGGAAGGAGAAGGGATTAACTGGTGGGTGGCATCCACCTGCTAATTACAAGGCTTGTCTCTGGATCCCTTCGGTGTGAAGCATCCTCTTGGCTGAAAAACAGCTGACATGGTCACACATGAGCAGGGGTAGAGGATGAAAAACTTGTCCCATGAGTGAACTGGAGTGGCCAGAAATTTCCTTTGGGAGGAAGTGGGGAGCAGTGGGTGCTGGCAGTGGGTTGGAGATAGTGTCCTGGACCACCTCCAGACCTACTGGCTCTGCTGTATCTCCTTTTGATGCTTGTCTGGTGAGTTTTTCCAAGTGGTTGCTATATGGTCCTGAGAGTCCCATAGTATCTAGGAAAGACCCTCCTGTAGCTGCCATTAGACTCCTTTTATCTGCTCTGACACTTGATACAGTGGTGGTGGGGAGACACCTCTGGTTTTCAGTACTCTGTTGGTCCCACATCAGTCTGGCAACTTAGAAAGCAACACACCACTGAAGTGTAAGATTTAAGATGTTATGGGTATGCTTTGCTTTCTGAACCTTGGCAGCATTTCTAGGTCACACTTCTAATGTGTCTTCGCAACAGTGAGTTAAAACCTGATGGTGCTTGTATATGTGCTAAGAAAAGTGAGATATCCATGTAATCAGCTACTGTTGGAGTGACAAGAAACACAGCAGATGCCATGAGGGCTGCTGGATCTTCTGAGATCAGCCCCAGCCAGGTGCCTTGGTCCTCTTCCACAGTGCCTGTAGTGTTCTCCTCACTGCTGCTGCTTGCATTTCACACTTGCTTATGCCCTTGCTAAATCTAAATTATTCTCGCAGGTGTAGCATCCTCTGAAGACCACCTGGGATAGGTGTGCAGGTCTGGCCCCTTGTTTTGGCTGAGTGCAGCTGCAGTTTTTCGCACAGGGATTAAAGTGCAGGTTTAGCAGCCTGGGACCAGCGAAAGTGGTTGCAATTTGTGTCTCTGCCTTTGATGCTTTGTAGGTTAGGCAGAAATCAGCCAGGACCAGCTGTGTGAAGACAGTCAAGTACCTAAAAGTGCAGGTTGATGTCTACGTACTGGTTATTTTGCTTCTAAGATGAATCTGAGAATTTTATCCTCTGTTTGGGAAATAGGAAGAAGTATCTTTTCTCTCCCTGTTTATTAGTCTTCTACAGCCTGGAAGCTTCCAGGCTGGGACATGTCCCCCATACATGTGCAAGTGCATGTTGCAGGCCCTGATCTCAGCTGCAGACACAAAACCAGCTCTGGAGATGAGCAGCCCGAGGTGCACTTTAAGCCTCACAGAACTACACACAGTTGAGGGTATTATTTCCCTGCTGAGTGATTGATTCCTGCAGCACTATGGGAAGAAGGAGGTATCTGTACCACTTGGGTGTTCCTCCATCACTTGCTGGGGCAGAGCAGCACCCGTTCACAATGGTTGCTTCACCTTGGAAACCCCTGATGGGTGCCAAATCTATCTACTGCCTAATTTCTCTCTTAGTCTGCATATAATAACCTGGGAGATTATTGCCCCCACCCATCCTGCTTTCCAGACAAATGTTAAGAGACAGTGATGGATCTATTTGCTCTCAGATTAAAAAGCTGTTTAGAATGCATCCCCAGCCAGCTGTGGCCCTCTGCCCTGTTAGCTTTCAAGAGCTCTGTTGAAGAAATCCTCTTTTTTTTAACTCAGCCCTACCCTTTCCTACAGTATTCTGCTGGTTTCTGCCTGGCAAAGCCCCAGCAGCAGCCCCCAAGCAACATGGCACGTGTAGTGGAAATGACTTTGGCTGACTGGGATGCTTTTGCAGGGAGCCCGGGTGCTGCACACAGTACAGTGGGGAGGAGAAGACGCCTCCAGATGGAAGTTAGAGCTCTTCTCCTCCCTGTTTCCTCCTGGCTCCAGCAATTCAGTGGTTGTGTCAGCATAACTCAGCAGTGTGGAGATAAGGAGGAGCTGGAGCTTCCACCGCATCAAATAAAAGCCTCGCTTTGCTCTCTGTTGCCTGTTGCAAGCACATATTTATGCCTCCTGATTACAGTGGGAGAAAAGGAGCTGCATAGGGAGGACACATTAGGACAACTCATTTATGGGGAGGGTAGACTCTTTCTCCCCTGCATAGGGGGAAAGGTATTCCAGCTTGCTCTGCCCTTATGGGTCTACACAGGCGAGCTCTCCCTTGATGTGGATTTGCCTGCCTTTCCCCAGGGACCCTGAGAGCTGGACGCCCCTGGACCAGAGCTTTTCATCCTGTCAGAGACTGTAACAGCATGGGCTGTGGTGCAGGTCTTGTTTCTTGCCTCAGTTTGCTCTTCCACGTCAGCAGCAAGGACTTGCTGGTCCATGCAGTCAAGCCAAGGGCTGGTAGGCTGCTCTTTTGCCTAGGTGGATTTAAAGGTCTAAGAGCAATAATCCTCAAAAAAAAAAAATCCCAAAACCTCCTCCCTTGATAGGAGATCTGGGTAAGAAATTCTGACTGGGGCTGATGCTGTGTTGGGATAGGTGTGCTGGGATGGCAGCATTAGTGGGAGATGACTCGTGGCAGGGGAGGGGAAATCCTTAACCTGGAAAAGAAACATGTAATTTAGGTGTGTTCTATAGATAGATAAAGTATTATTTCTATCACTACTGTAAATTCAGCCATTTCTCCCCATCTCCTCCCAGATTTTACCAGGCTCAGCTGGAATTTTCTGTGCAATATTTATTTTCCCTACTAACACTTGAAGAAAATCTATATTTTAGCAGCCAGGGATTTTTTATTTTTTTTTTTCTAAAACCCTCGAATTTTCCCACAGAGCACCTGTCTCTTGGAAAACCAGGCCCCTTTAAGATGATTCTATGTCTCAGGCTGCTCTGAATCACTAATTGCTTCTGAATAGGCAGGCCAAATGTTTTATCACTTCAAACTCCCATAGCAATGCAAATCTATACAGCTGAGAAGCCTCTTTCCATGCAAGGGGGTGATGGGTATAGATAAGGATTAAAAATGGAAACAAATTCAGCCCGGGGGTCCTCTTTGTTCCTCCCTGCCTTGAAGGGGTTGCCAGGGCTACATTTGTTCCCCTGCATCTTTTTCTGGATGGGATCCAGCCACCCTTGAATGCAAAGGCAAGAGATACAGTGGCTGGAGAGGGCTGGATGAGGTCCTAGGTACATACATATTTCATTGCCCATGCCAAGCTCTGTATTGACTTCTCTCTCTGGTTTCACAAAGGTGGTGTTTTCTAAAACTCCCCCTTGTTGAGGGTGACTGGGTCCAGGCTTCATCCTGTCTAAAGTTTCTGGCTGTTTAGTTGTTTTCCACCTTCTCTGAATGCCAGCCAGGCATATTTCCCATGCCTGGTGGGAAAAAGGGGGGATGCTTGGTGGGAAAAGCAGGACTTGCCAGAGAGCCATTTGGAGGTGGCAGCACCTGCCGTGGCATGTCCTTCTCAGGGTTGTTGCATCTGTTTTGAGGCTATGCTGGTTCGTACAAGGTACAGGAGATGAGCAACAATTTGCAGAGCTCCATGGGTGCTGGGCTGCCCCTGATCCTGAAGGCAAATCTTGACCATTAAGAGGTGGAAAATATTTGTGAGCAAGGGCAGTCTAAATCCTCCTTTCTGCTTAGATTGCCTGCTATTAGAGCTGCCTGCCATGTGCTGAGTATGGCTGCACTCAAAAATTGTCAAGAGCTCAGCATTATGGAAGCAAAAGCCAATTTACTGACTTTCCGATAGAAAGGAAGATACATGCTGAATATGCATCTGTTGGATGATATTTCTATTTCAGGCATGCTGCTAGCATACAAATGGAAAGACAACTTTGTTGGCATTATTTATTTATGTAGTTACTAGAAAACCTCGGGTTAAGAATACAGCAATACTTTGTAGGCATTGGGTACTATTTATTTTTAGCATAGTAGGTAATAAATCTATTTTCTCTCTGGCTTTCCAAATGAATGCCAGTTGACTGAGATACATTACCTAACCCAAATCATGTACTCTGGATGTGGAGAGCAAATAAAGTATCCTGAAAAACAGCATCTTCACATAAAAGCCACAGCTAGTAAGAAATTTGTCCCTTGAAGATAATAACAATCTATGTTTAAAATTGAGAGAAAAACTGCAAAATTTTGACAAAGAGGAAAAAAAAATCCCACTGTGCTCCTCTTTATTTAGGTGTTATTCTTTCTGTGTTTCAGGTGCATATGGGACCCAGTTAGGACTTGAAATAACTATTGTTATCTTCATTGTACTTGTACAAGAGACAGCTGCTTGGGTGTTTTCCCAGCAGACTGGGATTTCCAGGGAGGCACAGCTGAAGTGAGAAGATGTGCCAGTCACCTCTCCCTGAAACAAGTTTAGGCCTCCATTCATCCTTGTTCATTGAAGAGCTTTGACTCAACAGGACTGAAATCCATGCTTCAATCCTGCAGTGGTTTAAGTTTTTGATGATGTGCTCCAGTGAAGGCATAACTATCTTGCTGAACTAGGGTCTTCCTACGTGACCCTAGGATTCCTAGCTGGAAAAAAGTATAAAATAGTCACAAGTATAAAAGTAATACAAGACAATCAGAAACTAGAGAACTTGCCTGTCCTTTGCAGGTTTGGTGTCTAGAAGTGGTCTTGGATGTCCAGGTTAGTACCCAAAACAGTCTGGGCTTGGGACTCTCCTCATTTCTGTCTGAGGTCCCCACATAGGTGCCACCAAAGGACAGGCCTGATGCAGGACTGTGCTGAGTTCTAATGCCTGGCACCAGAAACTGCAGGAGAGTGAGGCTGTGGGAGAGTACCTGGTTTAGGTGGCATGAGAGAGAGAACTGTGAGGCTGGAGATGTGGGGCTGGCCATGTGTAACATGGAGTTTTCTGAAAGCACAGGCTGGCAGGTGACTTCTGAGGCATGGTGTTGGAAACCAAATTTGGGACCAATGGGAATGGCACAGGTAGAGAGCAGGAAAAGGTGTCCCAAAACGGCAGAAGCCAGGCTCCTCCCAGGCTCAGGTGCCCTCCCAGTGTGAAATTAGGAGCCCAGGCAGGGGAGGAGGAAGAGGAAAGTCTGCAGCAAGAACCAGAAAAACCTGCTCATACCTGCCCCAGATTCACATTACTCAGTGGTTTAAAACAGGTCAGGCTCTCTGGTTTCAAGGCAGAGATGGCCAAACTGCCTGAAGACTCTTTTCAACCCAGTTTAGAGCTCCTGCATGCCTGTTTGCTGTGTCACTGACCCCATGCTCTCCTAACCCATCACTGGTGGAAGGTCTTAAAGAGAATTTAAGCCTTTTTAAACAAAAGCTGGGTTAGGGGCATTCACACACACATGTTCACCAGCTCATCTGAGGGGTGGTGACCATGAGCACTGGGATCACATCTGAGCACTCACACCTCCTGACCTGCAGTGGGCTTTGAAGAAGCTCATCCACCAAGCTTGCTGGTTGAAGCTGGATAAGGATCAGCTTCTGGGGTTGCTCCTCATTGCAAAAGAAGAGTGGTCTACCTCCAACAGGTGCCATTACAGGTGAGAAGCTCATGGAGGTGGTGAAAGTTGAAGCTGCCCTACTGCAGGTCTCATTTACGCTATCACTGAGGTTGGCTGCATCATCCTTCTTTCCACCAGAAGATGGGAGAGATGGGTCAGACCCATATGATTTATTGGGTTATTATATTCAACTGGGTGAGAGTAGTGGGGTGAAACCACGCTCTTGTGGGAAAGGAGATGAAAAGAAGCTAACAGAATTAGAAATCAGATTGACCAAGGCTGATGGCTGTATCTGCTTATTAAGCAGCAATAACAATAATTTACCTTTGAATCGCAGTAATTCATCATAATGCTTTGCACCTACCTCATGAATCCTTTCTGCTTATCTCACCTTTCTTGTTCACAGATCTGAAAGTACTTCATAAACATTAATTAAACAGTCTTCCACACCCCTGCAAGCAAAGTAAACATTATCCCCATTTTGCAGCTAAGGAAGCTGAGCTCACCTAAGGAGATAATAACTGAGCAGGGATTCAGGAGCCCAGAGAGCAGGTCCCTACCCCAGCTTCTACCACAAGCACCTTTCTGCAGAGAGCTCTGCAGCATGGATGCTGGGGACATAAACCAGGGCAATTGAGACCCTCACCCATGCACGTTTCTGTGTTTATCACCAGTTTCAGGTGGCAGGACAGCTGTACAAAGGGTGAGGGCTGCTCCTGCCCTGGAGGTGTCTGCAGGAAGGATCTCATCGCTATCTCACCACCTTCAGGCCTCCACCACAGGGACCAGGCACCTGCCAGTGTGAAGTGCCTGTCATTATTCACAGCAGGACTCTCCCTTTTTTAAAGACTGTGTTAATGACCCTCATCTGTTGGTGTGAATGTGGTTAATCCCAAAACTCTAGGGACTGGTAATTCAGAAACTTTTTCTCTCCTTCCTCTTCACACCTCATTTTGCATCCTAACTTAATGCTTTATCACTGGGTTGGGCTGGTGGGACTTGTGCAAAGCAGAAGGCACTGACCCCTGTCCTGGCTTTGAAATCAGGCTGCTGTGAATAAATATGCAGGATCCAACAGTAATGAATCAGGCCTAGCTTCTCAGCTAGGGGATGCGCAATATGCAGTGTTATCCTGAAACAAGACGCTTGAAGTTAAACCTCTGCTCAAGTGCTTTGCTGATGTTGGTCCTTGAGGAAGAGGAGTCTGGCACCATAGACGCAGTGTGTGACAAAGATATAAATCAAGGGGAGGATGTTCTCTGAAAATAATGAGTCTTGACAGTGGAGGGGAGGATGAGACACCACAGGTCCATGCGAGCCCAGTGGTAGCCTGTTGGGAGGGGGTTTATACTTATATTTTTCTTCAGAAACCAACAGTTGGCTTTTGAAAGCCAAATGGATGCCAGCATCGGAGCAGGAGGAGGGTCATGTTTCATAGACAAGTCACGGTGGATTAAATGTAAATGAATCTGCAGCTTGATGGACAAATGGGATCAGTGCTGGGAACCTCAGCTCCTGGTGGGGGATGGATTAGTAACGGGTACCAGTGCGTTTGCATGCAGGGAGGGAATGAATGGCGAGGCAGGGAGGTTTCCAGCATTGCACTGCCTGTAGCACTGCAAGAAAGAGACATCTCTGGGCTCAGAGAGGAGAGGTCAAGCCTTGATAAACACCAGCTTGGTCCCCCATCAGAGAATCACTGAGGCATGAAGAAAAACTTTAACAGCTGCAATGCTGCTTTTGAACCTCCTAGTAAAAGGGAAGGTCAGAAGGTCAAAACTTTCAATGCCTCTGGGAAGGAGAAGACTTTTTCCGGCAAGCCTTTGAAAAGCCTGAACTAAATTAGCATGACCGCACTGCTAAACGCTTGGGAAACCCGGACAGCTCGGGTCACAGGCTCCCCCAGCAGCAGAGCGGCAAAGACTGCTGAATTCCCATACTCAACAGCCATAATTAATGGAGCTATTTCCTAGGCGAAAGGCAGATCTTAAGAATCCTACACAACACATGGACAGGAAATAAAGGTTTGCGGGATGTGTTCTGGGCATTTTTTCTCCTCCTGACACTGTTGCCCTTTTCCCTTTCTATTCCTCCTCTCTATTTTTATCCATGTTTCTCTTCATTTTCATCCACTGTTGTTTCAGCTGTTTCTTCCTCCCCTGTTGTCACACAGCTGAGCTGCTGTTGAAGGGGGGAATGGCAATGAAGGTGTAACAACCCAGCCATACTCTCCCCTGGGGACACTGGACAGGAATGCAGGAGCTTCAAACGAATTATAGCCCTTTTCTATTATTATTTTTCTACCTTTTTGCTGCAAAGGTGTAAGTGGGAGCTCTGGTTCACATTTTGAGCTATTCCCTTCCACTGTAAAGGTAGGTTTTGCTGATTTGGACCTTTTCCAAGAGCCATTCTAGCAAAGGGGAGGCAGTGCAAGTTTCTGGAGGATATAGGTTCCTAAGATTTTTGGGTCTGACCCCCATCATGGTTTTTTACAATGCTTGGCTCTCATTTGTCTTCCCTGTGAGTTTCCTGGGCATCACTTTTCACGAGACCATTTGCAGGTCATCACCCTTCACAGCTCGTTGTGGAAAGCAGACAGACACACACTACTGTTATTGTTTCCAGAAAACTGCTGTATACCTATGAGGTGCAATCCAAATAGAGAACCAGTGTAGCCAAAAAGTTTGGTGTCTGGGGCTGCAATCCCGCAGGATTCTGTTGAGCATCCTGGCTTCTATTGCAGCTGCAGGACACAAGTGCTCAGCAACTTTTGCAGGCTTGCTGCAGAAGCAGAATGAATACTTCATTGAATAAAGGAGGAGGAGGACAGGAAATATATCAAGTTTCATAGTCCAGAAGGCTTGCCCTTGAAGAAGAATAGCTAGCCTTCCCACCAGACCAAGGTTCCTCCTCCCCCCTGCAAGTTCTAATCCAAGCAGGCCTGCAGGTAGGAATGGTGGGGTGCAGTTCATGACACACTGGTAGTCAGCTGCAGTGGCTTTGCAGTGCTGAGCCCAATTAGGCTTTCCTGTGATGCTGCAGCATCTTTTTCTTTCTTGTGTCTCTTGTTGTCCTAGAAACAGAGGAAAAAATTCTTCCAGACAAGCCCTTTTGTTACACTCGAGGCAGCATCTTCTGTTTCTTGGTAGAGCAGTGTGTGGTTGCATAATAAAACCCTTGCCAGAAAAACAATGGTGGGTTCAAAACCTTCCAAAGAAACTTGTAAAGGCTTCACATCCTCCAAATTTTCCTGAAGTCCTAAGACTGCTGCAAGGATCAACAGGCACTTCCCAACCCTGTTACAAGTATATGCTGAGCAACGGGAGGCAGCCCTTCACCAGAAATGCCAGGGTTTGGGGGGCAATTGTTTCAATTTGAGAAGGAAGCTCATCTTTTGGAGGAAATGTGCCCTTCTGTGTGCTGACTTAGGCAAGGGTTATTTCTCTGTGGCATATGAAACATCATGGTTGTGTTGGGAAGGGGTGATGACTGACAAGTTTCCTGAGGTTCACAGGGTCTGGAGGCAGATTCCCAAGGTTTCAAGGAAACCATGGCAAAGGGAGAAGGAGAAAAAAGCACAGTGGAAATCATGCAGCCCTTGTCCCCCAGGAGGAAGGAACTGCAGCTCCTACCTTCAGCAATGCCTGGTAGGAGATGGTGAAAGAACAGATGACCTTCAGGCCAGCAGGAAGGTTTTATAGCCTGATAGCTGGATGATGCTGACCACATTCAGCTCCTGTGGACACCAGTGGATGTGTAAACCTGAATTCTGACTTTCTCCTTTTTGAGATGGGCTTGCAAAATTAACTTTCTTCTAGTCTCCTCTTCCTGCCTCAGCTCAGGTGGTTTTGTATTTCAGCTCAAAAGCTAAAACCCAGCAACTCTGCAGATTCTGATGTCTCAGTTAACTGTTTCCCCCTTATCCCCAGTGCTGACTATTCAGTGAAAAGTTGTAGCAGGGGCTAACGCTGCTGTGCTTGAGCTGGCATGGGTGGCCCTCTCAGTGGAGGTATGTTTTGTTAAGAGAAGTGACAGCTGGTCACCAAATAATGATCTGCTGCTAGCACACAGTATGTTTGTACTCATAAGAGGGGTTTTTGTGCAGACAAATTCTCTATGTTAAGGAGCATCAGAACAAGAGGTCTTCTTGTTGCAATCCTGAGTACATCAGCAAGACAGTATCACCTTCTTTGGGGAAACTCAGATAGGGTTACTGTCTCATCTGCAACAGGGAGGCTGCTGGAGAGACCAGAGGACCTGCTTGATTATAATTCAACTGCTCAAGATGCTGAGATAGCTCCACTCTCCTTCTGAAAGAGGCTTGGCTGCTCAGTACCTTTAGAAAAGCCAGCAAGAAACCAATTAGCACAAGCCAGAAACCAGTTCAGTCACTGTTCCTTGGTCAGTCCCTGAGGATGGTCTTGGCATCACAGGAGCTTCTGGAATAAATCTGGAGGTTGGACTGAGACACTGCAAGTGTTGGAGAGCATGATCCATGAGTAGCTGGCCTGGAAGGGCTCACCAGTATGAAAATGTCCCCTGGACACTTTCATTCATCTCAGCCAATGGAAGGTGTGGAAAACAGTTTGTAGGGTGGGGGATCAAGGGTTCATGTGGATGGACAGGTGCAGTTTGAAGTTTATCTTAGAGTAATAGCTTTACTTTTACAAGTGAAAAGAGATTTCCAATCTTTTTACAAGCTGATAAAGGTAAAAGGATTTAAAACTCAAAATCTTTTTATTAAAGGCAGGCAACATACCTCACTAGTGGCAAATGAACCTCTGCTCAATTTGTGTCCGATTAGGATCTCAGAAGAGTATCCAAGCTAATAAATAAGATATGTATCTCCTGAGAACAGCTTTTGTTGTTTTCTTATAGGGATTTTTGTTCCTCCTGTGCTGTAAGGTCTCCAGGGCATGGCCCGTGTTACAGAGCGCCAGATTCATTATCTGATTTTTGGAGATCATAATTATGAGGAATACGTCAGGACAACAGAAAACTTCATTTAAAAACCCAATTAAAGCTGCCGAGTGACAGCTACATACTCCTATGTTGCATCACCTCTTAATCCCAGCAGCTTGGATGCGGAGAAGCAAGCAGCTAAGGATGTCATGGTGAGGTCCACATGAGATGGGGATTTTTCTGACTATATGTAAAAATTAACACACATTTCATGATGGAGCAGCAGTTTTGAAATCCCTTTCAGAGCAGTCACCTCAGGAATTGTGGTCTGATGAGTAGGCTATTCTTTCTCATGAGTGGTAGGACATTTCACAAGAGCTTCTGGGCAAAGAAACATACAGGTACCTGTGTGTCTGCCCCACTGCAGGAAATGCTTGGCACTGGGGTTGCACCCACACAGGCATGGCTGAAGCACATTTGCTATGGAGACATCACCATCACAGCCACCCTCATTGCTTGGTGGGCCATGGAGAATGCGCATTGTCATGCAAGGCATGAGAGCTTTTGGGTGGGTTTTTGGGGAAAAGCAGGTGAAGGGAGGAAGCGAGGAGTTTCCAAAGCCTCAGACACAGCAGCAGGCACCTGCTTCTTCCCAAACCAGCTGAACCAGTCTCCCTCCCATTTCCTCTCTGCAGTTATGGGCGTTCGAAGCCCCTGGACAACTGAAGAGCACTGAGTGCAGGAGCTATGCCCACCTCCTGGCTCAGGCTGAGCTCTCCCTCTGTGAAAAGGGGTTGACTCCTGCTGGGGCAGGTGGAGTCCTGGGCCCTGCCACCGGACAGCCACTGGCTTATAGGTACAGCTGAGCACTTCCAGACGGGAATGAGCCCATCTGCATGGCCCCGTGGGGAGGGGAGCTCGGGTTAGAGAAATACAGTGTGGCTTTGGTTGGCTTTCTTACTAAAAAAGAAGAATTTGAGACTCCTTTTAAAAATACATGATAATTATTTAAGCCTTTTTTTATTATTATTTTTAAAAGAATTTACGACCTCTTTGTTAACTGGAAGGAGACTTTAATGCCTTTTTTTTAAAAAAAAAAAAGTGAGGATTTTTAAAAGGAGAATTTAAGAGTTCTTTTTGGTAAAAAGATGGGAGAATTCAAGACTTAAAAAAATATAAGAATTTAAGTAGGTTTTTATTAAAAAAAATAAGAATTTGATACTTTTTTGTTACAAGGAAGAGAGAATCAGCGATTTCCTTTCCCAGCACCCAGGATCCTGCAGGACTTGGGGTGCTGGGAGCGGGCGGGGAGACGGGGCTCACCTGTCGGGGGGGGGCGTGGCATGAGGAGGGGGCGTGTCTCACCTGGCGGGGGCGGGGCGCGGGGCGGGGCGCGGGGCGGGCAGGGCTGTGGTGGTGGAGCTGCGGGGCGCTGCGGCTCCGCGCTGCGGAGCGGAGCGGCGGGGCCAGGGTGGGTCGGGCCTGGCCGGAGGGGACTGGTCACGGCGGGAGGAGAGCGGCCGCCTCAGAGGAGCGGAACTGCAGACGCGTAACCGTGACTGGGCCGGTGGCAGGTGAGTGCGCACCGGTGCGGTGGGGCCTGTCCGGGCCTCCCGGTGAGGGGCCACCGCTGCTTTGCAGTACTTGAACGTGGCGAGGCCCTGCCCGCAGCCGTGCCAGCACCCCGGGGAGCAGCCCCGGAAAGGGTGGCTGCTGCGGCGTAGAGGTCTCCTCGGATCGAGCTCCCCCCTTCAACGGGGACAGCGGGCGCGTCGCCCGGCTGGTAGGGCCCACCGTCGGCGGTGATAGCCCCATCCTGTGGGGGCTGTGAAGTGCCACGATGGGGCCGCGTGTACGGAGCGGGGCAGGGATGGCGAGGAGGTTACCTGGGGGCAGAGTACCCCTGCAGAGACCCAAAATCCATTAACAAGAGCCCGGGCTGGGATGACTGGGAGCAGCGTTCAGCACTGCAGAATCCCGAGTCCCTGTGCCACCGGCCCATTGCTGTGCTGATTGTATCTAAGTCGGTCGAGCCCTGAATGGCTTTGCACCGGGAGCTGGCACCACATCCCCAGCAGCTTTGCCACCGATATGGCACACCCAAGCCCCACTTGAAGGACCAGCATCTCAATCCCTTTTAGCACTGAAAATGTTGGCCAGAGCCCACGGTGGAAGAGCAGCTGAAGGGGTGTCAGGTCTCAGATACCCGTGCCAGGAGCCTCCCTTTGCAGTCTGCATCCACAGGGTAAAGCTGTCCATCCTCCTCCCATTCAGAGACGTCTCCAGCTCCCTGAGGAGAGGGGTTAAATTCCTCGATAAGAGCCTGGCTTCTTGCTGCATACTTCTGATGCCTTCTGTGAACTCTGCCAGCAGGTTGTTTCGTAACTCTGCTGGTGGGAGAACAAACTCTTCTCCCTGTGTTTTTTTTTTTCCCTGCCCTGTAACAGCACTTTGCAATTGCATGTTAAAAACCCAAACGTGGGTTTGAGGGTGGCATTACATAGAGAAAGGGGGCATGCACCTTGCGCTCAGAGATGCTGCCTCCGGCAAAGCCCATGGCACTCACCTCTGGATGGCCGATTTCAGCAGAAATGAGAAAAAGGCAGGTGAACATGGATAAGAAATGATTCAAGGAGGTGAGATGGGAGCTGTGGGTGCTCGTCACAGTAAGCCAGGGTCGGTTCCCAGGGGTGCCAGTGCTAACGGCGCACTTGTGGGCCCTGGCTTAGTGCTCTGCCGAGACTTGCCAGGCAGGCGCCGAGCCCCGGAACGTGTGGCAGCACGAATATCAGAGCTCGGCTGTCAAATGGTGGAGCACTGGATCCAGCCAGGATGGGACAGGGATGCTACATGCAGTTGTCAGCTCATCTTGCAGGGTAGCTGTGTGGGGCCACGCTCCTCGTGTAGCAAGAGCTGCAGCTCTTCCTAGGGAGAAGAGAGCAAATGCATGTGTGCATATGCTCTGTCTGCAGTGGTTGTGAGCAAGAAGCGTATCTCAATGCTGCTTGCCTTCCTTACAGGGCAGTGCTGGCAGTGTCTTCTTGGGAAGGGGTTTTTGGGAAGGGGAGGGGGTTCTCTTACCTTCTGCTGCTGCTGCTGGAATGCCAGGAATCCTCCTACATCTTGGTTATCTGCCGGTTATCTGCTGAGAGCCTGAGAACAGTGCCTGGTGTCCCTTTCACCATAGCTCTGCTGGCTTCTCTATGCCTTCTTGAAAGAAATAGTATGGAAACCAAGAAGCAGCCTCCCCTTCCCCCTCAAGTGCCTGCATCTTCCTAAAACCTTTCTTCCACCTTTTCACAGGCCAGGGAGCACTGCAGCTTGCAGAGCCTGCAGGTGCCCAGCATCCCGCAGTATTGAGCGCTGGGAGTCCACGGGTTCTGCACTCTTGAAATCCCCTAGCAAGTGTGTGCCAGTTGCTCTAAAAATTAAGACTCTTTGCGAGTGAGTGCAAGAGAGATGTCGGAGTTAACTCTACCCAAGGCTTGAAGGGGGGGACCTTTTCAGCCATCTGACCATGAGATAATAAACCAGCCTAAGAACTAGGTCTGATTATTTTAAGTACCTTACCCTTATGCTTAAGAAAAAGTTAGAGCTGTGGTCAGGCGTCCTGTAGCTTTGGGTACCTGCAGGCCCCAGCAAGCATGCTGGGGAGCTTGCCAGGCTTGACCAAACATTTTGGCAGCAAGTGGTGGCTGGCCAAAGCCATGCGGCAATGGCTGGTCTTAATCGTCCCAGGGTGCTCCTGTGCCTGCTCTTTGAAACATGACTTGAGCATGTAATGGTCAGGGTGTAATTGCTGACGATGCACGACTTACTGTGCCTAGGTAAATAGAGGAGCATCTGTGATGAAGTATTTTGGGGACTGAAGGTAAAATGGGAGCTGGTGTTCTTTGACCATGTGTGTGTTGTCCACCTTTATAGTGGAGACATGTGTCGTGGTTGCCTTCACCATTGCCATGTACTGCAGACAAGTATTGCCCTACTGGTTCATGTCATCCATGTTTTAAACATCTCTCTGCCCTGTTCCGTGTGTGTTCTGTGCTATGGAAAAAACCTTCAGTGGTGGCTTGCAAGTGACCTGAGCCATTCTGCTGTACGCTTTGGGACCAAATCCAGACAAGTGGTTAATCCTCCCTGGCTGGGAGGCCATGGTGTGTGTGCCAAGGCTGCAGAGCAGAGTTTGTGATGTTGGGTGCTGTGGTGAGCTAGGAAGACGTCCAGGTGCTGCTTGGAAATAGGTTGCTCCATGTCTGAGTTTAAATAAAGGCATGAGAGATGTTTTAAGTATTAGCTCTGATTGTATGTGTTGTTTCTAAGAGCATCTTTTAAAAGGATATTCTGTGATCTGTCCCAACTTGTCTATGCCCTTGTAAACCTGTGTAGTCAAATTAAGGCATAAGTGTGTCTGCACGGAAAGTTTTTAACAAAATCCTATTATTGTAAATGATTGTTAACAATTTCATACCCTTCCATTTTTCAGATGCCAAGTTCATGAGTGTCTGAAAGCAGCTGATTATCTGCCTTTTTGTGGACTGCAGTCAGCACTTTCTTGAGGGCTGAGGTGCTTCCAGATGCCCCAGGCTAGTCATCTACAATAAATAAAAAAAGCGGGGGGAGATGCCACAACACAACACTTCTTACCTGAAGACATGGGTGGATCAGCCCTGAGCTGGGGCAGCTGAGCACTGCCTCAGTTTGGGAAGGCTTCCTCTGCTCTGCTTTGTAACCCTGTGCAGCACAGGACCTGCTGGAGCAAATGCCTTCTGCATAACTATCAGGGTATGCCACCATGTATTTAGGGTCCCCTTGGAGTTCCCTCATGTTGTTAGACCTAGCACTGTGCCTCTGAGCACAGGGACTTTAGAGGCACCTATAGCATCTTATAGATGAGTAGCTGTGTCAGCAGAGGAATCCTGATGAGTGGGAGCCTTCCCTTTGCTCCCTGCTCTTCCTGCCAGCATGGGGAAGCCATTGGCAAGGGGTGGAAGCTCTTGCTTGTTTAGTGATTCCTGCTGGGAATATTGCCTTCCCTGGGAGGTGTGAGCATGCAGCAGGGAGCTGGTCTCTGCCTCTGGATGCTTGCCTGAGGCAGTTGGTGGTGTGCAGGGTGTTGAGTGAACACCATAGACATATCTAGATAAGAATAAAAGTGGGTTGGGTTGGTTTTGTTGGAGTCTCCGAGGTTGCTGTTTTCACTTGCTGATTTTTACTTTTTCCCTCAAGTTCTGGCAGTTTTTGGAGGTGGCAGTGCTCCTCTCTGCAAAGAGCCGAGCATACCTGCGGTGAGGAAGCTGGGTAGACCAGGAGATTTCCTCTTAGTATGTTGTGATTGGTGCTGGCTAGTTCCTGCAACGTGATGCACCCCTTGCTCCTCTGAAGAAAAACGTGAGCTTAATTGTCAGGAAGCAGCTTGTTGTCTCCTTGCCAAGTATGCCCAGGTCTTTGCTTAATGGTTTGTGACTGTAGAAAGTCAGGTATTTCCTAGGCTTGCTCCAGGTCCCTTCTTCCTCTCCTCCTTGGCCTCATTCCTCTGGGACAGAGCTTTCTCAAGGCAGCTTGTCATGTCCTCAGGATCTCATCCCAAAGGGGTGGCTCTGTGGGGCTTTCCCAGGGCTAACCCAGTCTGGGCACCAAGTTGTGCCGCATCCTACCTGGTCCAAGGTATTCCCATCTGCACTACCATTGGTGGGGAAGAATGCTGTATCTGCACAGGGATTTGTACCATGGAAAGGATTCCTGTAGGGTTTATTTGTTTGGCGCTTTTTTTTGTGGTTGCGGGTTTTTGTTCTTCTCCTGTTGCTCTTCCAAATTTTTTCAGAGTCTTGAAAACTCAATATCTCATGTTGTGAAAGGATGTTTGCTCTCCCACTCTGGCAGGGAAATATCCCTGGGACTCAGGATTAGATGCGTTAGAAACAACATAGCTTTGCATCTTCGAGATGCTGAATGCTGAGGATTAGTTGTCCCTCAAATCTACTCCACCTTAAGTAATTATTGGAGTGTTTCAATGCAGTTTGAGGATTGCCTAGGATGTGACATTGGACTTGGTGTTGTCCTCTTTGAATTTATTTGGCTTTTTAATGACCTGCTGGGAGCTTAAATTAGTTGGGATAGGAGGTTCAAAAGGCTGAATTTCCCCAAAGCAACCTTAGGTGCGCATGAGTTGCATGAGCATTAAGCTCCTCAATCCTTCTGGAAAACACAAGATATTTTTATAGCATCTTCCTCTCCATGCAGGCAAGAGGGCCAGTGCAGTTCCTGGCACCAGTTTCCATCCCATCTTAGCCCTCCAGGTAACACCAAGTGCCAATGGAGCCCTTGACCACCAGCATATATAAGGCGGACACCTATGTGTGGACCTTTGCTAGCATCAAAACCCCTTCAGCCAGAGGTTTGCCACCTCCCAGCAAGGTGATTTCAGGGGTCAAAGCTGGCCATGCAGCCATGATATCCATCACTTACTGAAGGACAGTGACTTGTACTGCTCCCTCCAATGGATGGCCCCTTGTATTTTAGTGCCAGATAGGAGATTGAGTTGCCTCTCCAGAGATATGCCTCCATTTTAGTGCTTTAAAGGGTTTATTATCTCTGGGTGGGTTCAGACGGGGATTGATAGCACCTCTGCCTAATTAATCATGTGCCAGGTAGCATGAAAGCAGAGACCTCTAAAATACCCAAGTGTCTTATCAAAGGTTTCAGCCTGGATTAATTCTGGGCCTCTTCTATGTTTGACTCTGTGCCTCTGTGTGTGAGAGAAAGGAGTGATTTCAGCTCTTGCCAAATGGACACTAAAGGCCTTTTTAATCCTACAAAGTTATAAATAAATATCTGTGGCAGCACGCACCTGCATATTCATCAATGAATCCTCTTTTCTGGAGACCCAGCAGTGTGTCCTTGATGTGTGACCGCTTTCCAAGGCAGGGTAGGAACCAGAAAGCTATTCTGTAAATGGAAAACAAAATCCTCAAGGTTTATCCCCAGTTTTGCACTTGCTGAATTGTTAATTACCCTCTCCTCTAGGATGAGAATTGGAGTAGAAAGAGGTTTGCTGTTGGCTGATGCCAGCTGTTCTGAAGGAGGCTGGAAGACAGGTTAAGGAGGAGAATATCTGTGGGCCCTTTGGTTTTTTCTGGTTCTACACAGAGGAGAGGTGCAGAGCCTGAAACTTCCTGTAATCCTATGGAAATAAAATCCTCGATCACTTTGAGATGAGACAGGGAGAGCAGCAGGTCAATGTTTGTCTCTGCTTGGCTTGTAGGTGGCCAAGGTGCACCTCATCCTCTGGGCTGGACCAGGTAAGCATCACAAGCTGCATCCTGAGGATTATTTCTGGCTTCTTGGAGGCACTTTGAAAAATAGATCATTAATTGGGTTTTCCCCATTTTGTTCTCATCCTTGGACTGGGGAGGTGGAGATTTGCAGAAAGTCAAAATGATTCCCCTCTTTGACTGGGGAGGAGAAAGCAGGTACTCCGGGTATTTCAGACGGTTTCCAAGGCTTGAACAGGCTCTTGCACCTCCAGATTTGCAGCATTTCTCCTGCATGATGAGAAATATAAGCTGTTGCCTGACTTGGGAAATGGGCTGTTTATAATAATGGGAGAATAGTCACAAGATGCATCATGCTTTCCCTGCTGACTGCTGTGGAAGATGAATGCTACAGATGCTGGACCTGCTGGCAGATGTGTGGAGGGGTTGTGTTTGCATGCAGATGGTCTGGCAAATACCCCTTTTAGGGCAGCTTTTAGGAGCTGGATTGTGAGTCTTGCACTGAAGATGATGAGCATTTGGGCATCCCAATGCTGCTGTGCTGGGGTTCGCAGCTGGGCCGTGGCTGCTCAGTGCAGCAGTGCCTGGAACTATAAGGTGATAATTTTATGGAAAAATTGTGGGATAGACTCAACCCTGGAAAGTTTTCAAGTACAAGTCCTAATCCTCAAGCCTAATCTAGGTCAGCCTAGAGCCAAAAGGTACCTACACCCAGCCTGTGTACCTACACCTTGCCCCTGTGCTGGAAGGTGGGCACCCAAACACTTCCCCAGCCCTTCCTGGGCAGGTTCAATTGCACAAGAAAAAAGGAGCATGGCAATGCAAGAGCCTTTCCTCTTTCCCCTCTAAGCTAAACATTGATAATTTTGCTTCACCCCCTTGAGAAGAAACTATGAATTTACTCTCAGCTGTTTCCATGAAGTTGCTCTTAACTTGTGCATCTGTGATTGATGGTAGTGGTTACAGCAATAGCAGGTGCTGCTGATGTGTCCCTTGCAAACCTTTGTCTTTACAGCAGACTATACTAGCCAGCCTTGCCAGCTCTACTCTCCCTGCAGACAGTAGTGCTTCAAAGGAGAAATACAATGCAATAAGGTGAGGAAGATGATCCTTCCCTTTCCGGGCTGAAATGCTGTAACATGAGTGTGTGCAGTAGGTGAAGGGGGGGGGGTTTGGCTCCTTTTAATTTAA
>NDXB01011693.1:20583-36783 GCA_002631895.1 Agapornis roseicollis | reverse complement strand
GGGGGGGGGGGGGGGGGGGGGGGGGCGGAAATGTATCTCTTTGCACAGTGTTTGAGAACACTGTAAGCTCAAATACCTGAGTCCTTTACAGATTGTGCTTAATTTTTTTATTAGAGGCTTTTTGGAGGTGGGGGTTTGAAGGCTTTTGCAGTTGTTGAGCTGCTGGAAGAGGCAGGAGTTGGGTGCACCCAGGCTAACGGGTGTTATTTTAATACAGGACAAGTAACTGGTGGGTGGCAGGCTGGGCACCAGTGCTGGCAGAGCATCCCCAGGGATCTGGGGCTTTGCCTGGCTCCCCCTCCCAAACACTACCTCTGGTTTTGTGCAGAAAGAGGCTTCATTTTAATCTCTTAATCAATTAATCTCAATGTCTTAATTAAACTCTCTGATAAATTGAGATGGATATAAATAGTTTAAAATGTGCCATGTCTGTGCCTTCTCTCAATATCCCATTGCGAGCGTGCACAGCCAGTGGTTTTTCTGCCTTTTCTACTATTGTTTGTTTCTGTGCTGTTAAACTGTAAGAGAAATCACAGTGAAAGTCCAGGAAGCCTGTTAAAGATCTGTGCTTGGAGCTGAAATAACCTGGGCATCTTCCTTGGGCACCATGCAGGCACACAAACCCCATCATTTTCCACCACAGGAAGATCTGAACCCACTGCTCAGACATGAGAAGAAAACAAAAATCAAACAACTTTCTCTTTTTTTTTTTCTTTGCAGGTAAACACCAGTGTTTTAATAAAATCAACAAATCCACAGTCTGTGTGCAGGGTAGCCGCAGACTGAAGGAGGGCAGCAGTGAGCAACTGCTTGGTTTAGGATGCACCTTAAGGGATGCTGGTGTTAAAAGATGATCATTGACGTTGCTCGTAAATCTTCTTGTATTCCTCATTAGCAGCTTGGGATGGAAACCTGGTTCCTTTTCTCCCTACAGACCACTCGTCCTGCAATGACCCAGTGCACCTGAGGCCCAGCAGCCGTGGGGATGGAGCTGAAGGTCTGGGTGGATGGGATCCAGAGGGTTGTCTGTGGTGTCTCGGAGCAAACCACCTGCCAAGAAGTGGTTATCGCCTTGGCGCGGGCTATAGGTGAGCCATGTCCATCTGCTGGGGGGGAGGGGGGGGATGCCCCTTTGCAGGTGCTTCCTGGGAAGAGGAGACCTTGAGTGGGTAGGGGTCTTGCTCTGGGGATGTCAGCAGTCTCAGTACACCACTGGTGGCCATGGCTTTCCCAGTCTGACGTGCTCACCTCCTCCCGGCAGGTCAGACGGGCCGCTATGTGCTGGTGCAGAAGCTGCGGGAGAAGGAGCGGCAGCTGCTGCCACTGGAGTGCCCCTTGGAGTCGCTGGCCAAGTGCGGGCAGTATGCCAATGACGTGCAGTTTGTGCTGCGCCGGACAGGCCCCAGCGTGGCCGAGCGGCCCTCCTCAGAGGGTGCTCCCCAAGCCCCCGAGAGGACGTTCATCCGGGCCAGCTTGCCCATCAAGCCCAGGCCTGCCAGCACGGATGTACCCCGTTCCCGGGAGCCAAAAAAATCCATGACCTTCAACTTGGGTCCTGCAGGTGACCCATTTGCCATGAGCCACTGGAGGCACCAAGCACGGGAAGGGATGGACTTGGAGGGTGGTGGGGTCCTTCAGCCCTCCAAGGAGGAGCTGTTTAGGAGGGTGCTGCGTCAGCAGGAGCAGCTGCATTCCTTGGAGGCCCATGGGGACACCCTGGAGATGGACCTACGGCTCTGGGAGCGTGGCCGGTTCACAGGTCAGGAGGATGAGATCCTCTACCTAGAGCACCTGGTGCGGAGGAATGAGACAGAGCTGGGCGAGGAGGAGTATTGGCAGACTGAGCTCCGGCTGGAGAAGGAGTGTGAGCGGGAGCGGCAGGAGCGCGTTAGGAGCCTCCGGGCCAGTCTGGAGGAGTACACCCAGAGGATCTATGAGCTGAGTGCCCGGACTGAAGCCCTGCAGGAGGAGATACAGTGGGAGATGGCAGAGAGAGCCAAGAGGGGGAAGGAGATCCCTGTGCCCAGCCCCACAGAGCTGGAAGACATGGCTGCCAAGATGAAAAGGGACCTAGAGGCCAAGGTCAAGCAAGGGACCCAGCTGGAGAGCAACCTGGCCAGTGTGGAGAAGGCCCTGGAGGAAGCTGAAAGGAACCTGCAGGTAGATAGGACCAGGTCAAGCAGCCCCATGGGGTGGTATGACCTTTGGGTGGTGATGGGACCAGCCTTCCAGCAGACTGGGGGCTAATGGGTTGCATGGGGTTGGTCTTGCCATACCTTGCTGATGAGTGTGGGGCTGGGTGCATGGAGGTGGCTCAGTGGCAGTAACCACTGTCAAGGGGACACCACTGCTCTTCCCCAGCCAGCACAGCGTCCCACACAAATACAGCTTGACCCTGTGCAAGCTGCATCTGGGCTGGGGCTCCTCCTGGCTGGTGCACAGGAAGCATAGCATCACCCTACTACCATACAGACAATGGTGCCAGAGCAAATGGTCCATGTGCAGGGTCAGTGGTGTTGGCGTAAGGGTTAATATCGTCTTGGATAAAGGAGTTGCAGAGGGGGATAGGACAGTGTAGGTCCCATGGTGCCTGTGCATGAAACCTTTTGGTGCTGCAGACTGTGCAAGGGCCTGCACAGTGTGATGACAGCAGCTGTGGGGCTGAGCTATGATGCTTCCTGGCTTGCCTGCCTCCCATATCCAGGGCGTCCAGGTGCTGCATGACGCCTGCTTTCTGCCCACCAGTCCCCTTCGGTGGAAATAAATGGAGCAGCTTTCACTCAGCCAGGGGGTGGCAGTTGCCCATCCCCAGGGTGACCATGCTTCAGCATCTTGTCTTGAGCATTTCATTTGTGTCTGGCACCTCCCAGCAGAGCAGCTGCCACAGTTTGATGGCTGCTCACACCCTCTTGTGGAGATGCAGCAAAGCAGGGATCTTCCCAAGACAATGCCTTCCTCGTTCCTTTTTCCCACAGGCCCTCAGGGGTGGCTGAGCAACGCTACCCCCAAGGTCTCTGCTAGCTCTGGCAGGGCAATCCCCAGCTAGGGGAAGGAGCCCCGGGGTGGGTATGCCAACTGGTTTTGGGGCATGGGAGGGACATGCAGCTCACCCTATCCTCCCCCTCGGTGTGTGTTTTGCAGGCCCAGACCCAAGAGCTGGAGGAGTTAAATAAGGAGCTGAGGCAGTGTAATTTGCAGCAGTTTATTCAGCAGACGGGGGCCACGGTGACCATCCTGCAGGCCAGGTCCGAGGAGGATGCCCAGCCGGAGCCGAGCCAGTGCGAGCTGCCAGCCTACCGGAGAAACGGAGGTCAGCACGCTGCCGCCGGCTCGGCCGCGGGGGCTGCTCCGGGGGACTCTGCCTGCTCCCAGCCTCCCTCTCACAGGGGTCAGCACCCCCTCCAAGGGCTCGGCCCCAAAGCTGGCCAGTTGTGCCCTGGTCACTGCTGTTAGGCAGCAGGAATGGAGTTTTGGTGCTGGCACAGCACTCACTCCCCATCCTGGGGGTCTCTGAGGTTTGCCAGCCCTGGGGCTCCTTCCTCCTCCTCACTGAAGTCTTGGGGTTGCTTGTAGCCACGCTCAGTGGTCAGATCCTGCATTGCTGTTTTGGGGGCTGGGGCAGCTGCAGGGAGCTTTCCTTCACTGCATTGCCGCATGCTGCTGCCACAGCAGTGGCAAAAAGGTTGCTGAGGGACAGTGTCATCCCCCATTGTCTGTGGCCAGTTCCCCACTAGGCTTCAGCCACCGATGACCTCTTTCTGTTGGGGATGGGTGAGCATGGTCCCTGGGGCCACATCCACATCCTAACAGGGGTGAGAGGACAGGGTGGGGGACTCCTGTGGAAAGGGACAGGGAATAAAAAGGACCTGGTCACTTCTGCTCTGGAGTACCCAGAGAGGATGATGTGGCTGCCCCATATCACTGCAGCAACTGTGCCCAGCAAGCACAGGAGGTGCAAGCCCAGCCTTGAGCCAGGCATTTTTCCCCATCTGTAGGTTTTCATCCCACTACCGGCGCAGACTCGTCTCCCCAGGCCAGCACCAAACAGCTCCTCAGCCATCCCAGGACCCTGCCAGAGCCACTGGTGTCCAGCCTGAGCCCTGAGGGTGCGTATGTCCCCGCAGGCACCCAGGAGCACAAGTTGGGCTGGGGAAGGGTGCATGGGAAGAAGGGGCTTTTGCTGCCCAAATGGGCTTCAGAGAGCAAGCATGTGCTGGGAGCAGGAGGCCAGAGCTATTTATAGATGCCATTAGGAAGAGCAAAGCTTACACCCTGGCAAGCCTCCGCTCTGCTGCCAGGAGTTCACATGCTGGAGATCCAGCTCTCTGCCCTGCCAGGAGCTGCGGAGAATGTTCTGCATCCCCTCTCCTGCCACCCTGCATCACCCAGGGCTAAGACTTGCTAAGGTTAGGATGGGGAGGATTTAGCTCCCATCTTATATAGGAGTAACTTTTGCACCATCATGGGGACCAGTTTCCCCCAAAACTCCTCCCACCTACTGTGATCCTAATCCCAACCCTGCACCACAAAAGAGCAAGCTATGATGTTCCTGCCTGCCATGGCAATGGTGGCTGAGTGCCAGTATCCCATTCCCACCCACACCACCATCCGCTCCGCAAGACCTTATTGCCATCCTCCTCACAGCCCAAAACGTCCACCCCTGTCTCAGCAGATACGCTGGCATCTGCATATCCATCTCCCAGCCAGGCTTTGCCCTCACGTACGTCCTGTTTACAATCCCCTTTTTGCTTGCCCGCTGTGATGGTGTTGCTCAGATTGTTTTTGTCTTGTCTTGCAGTTGTATCAACCAGGCAGAGCATCTGGAGGTAGAAGGGCCTGGCCAGCAGAGGATCAATTGCCTTGCAAGTGTAACTGTGTAAATAAACCATATTTTATATATATATTTTATTTTTTTTTTTACTGCTTTATATTGTGAATGGATGTGGACGGCCAGAGTATTTTTACAGACTGTAAAATAAAACCAGAGACCAAGAACACAAAGCAACCCTCCTCCCTGTGGATGGAAGCAATATCCTTCTATTTTTATTTTTTAAGAGCTTTCTATATTCAACAAAAAACAGCGGTGCTCCCTTTCCATGCAGCCTCCTCAAAAGACCCATCGTCCATTTGGAAAAGTCCTTGCTCTTTTGACTAGGGGAGCAAAGCTGCAGTGGAGACCTGCCTGGAGACTCATCTGGATGGAGCAAGTTAACAGATTTTACAGCGCCTCTCTGCAGCAACTGGGCCATGACAAACAACCTCTTCATGGGCTACAGGGGAGGCACAAGAGCAGCTCTAAGACAAATTTTTTCTCCCTTCTTTTATAAGAAATCTGTAGTAGAAACCCCCTTATTGCAGTGCCATGGACCAGGCTTCAGGGGAGCAGGGAGCACACAGCAGGGGCTTGTTTTTCTTAAATCCCCTTAATTTTTCAACTTGTTTCTAAAATACAGTCCTGGAACGAGCTCTTCCCCAGTGGCAGTGCAGATGGGGAGCAGGACCAAAGTGCACTTGGTCACATTTCACTGATTTATATTTTGGTTTTCCACTTGATGGCCAGTAGTTACTCTCGGGTGTTGTTCATCTGTCTCAGTGGGTCGCCTTGTATTTTAATTGCAAAACCAAAGTGGTCTGGGGAGGGGATGGGTTTGTCGAGGAGGTATTCAACACATCGTATGCAAAAACTGTGACTCAGGCATCCCGCTTTCCCCTACGAATGTAACCTGGTGTGCCGTGGTTTCCATCTTCAATAAATCTTTGGGAAAGGATTTGAGCAAAGCAAGTGTGCACGTGCTGTTGTGGGCCTGGGTGAGCCCTCTCTGATGGCTCCTGGTCAGGTGACCCATGGGCACATCACACCCTGTGGCCACCTCTTTCATTTCCAAGCCATCTCTTCCCTTTTGCTGAATTGAAGCTGCAAATATTTTATGACTGAACGCATCTTACACACACGCTCCTCTTTTCCTTTGTTCTTACTTATTTCATTTTTATTTTATTTTAAATCACAAAGTGCTTTACAACCAGCAGATGAAGATTGTCTCTGGTGAGAGGCCGGCTGCCTCTGGAATAAAACATGGCAGCATTTTAATAATGCACAGCAGCAGCATGGAGCATTTTAGGACAGAAGGCGAAGGGGATAGCGCTTGGCTGCAGATAAGACCAGGTAAGGGGAAAACCTCTCATTCACCTTCAAGCCCCTCTGTCTACTCCTGGATAACTGCAAGCGAGAACGTCTGCTCTTGCTCTCCGTCAGTGTTCTGGGCCCTGGGGATGTGCCCCTCTCAGAGCTGATTTTTTGAGGTGCCACTGCAGCTCAGCAGGTTGGTCAAGTGATATTGAAGGATTAAAGTGTGCTTTCTTGGGAGAGTGCTGGTGCAACCAGTTATGACGGGAGAGCTGCTGCAGTGAGGAGATGCAATTTCAGAGTTGTCTTTTTCTGAATAATGGGTTTTGGGGCTTTTGGGCTGGTTGGTTATTTTGTTAGTTTTTTTAATTCCTCCTTAAATCACAGATGTCAGGGAAAATGAGGTAAAACTGTTTGCTCCATGCACCCGCATCTAGGAGTTTCTTTCCTGTTTGCTTCCTTGTGGGGCTTCTTGTGGTCAGCTTTTTGGATTTTCTTGCTTTTAAAAGTGAGACTCCATCTTGATAGGAAGAGCAGCAGAAGGTGATGGACATTGTAAAGAGCTGCTTTAGGGGAAAACACCCAAAAAGCAGGTTCAGAAAACCCACTTGCCTTGGACATGGCCAATTTGGGATGTTGCTCGAAGTCCTCTGCGTGCCCTGAAGCACTGACCTCCACAAGTTAAAAACTGGATATTCTGGTTTGGGGGCTAAACCTGCAGCTTTGCCTTCTGCGAAATAAATGGGAATAAACACCAAAGGGCACTGCTTATGGCACCTCCTGCTGGGAAAAACAGGGCAGAAAATTAATCTGAATCTGTGCTTTTGCATAGGACTTTTGCCCTGCGCTTCTGTTTATATATTTGATGATGCTTTTTGTGGGTCAGTTCCACTCAGCCGTGATCTGACAGGTCAAACCAGCATCAGTCTGCCTTGGGGCAGGGGAAGAGCAGGGGAAATACGGGTTTAAAAAATAGGCATCACTGCAGATTTTGGCCCTGAGTGCTGGGATGCAGGATTAGGAACTGATGTGTGGGATGGGGGACAGTGTGACGTGGCTGTGGCTCTCAGAGCTTTAAGAATCACATATGGGGTTATGGTGAGTGTCATGGCTCAGAGCTACCTCTGCTTTTCCAGCATAAGGCTGTGGCATTTTGTGTCCCATAAACCATCACTCAGCTGCTGCAAAGGCAGCGGTGTTTTCTAAGGTGATAAATTAATTTGATTAATGCCTCTCTCCCTGCTGTGTTGCACACCAGAATGGGGAGAGGCATTAATCAAACTCATTTATTACCTTGGGAAACTCCCACCCATGGGTGACCTATATTCCTCCTGGTACTGGGGGTGTGCAATGGCATGGTGAACGTGCAGGTCCCCATGTGTTATTTAACCCAGTGAGGCTCGATACCTGCTCTGGCTCCCCTGCCTTTCTCTGCTCCAAAGGCTGTGTCAATAATACATTTCTGCCATTGAATATTTTATTGATGGTTTGACTTTTTTTGCTGCTCGCAATTCGCATTTCAAGGCTGCGTGATTGTTCCTAATTAAAATTTTATGCCCTGGGAGAAGCCTTCTTGCTACAGTGGAGATGATGCTGTCCTTTTCTAGGCCACTACAGAGTGCTAGGAAGGAATTACCCATTGTTATGAGATTAAAACAAAGCAAATGAATTACTGGTTTTTTCCTCTTAAAAACAAAAACACAAACCAAAAGCCCAGCACACAATGCGTACTAGAGAGGGAACAACCAGCTGCTTGTGGCTGAGGCAGGGATCCAAGCATACCAGGTGCCTCGAGGATGCTGTGCTTGGGTGAATAGAGGACAGCCATGTCCCCATGTCCCTCAGAAGCTGTGGACCAGCTTCTTCCTTCCCTGCGGCAGGCAGGAATGGGCTTCAGGGCTTCGCCCTCCTTGAATGCTTCTCACCCCCAACTCCAGTGGCACCCAACAATCACAATGCAAAGGACATGCCTGTTTTTTCATTGGTGAACAGCCCCAGCATCCTTTTGAGTTTCTAATTTTAATTAGATCTGCAGCCTCTCAGGCCAAGGCACTGCTGATGAGAGAAGTCTGGCCACCTCCAGCCCCATAGGCCTCTTCTCCTTTCTGTGCTACAATTACTGTAAATTCTTTTAATATTGCATAAGCAAATAAAATGGCTCCCAACTCCTCACCCATCTACCCTGGGCTGTGGCAGCTCTTTGGGTCAGGCATCTTCCACAGATGGTGCTGCCCCAGACCAGTACAGTTCCTCAAGGGCAGCACAGCTGCATACATCTGAAACACACCCAGTTTGCAGCCGTGGGTTTGTACGAGTTCCTCAGTGTCTGAGCTTATGGTTTTTTCCCCCTTAAATCTCACCTAGAGTACTAGAAGCAAGCATTCGTGCTGCCTCCCAGGCCTCAGACTTGGCAAGCAGTTTTTAAAGCACACACTTCAGCACCAGTTACATAAGGAAAGGTGTGAATGACTGGAGGAGAAAATGCCTGTTGGTTTTGCTGCCCAAGATGTGTACAGGTGCTCTGCTGCTTGCTCCTGGGCGCACAGTTCCTACGAGGGTAGTTCACTGCAGAGGGAGAACAGAAACTCCTTGAACTGGCATGTGTGTCCGTGCAGGAAGCACTGTCTGCCTTCCCTATGACGTTTTTTCTTTCTCTGTCTCAGGGTAAAGACTGAGTGCATTCTACCTTGCCCTGAGAAAAAAACAAAACAAAGCAAAAACCAAAGAAGATTTTAAAAAATCATAAAGCACTAGAGGAAGCTGGGAAATTTCCTTGTTTATGGATGAGCAAGTTTCTCTCCCAATGGAACCTCCTGCCAGCAGAAATTTTATTCCCCCATTTTTTTTTTTTTAGGATGTATTATGTAAGTCCATGCTTGCATTTAACTGACTGACTCCCTCTTAAACAATTCATGTACTCCTTCTATTCCTCACAGGCCAGCTTGCTCCATTGGTGAGGCTCGCCACCAACCTGGCACTGGCACACGTTACAAACAGAACAGGGTAAGCTCTACCTAGCGCAATGCTTGAAGCGTTAGGCCTGCTCGCTTCCCTCTGCAAAGAGCTGAAACAAGAGAACAAAATATGTGAGGAGAACAGAGAAGTCCCTTCAGTGTAATGGGCCTGACAGTCAAGCGTCTTCCCCTCCTGTAAAGCACACCACTGCCTCTCCCCAGAAATCTTACAGCATCAGTTCTGAGCAAGAGCTTTTAGCACCAACTATTCTTGTTGCCAGACTAAGCATGTCCTTACCAATCTGCTTATTAGCTACCGAAACCCAAGAAGTTAAGGGGTATCTTAGCCCTGCAGCTGGGCTTTCTGCTTGAGAGACAACCAGGTAGCGCCCCTTCTGCTCTCCTTTTCAAGCCACCTTCACTGGCTGCAGGGGTAAAATAATAGATAGGAAGCACGGGGCATGCAATGCACATCAGACATGTCACTGAGAAGGTACAGCTTTCCTCTTCACCTGGTATAGCACTCAGTAATACAGTAATAAGCACTCAAACACTGGTTTTGCACTATTTATTGAAGACTTCAGCTGACAGCACAGCAGCTTATTTTTGAATCATGCCACAAGAATGCTTAAACCAGGAATTAAGCTGTATACTTACCACCGCTTACTGGAGAGAGACATAAAATAAAAGCAGAACCAAACAAACTTCAATTCAACCCCTTGCCTTTGCTTACTAGAGCTGAGCAGGATGGTTCCATAGGTAGTGGGAAATTCATACCACAGTGCTGCTCATGGGAACTGGGACAAGCCTTGCCAGGCAACCCACAGAGATGCTTTTGCCAGTGGCATCTCCAGCAGTTAGTCACTGGGCAGCACAGTCCCAGACACAGGGATATTTCCTCAAAAAGAAACAAAGCACTTCCATTTTCAGATGCAGGTTTGTTACATGCACAGTTACACATCTGGGTGGAAATGGGGTGGTAGAGGACCACGCGGCTTCAGTTTGTGCTGACAGACACACTCATACACAGGTGTATCTTGCACCGGTTTTCCCTGCTCTCCACATGGCTACACTGTGCTCCTGTCTGCTGGGCACTAGCAGTGGGGAGATATAAGGGTAGCTAGCAAGGAGGAAAGCCTTCTGCAGCTGTGAAAGCTGTGAACTTATCTGACCCCCAGTCAAAAAAGGCCCTTCTGGCTTCTGAACAAGTGAGAAAGCAGCTTTGGTGAATTCAGGTGGTTTTCCTCTCTTTTCACCCTGTTTGAGCACTGTGGACTCACCCAGTCTGCGTGAAACACAGAGGGAGCTGATTTTTTCTTGCAGAAGAGCAGATGCTCATCCAGGACCCAAAGGGAGACACAACAAATGAGCGCAGGCAGGAGAAATGGAGACAGGCAAAATTACTCCGTGACAGTCTCTATCAGCGCAGAGGATGTTGCTCTGCCTTCTGAGGAATTAACTGCTTACTGACCAGAGCACTGCCGACTCTTCCAGATCAAGCCTTTACAACAAGTCCAGGGCTACATGTGAGCAACAAGGAGAAGACCTGAGCCCTTTCAGGAAACCTCTGCAGGCTGTGGTGAATCCTGGCTGGTTATTATGAGTTTAAGCTGCTCGTAAAGCTGCACTGTGCTTTAAAAAAGGTAAGTTTCAACTACCCGGCTTCTTCACCAGTCTAAAACTGCAAGAGAGAACTTTGTAGGAGAAGCAGCCTGCTTCGTCACTTCCTCCATCTCTAGTGACAGCCACTCTGGGTGGCTGGAGGAGTCTCTGCTCAGCTCGCCTTCCTGCTCCTCAGGGCCATGAAGTCAGAGTTCCTTGCATGACATCACGGTGCGATGGCGCAAGGCAGCTCTGCCAGAACCCAGCCTAAGGCTGGGGACCCGATAGAGCCCTGGCACAAGGACAGGAAAACTGGGTGTGAGGATGGGGGGCTGGATGGGAGACAAAGCAGCCACAGAAAAGCAAAGTGAAGCTTATTTCTGTTATTCATTTAACAGACTAGAGAGTCTCTCTTTAAATGTGACTCATCCGGGGCAATACCAGGCAGTTTCTTCTGTTAACACACCCTTGGCAATAGCACTTCAGTTAGTCACTGACTGGGTATCAAGACGTCACTGGCTGGGATGAAGCGCCTCTTTAACTTGGTACAGAGTCCACTAGCACTTACTGACTTTGGAGAAGAGCAGGGAAGGAGAGAGGGGGGCACAGCATCCCTCCGGCGCAACTTTACCACGGGCTTCTAGCACCCGCACACCGCCACGGCCCGTTCCACTCATCTCCGTTGGCGCTGGACACACCGGCTGCATGAAACCTTAAATCTATTCACACTCCACCGCGCCGTGTGGCTAATTGCAAGGCGCTATCTCTGCACGTCAGGGGTCTGCCGGGCCAAGGATAGGAAGCTGCTGGCGGCAGGACAGTGGCGTTTCACGGGGAGACGACTCCTCTTCACGCCGAAGCCCCTCACCTGGGTGCCACGGAGGGGATGCAGGCGTCACAGCACGGGTCCGTGGAGGCGAGGCGGCCGCACAGCGCTGTCCGAGGAGCAGGTTAGCCGCTGTCACACGCACAGTGGAATCGCCGAGAGCACAATGTGCGTTAGTCAGTGGCTCACCTGCTCCTGGAGGATGACGGGGAGCGGCGGGGCCCGCAAGCAGCACAGGAGACAGCGCAAAGGATGGGTCTGGCGCGGAGGGGGGTCGCGCCGTGGCCGCGCTCCGTGGCGCATCCCGGTACGGGGAGTTGTAGCACCTCGCACGCACCGCCGGGACAGCCCCCCTCCCGCACCGCCCCGGGGTCGAAGTGTCTCCTCCCGCCCCGGTCGCCGCTCACCTGCGCTCCGCGGCTCCGGGCTCCCCCCGCCGCCGCCAACTTCTCGCTCTGCCCCGGCCCGGCCCGGCCCACGCCGCACGCCGCGGCCCCTCGCCCCGCCCACCGCGCTTCGCCTGCCAATAGCGACGCCGCCCGCCCGGCCGCCGGCCCCGCCCCAGCTCCGCGCGGCCCAATGGCGGCTCCGTCACCGCCCGGCGGCAGCGGCCTCCTCCGCCCCCCCGGCAGTGACAGCAGCGGGCGCGGCGCGTTCCCTTCTGCACGTCGCTGCTGCGGGGAGGAACCATTTGTACCTGTTGAACCGCCGCCCGCCTCCCGCTCACCCCGCCCCGCCGACCCCCTCCCCGCCCTCGCCGCTAAGCCTAATGCCGGCGGCCGCTGCCGGCACCCCCTTTACCCGGCCGCCGCCCGCGGGGAGCCCCTTCCCCGCTACACGGAGCCCCGTTGCCCCCCCACTTCTCTCCCTACTTCCCCTCCGTCCCCTTCCCGCCCCCGCCGCAGCCCGGCCCATGGTACGGTCCGGCGGGGCCGTGCCATCAGGGCAGTGTCGGGGCGCACGTACGCGGGGAGGGGGGGGGTGTGCTGCGGCCGTGTCCCCCCCTGCTGCCGCTCTGCACGTCGTGGTGGTGAATTTCACCTCGTTGCATTCATTTGTTATATAGTTGTTCCCGTTGTTCCTCTCTACGTTGGAAAACCTGGCCGCAGAGTGCTGCTCCAGGGGGTCCCACAGCCTGCAGCCTCCACTGAACCCCGGGGGCCGGGACCGGATGACCTGGGGGTCGTCTTCCAGTAGCGTCTTCCCCCCCCCCCCCAGAAAAAGCACTCTGCTTTTTCGTGAGAACTCACTCTTGTCCATCAACCTACAAGCTGTCAGCCAAACAAGCGGCTGAAACACTGACAATGTTGGGGTGCCCCAGCAAGAGTTTTCTCAGCGCCAAAGGTAGTGCTGGATGGACGTAGCACTGTCCTGCGCAGGTGAAGAGCCTTGCTGCACACACACGGAGAGTCGTCTGCCCAAAGACACACACCTTCCTCAAACAGACCAGAAACTAGAGCGTGTCTGGGGAGCGGGCACACGTAGTGAGACCCCCCACTTCATTCACACTGCTGCTGTTCAAGAGTAAGGACACTTTAGGAACAAAAGTGGTTGCTGACCAAACGGGCCAGACACCACATCCCTGCTCAACTGATAAAGCACGCTGTATAGCAGAAGGCACTGGTTCTGCATCCCTTGAGGAAACTGTCGTGGCTTTGATGGGCGTTCTGCTACCTGGTGCTCTTCCTGCAAGGTGTGGTGCAAGACTTGGAAGCAAAACCTACTGCGGGCTCCCCGACAGCCGGCGGTGATTACCGACGGCAAAGGATTTCCCTATGTTTTTTGCTGGAGCGTGTACCAGCCATCCGCGGCTCTGCTCTCCTGCTGCCGGTGGGCAGGGGGGATGGGGACAGCCCCTCTTCTGCGTGAGAGCCCGCACAATGACAGCCTCTGTTGTCATTTCGTGAGGGTGTTGTGTGGGGCTTTTTTGTTTTCACCCAGCAGCCATAGGGAAAAAGTCACGTATTTTAACGTCTTCCCCAGTACAGGGCTGGCGCCCAGATTGGAGCGAAATCAGCCACGGAGCACACGGGCCCCTGAACCAACACCGAAAGTGAGGCACGGCCGTGGAAATTGTCTCTTTGTTTAAAACCAGGTATTCTGTGTGGAGCAACGTGGCTGGGTGCTGCCCGGACACCTCCTTGCCGGGCTGCTCCGCGGGACACGCGTGCAGTGGGGCTGCCATCTCTTCTTCCAGGCGTTGCCTGACATTTCATGTTTGGTTTTGAAGTAAATAAATAAATACGTTAAATCCTTCCTCTCCCGGCTGCGAGCACACAGGGAAGGAGTGTGTTTCGCAGCGGTGCTTGCACAGCTGGCTGTCGGCACGTTGCTCGGACCTCCCTGCGCGCCGCATTAAACCGTCCAGCGCGGAGCGGAGCTGGCTGGGGTCCAGCCGAGCACGGCCGGCGCGGCTGTGGAGGGCGAACCGCTCGCTTGCTGCCCGAGCGAAGGGAGAGATAGGCTGTTGTGTGTTCCAACGAACAGCAAGACCCCGCAGGGCTTAGAGGAGGGGGCCTGCCATTGCCCTGACAGGGCTCCGGGCTGGGGTGCTTTGCCTCTGCTTCCCCGACAGCTCCGAAAGAGCTCGTGGCTCAGCGCTTAATCTCCGGGATGAAATTTCCTGCTGACACTGCCGGTGCTTCCCTGGGGAGAGCCCCCACTTATTCCAGCCCTGCGGCTCTTCCCTTTGTTCCCAACTGGCCGGTGTGAGCGGTGACAGTGAACCGCGCCCGCTGACTGCGGGGAAGCGCCGCGGACCGCCCGGCAGCCCCCGGCCCTCATCGCCGGTGCTGTCGTGCAGCGGGGACTGAGCCCGCGAGCTCGGGGAGGAAGCCAAAAGGGGAAACATGCCCCCGAGGCCCAGCAACCGCCGTGACCATTACTGTGCAATTAAAAAGCTGCCCCTCTGACAGCGCAGATCTCGTCTTCTCTAACATAAGGCGGTTTGTGTTCAATGGCAACGGCTTCAGCAGTGTGCTCACCCTCAACCCCGCCTCGCCCCGCTCCCGAAGCCCTGAGCGGACAGGCAGCAGCACGGCCGGAGCAGGGGTTGCTCCGCTCTGTGCGGTCAGGAAAAGGCCCTTGCTTTCAACCCTGGCCCCCATCTGATTCCTGACAATGGCCCGAGTGTCTGCGAGGACGTGCGCGTTAGCGCTAGGTCACGTCCTCGCAGACAGGGCTGCGCTCCCCTCCCGGCGGAGAGCCGGGGCTTGGGCAGAACACCACGGCTGGTGGGACACTGAGAGAGGGGGAACAACCCTTCCTCCGGTACGTGCGTGCAATCACCCAGCAGAACGGGAACATTTGGGCTGGGATCAGCCACGCGTACTTTGAGGGGAAAAAAAAACCAGCCGCGCTCTGCATCGCCTGACAGAGGTACTTAAGGCTGATGCGCGCCCGCACGGACCACACGCCTTCCTCCTCCGAGAACAGCGTGTCTCGGGCGCAGCCTGCCGGGGTGGCAAAGTGCGCTCCACCGGCCTCCCCTTAGGCTTCTCTGGAGACCGTAGCCCCGACCCCGATGTTCAGGTCGGGCTGTCAGGGTGCGGCAAGGGAAGGCAGCACCCGGGCCCGGGCCCGCCAGCTCCCCCCCCGGCCTCACAGCCTCAACACCGCAAGCCTGGGGACACCGACCGAGGGGACAGCGAGCACCCCGGGGATGGCGGCGGCGGTGCCCCTGTCCGCCCGGCTCCTGTGGGGCAATCCAGCCCCGCAGCCCTGCTGCCCGGTGCTGTCCACGGGGACTCAGCTCCTTCCCCTCAGGGCGGTGCGGTGGTATAGCCCGGTGCACCCCTCCTCCGATGGTTCAGTCCCGCGGCCGTTCTGCTCCCCCCTTCCCTCGAATGGTTCACCCTTTCGCTTCACTCCTTTCCCTCTCCCCCTCCCGCACGCAGTGGTTCAGTCCCTCTCCTGCAGGCGGTGGCACCGCCGTGCCCCGGATGCGTTCCCGCAACACTTCCGAGGTGTGTGGGGGGGCTTTCCTGCCGTGCAGCTTACGGTGGTGACGCGGCCCGGCCCTGCCCGGCCTGGCCCGGCCCGGTGACGTGAGCGCTGGAGCCTTCTGCTCGTGTGAGTGCCCGGGCACGGGGCCGTAGCTCTGGGGCTGGCCTGGGCCGGGGGGAGGGCGGCGGAGCCAGGACGGGCCTCGCCGTGGGCTGCAGTTGCGCGCAACCGCCGTTCGCCGGCGCGCAGGGCTGCCAGCTGCTGAGGGGCATCCGCCGCGCGAGCGGGCTGTTTATGTGTGCTTAATTCAGCCCCTATAGAGGTACTTGCGGAGCGATTTAGTCTGAGCAACCGCTGGCGGAAGATGCGGCTGAGCGGAGGGGAGCTGCCGCGGGGCTGCTTCCGCTCTGTCCGCAGCCGCCTTTATCCCGGAAACGGTCCCAAGAGGTGGGAAGCGGTCGAGCAAGCGGCGGCGTCCCTCTGCGTGGGGAGGGCCTGCGCGACGGCGGCTCCGTGCTGCGGAGCGATCCGGAGCCGTGCGGCGGTTTCATCTAATGCTGGAAGACTTTCTGCATGCAACCGAGCGTTTCTGGCGTCCTTCTCGTTCCCCTTCCCGTTGTTTGTGCTGCACGTGTGAGTGTGTTTGAAGAAGTTATAAGCTATTTCAGCCTTCTACAAGGAAGTCAGTGGGTCCCTGGCTAAAAAGCAGAAATAAGGCTTTTTGTGCGAGCGTTTTTTTTTTTTTTTTT
>NDXB01011693.1:1320-20316 GCA_002631895.1 Agapornis roseicollis | reverse complement strand
AATAATGTGGAAATAGGTTTTTTGTGCGGGGGTTTTTTTTTTTTTTTTTTAACAGATTAACTTATTGCAAAGTATGTTTGGGCTTAAAGATGTAGCCCAGAGGGACCTGTACTTACTGACAGGTTTTAAAGCTGTGTAACCGGTGCCCCTCATTGTGTGCCCCGTGTTCAGTAACAGTCAGGTGTGGGGCTTTTTGTAGGCTTGGTTACTGTTCTTCCTGCTAGTTGTAACATAGGTGCATTGCTGATGTGTTGCAGAAGTGTTTGCTGTGTTACTTCCTTTCTTGAAGGTCAGTAGGTCTTGAGACGTTTTGTTGATGGGAGTGCACAAAAAAACCCCACCTCAGCACGTAAAAGTGCAGTGTTTTGTTTTGCTTTTCCCCGCAGCCCATAAACAGCAGGGAAACCTGTCCTTAAAGATGGGAATGGTGTGAAAGACTAATGCTGAAAAGGAACTCACCAGTAAGGGTGACTTTTCCTAAGAAGAGAAGCCTGCTAAGAAAGAGGAGGATGTGCAGCATTGGAGAATGTTTGATTCCCAGCTAGAAATTGAGCCAGTGGCTCCAGGGAATTGCAGGCTGGGAGCTGTGTATGTCTTGGCTGCTGCTTTGAATACAGAGGTACAAAACACCCTGCTACTCCTTGGGGTAAACTGCTGCACTTCAAAAGTGCCGTTGCAAAGCCTGTGCTTTGTTTGCATTCCAAACATGTACACTCCCAAAGAGTGGGGAGTGCATGTCAGCTCCTGGGGAAGCTTTGATGGACAGTTTCTATCTTGGAATTTAGGGTGGCTAAACTTTAGGGCAGGACCAGGATGGGGGAAAGATAAGTACTTCCTTACCTACCCCAGGATTAATTTTCTGTGCCTTATCTGCTAGGTTCTTAGGTACGTTCCTTATTTAAATTGTTGCTTGGGCAAATCTAATAGTGGTTTTTAAGAGATAATCTTTTTGTGACTTAAACAGGGGAAAGTCAGATCTAAATTTAGATTTAGAGGGCTTTTTTAAAGTTCCCTGCGCATGAGAGGTTGGCACTGTATGGTTCTAAGCTGTAGGAGACTTGTTAGTTTGAATACTTTCCCTGCTTAGTTCCTGTTACTTTTACCTCTGGAATGTGATGGTGGCAGATACTAGTCACACCATATCCAGACGTTTTCCATCTAGGTACAGCCCTGATTTTTACAACATTCTTTCAGTGTAGCCTATGAAATTTGAAACAAAGCTAGATGCTTTCTGATGTGTGACTGTGGTTTTCCAGAGGGGCCAAAACAAACAAATAAAGCAGATGTGTTAACAAGAATTGAAAGCTCAGGTGTTTGAACACTTAGTAGATTTAAATTTAGTTATAGCTGCTGTTTGTAATGTGACTGCTCATTAACTGCATTCAAAACTACCCTGTGAGAAAGTCCATCTGACTTGCTTCTTTGCCTGTGTATAATCCTAAACATTACCAAAGCACATTAAAGTAAATGTCTTGTCTAGCAGTTCTTCTGTTTCTAAAAACTAGACACTATTCTAAGAAGTTGGAAATGGAGGAAACGGGTTGATGCTGCAAAGGAAGGCACACGTGACTGGAAGAATCGCTCAGTGTTGTAGGCGGCTCCGTCGGCTTCGTGTCAGAGTGACACAGAACTTGAGTTTGTTTTGCAGGCCATGGCTCCTCTTATGGTTAGAAACCTGCACTTGACTTCTAGCTGGAACATACTCGAAGTATGTTAAAATACTGATTTGTGGTAAAAGGATTGTAGTTCAAAAACTGAATGTTTCCTCCAGAACAAGCACTTATCAAACAAGCACTTCAGTAAACAATCTCCTTTGTTCTTAAAGCCCACAGAAAACCCTGTTGCTAATACAGCTTGAAAAAAGTATTTGTAATTGCTGTTTGATTGTACAATTAAAATGGCTTAAGACAGCTTGATGTAAAAATATAATCTGTCTTAATAGCAAAGCCCAAGCTTATGATGTATACGGCTGCAGAGCCCATGCTGCAGGAGGCACACACTGCTCAGTGCACATGCCACAGGCCTGAGAGAGGTGTGTGCCTTTGTGAAGGGAACATATTGCTGGGGGAAAGTGTTGGTGCATGTGAACTAATCAGACACCTGCCATGCACTCACCTGGTTTTTGCAGTTTAATGTTTGATGAAAATATTCTGAGGCTCTTCTAAATGAGGATCTGAAAATGAGGGTGTTAAGGAGGAGTACAGTATCTGCCTTTAGCAGATGTAGTGTGCAACCTGTAATTCAAACACTGGATGTTCTGTGTGCATACTGCACACTTATGAATGATGGACCTGCCCAGGGAATTGAAATAGGTTTTGCTGTAAGTGGTGATGTCTTGCATTAGTGGCATTGAGCTCAAAGACAAGGCATCTCTGACCAAGTTACCCTGCATCTGTGTTTGCAAACTGCCTGCTGTGGGTGCATCCTAAATTACCCTGAATAGGGGTCTTCAAAGTGGGATCCTCTCAGATGAGAGGACCAGCGGATGTGAGAGCTTCTTCTGCTGAAGGGCTTCATGCAGAGTACTGCACGCTTTGGGTTTTCCAAATGACCAAGCAGCAAGGTGTTGGGTACAGCAGTGAGGGCAGTTCCTTGGTAACCCCCCACACTGAAAGCAGCTGTAATTGCCTCAGTCAAATGGCCTTCAGGGACAACCGGCTGCTTTTTAGCAGTCTACTCTTTTGTGTTACGGAAGTGCACAGTTAAGGTTTGCCTCAGAGGAATGACTACAGTCTCCTCCTTAACCAAACTTCTTGGTTTAAATAATAATAATAATAATAAAATACCTCCTATGTGTTTTGTATCTACTGGTCCTAGGTTTGTGGAGGTTGGAAGCTGGAACGAAAGCTGGGCTGTTGTACAGGTGGGTGAGTTCTGTGAAGTGTATCATGAATGTGTTTCATAGTGGTCTGAAATGTCTCCCCGTAAGAAAAAAAAAACCCAAACACTTGAAAGTACTGCTTATTGTTCTTAAAAAATAGGAGAACAAGCTCTCATTTTAGGTGTATAGTCAACTTGGGTTTCCTTCTTTCTTTTTTTTTCCCTTTAGAGCAGCTGTCTGGTTTAGAAAAAGTTATTTGTAAAGTAAGATCTGTGATGTTCTTAAAATCTCAGATTTACTTCATGTCTCTTGGTTTCTCTTTGTCTGTTCCCAACTATCCACAAACCAGACTTTTTCTTTACTGACAAGATTTGAAGACTTGATTGCTTACTGTGATACCAGATTTTCTTTAACTCAAGAGTTTTGCCTCCGAGCAAAGTACAAGCTTGCATTTGCAGCATAAATATGTCAGTTTAGATTGTCAAGTCACAAGTGCTGATTTGTTTGCCTCTGTGCTTAAAGGATATCTTTCCATGGGGCAGCAGGGCGAAAATAGCATGGATAGATGTTTTATTCCACAGCAGTGAAGAAATGCATGCTGTTCGGCAATGCAGTTAAGCATATGTTGGTCGCAACTGTAGTCTGTGGGAATCACTTTTAAAAATAAAAAGGTCCTTTCCTCACTGTGTTGATTGTTTTGCTTTAAGGAGAACTAGGGAGCTGGGAAATAAAGGTCATTGTGATGGAGTGGAAGCTCAACCACAGTTTTACCACAGTGGCTTTGGGTTGGTCTGTGTTGTCCTCCATGGGTCATCAGAAACCCACTCTGATTCCACAGCAGGACAATGAGAAAGTGGTACAGGCAGAGGTTCTGCATAAAATCCAAATACACAGTGTAAATTCACACATAACAAACATGCCTGCTGCTGCCCTGCTGTGAGACTGGTGCTGACAGACTCTGCCCTTGTGGTGGTGTTGCAGCTGGGATACATGAGTTTGGCACTGCTGTGGCTAGCTTAGCTTTTTGGAGGGTGTTACATAATCGGATTTGAATAATTCATATGTATGCATTGCTGAAACTTGAAAAATTCACAATGTTTCTGTCAATTTTTTAAATTTATTTCTTTTCTAAGTTACGTCATGGAGTCCCTGCCTTTTGATGAGTCTGCGTGTTTTCAGCCAGCATAAACTGTTTCTAAGCGCACTCCTACTAACAGTCACAAAATCAGCTGAAAGTTTAAACCTCTTCTTAGGCAAGATTTTTCCTGAAGCTACAAGAAATCTTTACCAAGAAGGGTTTTGTGTTGAAGTTCAACCTTTTTTTCTTTTTAGCTTTTTTTTCCCTGAGCATTGAAGACTCCATTTGCAGTTCAGTCTGGTTTAGCAAAGTCTGCATTTTTAAGGCTCGTAAGTGTAGAGCTGTGCTACGTGGCTCAAAAAGGGAGTGTGCAAGTAAAGATACAAATCAAGAGCACTTGAATAAAACATAACATTTTGTTCCAAAGTTTCTCTTAATATGCAAGAGGTGTAATGTGGAGCAAGAAGAGCACCTGATTGAAACTTCTGTGCTTGTTGGAGAATCCAGGGTTTTTTTCCTTGTATTGAGATCTGATATCTAGCTTTATACGTGTCAGCTAGTTATATTTTTTCCATTACTTGCTTATAGAAGTTTTCACGCATCTGTCTGTCTGAACACCTTGTAGTGTTATGTATTAAAAGCTCTGGTTTAGTTGTCATCATGAATTTAGATTGTGAAGCATCTCTCAGTATTTGTCAGTTTTATTGCCAGTCTGTGCTAATGCACAGCAATTAATGGGATTGCATTAATATGCACCAAGTCAAGTCTTTTCCTTTCTGTGGGATGATGGTTGTTAGATCGGAGACTTCTCTGTTTCATGACAGCTGTGAAAAGGCCCTTTTTAAAAAAGATCTAAAATATGTAATATTTCATGGAATCATAGAATAGTTTGAGTTGGAAGGGACCTTAAAGATCATCCAGTTCCAACCCCCTACCATAGGCAGGGACACCTTCCACTAGACCAGGGTGCTTAAAGCCCTGTCCAAGCTGGCCCTGACCACTGCCAGGGATGGGGCAGCCACAGCTTCTCTGGGCAGCCTGTGCCAGTGTCTCACCACCCTCACAGGGAAGAGCTCCTTCCTAATCTAAGTCTCCTCCTCTGTCAGTTTAAAACCATTCCCTCTTGTCCTTTTCCTGCAGACCCATATCAAAAGTCCCTCTCCAGCTTTCTTGTCAGCCCCTTTAGGTACTGTAAGGCTGCTCTGTGGTCTTCCTGGAGAACTCTCCAAGCTGTACAACCCCAGCATTTTCAGCCTGTCTCCATAAAAGTGGTGCTTCAGCCCCCAGAGCATCTTCATGGCCTCCTCTGGACATGAACCAAAAGGTCCAAGTCCTTCTTATAGTGGAGGCCCCTCAGCTGAACATAGTTCTTGTTTCTTTTTGGACAAGAGAGTATTTTGATTTGACACACATGTTGATCTCTGTCAGTTCTGTGTTTTGTTGGTAGTCCACAGGATAGATGGTTTTGGTGTTTGCAGGTTTTCTATTCCTATTTTCAATGGGGAATTCTGCTTATAACTTCTTGCATCATCCAGGTGCCCAAGATAAATCTGAATCTTGTACCTTAACTGAATTTCATAAGCAGCTGGCTTCATCTGTCTCAGTAGGGGTGTGAAACTTCATGTAATGATAAATGCTTACTGGTAGCAACCTCTGATTTGAAACTGGGAAAACTGATCAGTGGTGTGAGGAGCCTTTGCTGTAAAGCAATGTCCCTTCTACCATTAACATCTCCGTAGATGCATTGTGTGTTCCTTGCTGGGCTGATGCCTGCTCTGCTTGTGTACTGCCTCACTGAAGTCTGCCTTCTTGCAGAGAGCCAGTTTCCAATGTCCTGCCATGGATGATGACAGCCAGGATGAACTGATAAACAAGAATGCTGCACTGGGCAAAAGCAAAAGACAGAGTCTTGCGCTCCTCAGTGAAACGGGTAAATGCAGCCTCTCTACATGTGCACATTTCTAATTTTAGGTTGGAGAACCTATTTGGTTTAATCTCCAAAGAGAAGTAAAGATATATTAGTGACCATTTATTTCTTTTTCCCTGGAATTGTTTTGATTTGCTTCCTAAATTCTGTATCTCAAACTGCTGGGATGCTTCCCTTGAGTTCCTCAGAACAGTCAGCCTTGATACCAGTCAGAAAATTGTGGTTTCATTTCATATATAATAGCCTGAGCAGGAGTTCTGGTGTGACTTTCACTGTTCTGTCTGTCTGTCTGCATCAAATAGGTATTTCCTCTCTTCTTCTCTTTTCTTTTTAAGAAAGCAATGGTGGACATAGCAATGATTCAGAAGATGATACTGGAAGTGAAGGAGATGACCCTGAGGAAGAGGGAGGTGAGGAGGACAAGGAAGAAAGTGAAGATGAAGAGCTAGAAGGTAGGTCTGTTAATGCACATTAACAGCCTTTTTTTTTTAATAATTGGAGGAAGAGTGGAAGGAAAACTTTTTCTCCAAAAATTAACCATTAAATATAAATCCACAGATGCTGCTGTGTCAGGCTGATGCTTAAAGCCTGTGCTAGTAAACAAGTAATATTCCCCAGTTTCTAAGTTTTTAAAACATTTTTCTATTTGAAGACTACCTGCTAGCCAAAGTGATGTAGTTATTGTCAATAGGAATGAACTCTGTCCCAGCAGGAGTAGAAAAAAAAAAAAGCCAGAATTGCAGCAATGGCTGATGCTGTTTTTTCACTTATGAAAAGCAGGTTTGTTTGCTTTGGCATGAGGCTTTAAAGTGAATGTTATGATGGGAAGTTTTGGGAATAAATTTGTTTTGTTTTAGAGAGGGGGGAAGAAGACTTGACTAAGTTTTCTTTGAAAAAGGAATATAAATGTTACCTGGATTTATTTGTTAGTTTTACTGAAAATGTACTTTCTAGCTGATGTACTTCTGGAAGTAGTCTTAAGGCTTGATGGGAAGGCAAGAGCACAGTTTTCCAAGTTCCTAGTTAGACTGATTTGAACACAGACTGAAAACTGGATGCCAGGTGACAAAAAGCTTTATTAATCCTTCATTTAGAGTATTTTCTGCTATGTCCAAAAGGAGAAGACAAAAAAGACAAAACAGCACCCCTTTCACTGCTTCTTGAAAATGTCAAATAAATTCATAAGCTTTAGGGAACGACTAACAGATACTTCTGTATTTTGCACTGAAAGTATTAACACCTTTCAACAATGTGTGCTGAGTGCTTAAAATTAACTATATTCAAACCCAAGTTTCTTTAAGCAGTCTCCACCTACACCCCCAGATCTCTTGATTCTTAAAATCATGATTTACTGTTGAAATCTCAAATCTGTTTTTCTGCAGATGAGTGCATCGCTGCTGCTTCTCCTCTGGAATTCATTTAAAAAAAAACAACAACAAACACACCCCCTCCCCCCAAAAAAAACAAACCCTTGCATATGTGATAACTTTATTACTTTTATTTTTTAGTATTTAGTGGTAGCCTGACATATCCTATTCTCCTGTTTTTCTGCTGTCTGTCCTTCTAATCTCTTGCAAGACTATTCACGTTATCAGGCTTTGTTTTCCACCAGGGTAATCCATTGCTTTCTAGTGAAGGGATTTAGGAAAAAAGAAAACAGCAAATATTATTGCCTCAAACTTGGGAAGCTGTGCTTTGCCCTTGAAGCCCTATAAAATAAGCTTACGTGGAATTTTCTGTGAACTGGTACCTGGCTACCCCCTCTGCCCTCACTGCTGAAGCCCTGCAGCAATGAGAGCTGTTTCTCATCTCTAACTTTTTAAGATTGTGAAGATGATGATGATGATGAAGAAGAGGAAGAGGAGGAAGAGGCTTGTGGGGAGGGAACAACTGATGCTCTGGAAGAAGAGCCACACATAAATGGAGCAAGTGTTTCTTCTGATGAGGATGGTGAACACTGCCCCATTTGCCTCAACACGTTTAGGGATCAGGTTGTTGGGACTCCTGAGAACTGTTCCCATTACTTCTGCTTGGACTGTATCGTGGAGTGGTCTAAGGTGAGCTGTTTTGTCCCTGACAACCTGTGGCCTTCCAGTGTGCTCTGCTCTTTCCCCTCTGATCATATTGGTTTGCTGTAATGAGAACAAAACACTGTAATATTTGTATTTGCTTTTTTAAGCTTTTTTACACAGACTTGGATTTCTGCTCCATTTGGCAGGTTTCACATTTGTGAAGTGTGGCTCTGTTTTGTACCCATACTGATCTGTTGGGTTTTCTGAAAGCTGTAATGTCATAAGCAAGTGTGTTTCTAGGCCATCTAAATTTATTTTTTCAAGTCAAAACATTAGTAATACTGGTTTTCTGTGTATTTCTCTGTATATCTCTTGTTGAATTCTATGTTTGACTGTTGGACTGAGGGGTCTATTGCAGCAGTGAATATTTAAATATAGGAAAGATATAAGAGAATACTAAATCAGCAGATTGCTCTGACTTCAACTGTCAGCTAGAGTTCCTTGCAACTTAACTGTGTAATTCCTGTGATCATAAACCAGTGTGAGATTTACAACAGAACTTCCTGTGCACACAGCAGTACCAGTGGTAATTAATTAGTTAGATAAACAAATAAATCACTGATTATATTTGTAAGCCATTCCCACTTGCTCATTTGTCCAAAAGAAAGGAAATACCCTAATACATGAGCAGTATTTCTAGGCAATATCTAGAAGAACTTCAGTGTCACTCGGGCAATTGAATAATAATTAAATGACTTTGGTATTATAAATGCTTTTCTGAAAATGCACTTTTTCTCTCATGCAATGGGTTGATTGTAAACCACGTAAGTCGGATTTAAGTACTTAAAATGTCAAGCCCAGGAGCTGTTAAAATGAGTACTACATTAATGTTTATTGCATTAATAATTGAAGATGCCATTTTTAAAAATCAAATCAAGAGATGTGCTTATTAACTGTATAGGGATTTTTGTTTCTTTTTGTAATCTTTCTAGAATGCAAACTCCTGTCCAGTGGATCGAATCCTCTTTATGAACATTAACATTCGGGCACATTTTGGTGGTGAAATCTTAAAAAAGGTAAGCTTTCTGCTGTAGCAAACAACAGGGTCAGTTGCTATGAAATATCTATTTAAAGGTTTACATTTCTAGTATGTTTATCTGATATTGGCTATCTGGATGTATTTTATTTCCTTCCTATTTTGAGATTGCCTTTTAAGGAACTGTTAAAATTTTTCTTCTTCCCTAAACACATTTCCTGCAGTACTGAGTGTGGATTGAAGTGTGGCATCATGTCTGATGGCAGAAAGGGTGGTTTTCATAGCTGCCTCTTTTGCATAATGGACATTTAACTCTGAGCTGTTATGCATTGATAAGCCTGTCTCTATGGGGAAAATGCCCTCTATACTGCAAGTGCTGCTGTAATATGAATAGGAATAATTAAGGTTATGCATGATCTTTTTCTTATGTCTTGCTGCCAGCTATACTGTGTATCATTTGGGTTTGTAAGGGGGAAGAGACAGAAGGCATAGGTTGAGTGTGCTAATAGTCTCTCACAAATGAATATTGAAGAGTCATTATTGCTCTTGGTATCAGAAACATGTTAGTTTTCAAGGAACATTTGTGAGCTTTTTGCTCTGTTCTCACAAAGTGGTGGTTTATTAAGTGTGTTTTAACAGAGGTACAAATTAATATTTAAATCATGTTTAAAGAGGGAAAAAGCTAATCTTGCACTCTTTTGTCTTGTTTTTAGTTTGTTTGACTAGTTTTGATGTTATCAGGATCTTTGGTTTTTGTCTGTTCTTGAGATGCAGTTGGTGTCTGACACTAAACAAGTTCAGATATATGTTTTCAAACATTAGATCATGTCCCATGTAGGTTGAATGAACTAAATGAAGGTTTGAGTATGTACCAGCCATTTTGGTTTGTTCCCTTTTAGATTTTGCTGCAGGTAGCAAAAATGTGACTATGTTTTAAAAAGTTCTGCATTCTGCATAAAGTGTGAATCCCTCTTTTATTTAGATTCCTGTTGAGAACACAGTTATTCAGAGTAATTATGGAGAGGATGACCCAACCTTCTGTGAGGTGTGTGGCAGAAGTGACCGCGAAGATCGCCTGCTGCTGTGTGATGGCTGTGATGCAGGGTAAGAAAGGTTGAAACGAATGTATCACCTGCATGATTGCAGATGGCACTGCAGGGCTGCCTGGTGTTTGGTCTACAGGTACTGTCTGGGATGTAGGCTGTCCCTTCCTGGTTTCTTGAAGCTCATCATGTGGCCAGGCTTGTATCCATATGCTTGTAGTGCTAACATCTCCATGATGTGATGGATCCTTTTCTGGTCATCTAGCAGCATATGTGTGGAGAGTCCTGCACACATCAGGCCACTGAAACAGGTGACTTCAAGTGGGGAAGATGTTGCGTGGATGAACACAAAAATCTGGGTGCCTGCACGGTAAAAACATGTATCCTTCATATCTTTTTGAAAGGGTGCATGATTTATCCCAGCTGATTGGGCACTAGTGCTGTGCAGGAGAAGTGCTTAAGATTCACAGTGTCATGAAATTTCGACGTCTTCTCTTTATAGCCATAGTTATTAAATGACGTCTTTACTCTTGCTTACTTCTGTCTCTGCCAAACACGTTTTTTCCCCCTCCTTGATAAGTAAAATAAATATTTAAGTAGAAGCATCAAGATACTTGAATGCAACTTCAGGCCTACAGTCTTCTACTAGAATTTAAAGGTCTTATACTGTTTAATAACTATTGCAGCATTGTCAGTTTCATGATGTCAAAAGTTACCCACTGAACAAAGAAAGATACTTGCTTGCAATGTACACATAAAGTAATTTAAAAAATACTTCTAGCAAACTAACTAGAGATTTGGTAAGTCCAGTTCTGTCCTTGTATTCTTTAGACTCCATATACTCTGATTCACCTTTGGGAGAACAGGCTAAGTCAGGAATGCTAAATACTGTTAGGCATGTCATGAGAACACCAAATTTAAAATACTTAGCCAAAACCAGTGTTTCATAGGTCTTATCTGAAGTTGTGTATTTCAGGTCTTTCTGGACTTTCAGAAGCCAGATCTCAACCCAAGCTATTGCTTCAGATACAGTAGTTCCCCTGTTCCTCCCAGGAAGCATCTGTTCATAACTTAAAGGTACAGGAAAAGTTTGAAGTCTATTGGACTTCATTGCCAGTCACAGAGCCCAAGAGACATCTTGAGGACTTGATGGCCAGTGTCTCTTGCCCCCACAAATAATCCTGGCCAGACCACTTAGTTATTGCACAGTCTTTGTGCTTCCAAATGGGAGAGTGCAAGAGCACAAGTAAATGAACCTGAGGGAATGAGTGTGAGTAAAATCAGTTTAGTTTGAGTGTTTTGTTGTTTGTTGTTGTTTGTTGGTTTTTTTTAAACCAAACATAACAAAAAAAAACCCAAACCAAACAACCAGCAAACAAGTATCCCCCTATTCTTCCATAAGATCTGGCGTTGAGTTTTGTTAGGATGATTTTCTGTGTGGTGAGGTTCCTTTGCTGTGCACAGAACTCTAGATAGCTGTTGCAATAGGTTCTTTGGTGTCCAGAGTTTTAGGGCTTAAAGTCTCTGCTTGTCAAGTGGATCATAACATGACATCAGAACTCCTAGAGGTCATTTGAAAAGTACATGATTTAAGTTGTTGCTACAAGCATCTTTATTATGACTTTGGCCTGAATCTAACAATATTCCTTGTCACAATACTACTGTGGAGAAATGATAGCATTCCTGGTAGCTGGCAGTTGGAGAATAAACTCTCTTTGCCCAGAGAAGGAAAATAACTTTTCTACCCTAATTTTAAAGTAATGATCTGTTGTGAACATAATTTTTCAACCTCATTTCAAGTCTCTGAAAGAGTATAAAATCTAATCTGCCTATCTTCATGTGAGAACAACATGATACTCCATTCTTTTTATATTGACAATCTATTTTAGTATAAACATAATATTGGTGAAGCTGCAAATTGAGTTTATCATAACATGGTTGGGAACAGGTTTGGAAGACAATCTGAAGTTGGGGTGATGGGTGGAAAGTAGGTTAACAGCTCTAGTCTCTGTGGGTTTTTCTTTTGTATTGCTGTAAAATTGTATTAAGAGTGTCAGATAGATATTCCTTCCCTTTCTTTTCTCTGTGGCCAGCACTGAGATGTATTATCAGACAGTGGATTTTGGCATGTGAAAGTGAAACGGAGAGCTTTACTCTTTCTCCTTATATCAGCATTAAATACTGTACTACATCAGAAATAACAGTAGGGTTTCCTTTTCTAGAAAAAGAACAAAGTTGATCACAGAAAAGGTTGCTAATTTGAAGCTGAAACTCTTACTTAAGGCTGTGGTCTCTCTGTGTTCCTTGCCTTAGGAACTTGGTCTGAGCACTTGGTTTTCATCTCATTTACTTGGAGAATCTGTTTTAATTCTTTTTAGCAGGAACATGAGTTGTTTTGAAACTTCTGTGCTACTAATACGTATTGCTTTGACTGGGCTTTGACTTGAAAACAAATTACAGCACTGAAGTCGGGTAATGTTGAGAGGCTTTCCTGGGTAGCTTCTCTGTTAAGTGGTTGGTGAGACTTAGTCTAGCTGCTTAGCTTTTTGGGTAGAAAACACTGCAAAAGGCCTGCCTCAGGGAGCATCATACCATCTTATTTCCCTCTGAGGTATGATAAAGACAAGCACATATCACAGGTGGTGGTTGGCAGTCGGTGTGGTTAGTCTTCAGTCCTGCAAGCAGCTGTATGAAGCCAGTGTCTGACTAAAGCTCTACAACCTGGCTTGTGCAGTTACACAGACATCCTTATTACCAGTTGTCTTCATTATGCCAGGGCATTTATTCAATGTAACAAGGCTTTGCACTTGACCTGTGTCTAGTCATGCAAAATAAAATGTTCATAAGCACCAGTGAGGTCAATGCTATGTTGGTTTGCAGGAACTGATGTTGTTTCCTGATTTTCTGTCTCTCCAGCACCTCAATACATCTCTCCTTTCTCTGTCACCGTCAGTTTTGTCTCTGCACGTTTCTTGCAGCTTGGGTTCAAATGGCAAGTGATACACCAAACAGTGAGGGGAAATATGCTCACTTTTCTGATCTTTATTGATCAAAATATCACCCAGAATTGAAGACCTTTATATAACTATCGGGTAGCATCGTTTCTCTGGAGGTTGGTAGAAGCAGATGGGTAGACCATAGTTTCAAAGTTCAGAAAATATGGCTGCCTTATGCAGTGTGTGGATAGAAGTAAAAGGCTCTCTTCCCTTGGAAAGGAGCACATTCTCTGATTTTTATTTTACTTTTGTTTTGTTTTTTTCCCCTTGAGGTATCACATGGAATGCCTTAATCCACCTCTGAGTGAAATTCCTGTAGATGAATGGTTCTGTCCAGCCTGTGCCCCCATGGGTGTCAATGCTGCTGCAGGTAAGGGTTTTGTGATACCCAGTCAAAGTAAATATTTTTCTCCTGAGTTAGATGATGTGAAGCATGTGCTGTTTTGGAGAGGTGTTTAACCCGTGGTATTATCTATTTTAAATAATTGTTTTGATAGGTATTCTCTGTTTAGGTTCAAAAGTTGACTTGAACTCTTGACTGATAAGAGGATCTTGTTTATTGAAATTTTCATCTGCAGTTACAACCTGTGAAGCTTATGCATTCTTTAACCTTCATGAGGCAACCCCAGCATCTTAGTGCAACTGCACTAACTTTGTTAGTGTCCTCACCTCAGATTGCCAAGGTAGCAGCAATTTCTGTCACCTAGAAAATTGTCTTTCTCTCTCTGCAACTGTCTTAAGCAGTAGTGTCTGTGCTCATTTCCTTTTGAGAGGATAATGGCTTCCTTTGGAGGTGATTGGTTTAAGAGAAGGAATACTGCTCAATTCTTGAAAGACAAGTGACAGACATCTTTTCTTTCAAGACACAGATCATGTCAGTGATGAAGAGGTTGCTGCCATCATGGCTGATGTTACACCTACCACCAGCAGGCTACGCCCCCAGGCACGAACCCGAGCTATCGCTAGAACTCGGCAGAGCGAACGAGTTAGGGCAACAGTGAACAGAAACCGGATAACAACAGCCCAGCAAATCCAGGTATTCTGGAAGAACCTTGTCCCCTCTTAAGTAGCTCAGCTGTCTGTGTTGTGCAAATCACAATAGCTAGTAGTTGCGGAGCTCTTTTAAACTGAAATGTAGAACATGTGCAAGTTGAGTGCAGCACCTGACCAGAACTCTTTATTTTGAAATCTGCAATAGCTTCCTCTTAATCTGTGTTTTTATCACCTCGGGTGTGAACAAAATTGTATTTTTATTCGCAGTGGCTGTTATGCACAGTTTGTGCACCTCTTCTGGGGTTTTTTAGATTTTTTTTTGTGGAGACAGGGCACATTTATTTGACTTCTGTGCGTTGGCTTGTTTGTTGTCCTACCCCCATAGCAGTAGAAGCTGTTGACCGACACCAGCCAAACTGAAGAAAAAAATGTCAGTGTTTTTAAGGTTTCTACGTTTGTGAAAATCTGCCTGTTATTGGAAAGAAAAAGCCCAGATGTTAGTGTCCTCAGTGGTGTTGCAGTGTGAGTTCAACCACATTAATAGGCTCCAGAGAATATATGCAAGAAAATATCCCAAATACCCAAGGTCCCTCAAATCCTTTACTACTTGATTTCACTGAAAATTTCTGCAGCTGTTTCTGGATGTTTCTGTTGGCAGGGATAATTACATTCCTTTAGGTAACTAGTATGGTACAAGCTGAGAACTTTCAAACTTTGGGATCTCCAGCCTGCTTTGCCCTCTGTCTTTAGCCAAAGCACTCTCCTCATCTCTTGCATAAATATAAAAGGCTTTAAATTGCAGAGGAGCACATGGTGATTCAGTGTGGAAGCAGAGCCTGTAAATAACCTTCATGTGACTAGTAAGTTAATTGGTTCTTTATTCATGCTGCTGTTGAATTTGGTAGAAACGTGAAATTCTACAACTTTTGAAAGGAAGAGTAGGATCTGACTTAAAATAAGGAAAATTCTAGAAAATTCCTTCTAGGAAACAATCACAGTATCCTGGAATTATTTGGGTTGGAGAGGACCTTAAGATCATCTAGTTCCAAATCCCCTGCCATGGGCAGTGACACCTCCCACTAGACCAGGTTGCTCAAAGCTCTGTCCAGCCTGGCCTTGACCACTGCCAGGGATGGAGCATTCACAACCTCCTTGGGCAGTTCCAGTGCCTCACTACTCTCACAGTAAAGAATTTCTTTCTTATATTTAACCTAAATTGCTCCTGTTTAAATCTCAGCCCATATTCTCCATAGTATGATAGTCAATAGGTGAGAAAGGTGACATAATTGCTTGACTAGCAGCTTGGTGACAAAAGTGCTTCTCATTTGAATCTCAAGTCCTTTTTTTTATTTTTTTTTTCATTGAATGCTTTTATGACTAACTTGTTGCTGACCTTTAAATGCCTGTATCATACAACTTCCAATCCCCCACGCAGAATGTGCCAGCGTACCTCATGCCCTCTCTTCTGGATGAAACAATTGAGGCAGTTATTTCAGGCATAAACACAGCCATGTATGAGCGTCCTGTTACACCGCTTCCTCCATCAGTTCGTGTACCAGCTCCTGCACCAGCTCCTGCACCAGCTCCTGCACCAGCTCCTGCACCAGCTCCTACACCAGCCTCTACTAGGCAGAAAAGAAGAACAGGTAAAGGCATTGGACATCTTCTGTGGTTCCCATCTGCAATAATAAAATCTTTGGGTAGATGAGCCAGAATCAGACAAAATACTCTTGATGAGCTGTATGCTGCCACACCTCTGCAGCTACAGAAGTATACCACATGTATTTTCTTCTTTCTCCATCCCATATCTTTCCAGAAGTGTCCTGATGGTTGCTTTTGCATAAATCCTAATTATTTCACTTTTTCTGATCTGCTGTTTTATACTGTTGCAACACACTGAAGGACTCTGTGAGACGCCTTGAATGCCACGCGAAGGTGAAAAGAGGAATACAGGGTAAAACACAGTGCCAGCACTTAGCCAGATACTTGGTTGTCTTTTGTCCCATCAGGTAGGAGGAAGAAAGTAAGAGGCAAAAAAAGAGCTCAGACAAAATCTTCTGCTGGGAAGAAGAGTTCAGGGACACAGCTGAAGAGACGGAAGATTCTCATAAAGAAGAGAAGGGGGAAAAAGATGAGAGTAAGATCATGTGTGAGTGTCTGCCAGTGTCAGCATCTGCCATATTTCAGCTATCTGCAAAAGCACTATAATGGGGGATTCAGTGGAAAAAATAATTGGTTTGTAATGACAGCTGCTAAATTATTTCTGGTGGGGGGAGTATGTACAGGATGTGTCCAGTGTACTGGAGAAAGATGCTGTACATGGAAGTGAATTGCAGCTTCCAGGCAGGCCTGCTGAGTTTGCTGACAAATCCTGTTACCTAAACTGTAGGGATCACACTGTAAAGCACGTCCTGCACGCTTTTTATTATGCCTTGCCATTCAGCTGTAGTGTTTACTTGGTACTGATACAAGCGAAGTTAAAATTGCCGCCACCTGTTTTTTTCAATAGGCTATGGATGTTTGTGTTGTTGCATACCCAGTTAATCGACTGTAAGGGCTTTCAAAATCTCTTTCAGTTGTGGATAATGTTCTCACATAAGCTATACTGAATGCTCTGCACCAGCTTCACTTTTGTCCTCAGCTACCTTAACTAGAGTGTACATCCTACAGCCAGAACTGTCCCTCCAGTCTTTAATAAGGAGTTAACAATTTTGAATTATATTATTAAAGTTTTTTTATGAAACTTACCTGGTCACTTAAACAGAGACATGCAGTCTCTGCTAGCTAGAAGTTTCATAAATGCTTTAAAACAAATACAGACAGTAAATGCACACTGCTGGTGCTACCAACGGTAGTAACCTGATGACTGTATTTGGCTTAAGTGAAGAATCTGGGGCTTTAACAACACTTTAACAACAGTATGCCTGAACACGCAAATAACCCAATCTCTTTGTCTGTGCAGGTGAAAAATGAGGTTACTACTCGCTCCCGTATTGCAAGAACTCTTGGTCTTAGTAAACCTATGCGTGGGGCCTCACTTCCTTCCATGTCCAAACCAGCAGAACCCTCACTTGGCCTGATGAGAGCAGATATTGGTGCAGCTTCTCTATCTGTGTTTGGAGATCCGTACGAGCTGGATCCTTATGAAAGGTAAGATACCCCTGGATTATGATTGTGGGGACCTAATATTTCATAAGTGTTGGGTTGTTTGTACACATGACTTTCTGCAGAGTGTAGATCTTGCATCTGAAGACAGCTTTGGATACACATCTCATAGCAACATGTTGTCCTCTTCTTCTTGGCTGAGTTTCTGAGCTTTTAAAGAATCAGTCGCCTTTAAAGAGGTTTGCTGAAATAATAATCCTCTTGAAAACCTTTAACAAGATCTGTGGGGTTATTCAAAGGATAGAATTTGAAGGAGTCAGATCCTAATTGGTCAGTTTCTACTTATTTTAAGTGAACATAGCTAGTGTATTTGGTATACAATAAAAAGTGATTTCACATAGAATTAAATGGACCTATGGAATCCTCCATGTTTCTTCTTTTCTCATCTTCACTTTTCCATACGGTTTAAATTCAGGAGGAATCTTAGTATACCGTAGTGTGTGTTATTCTTAAGCTTTGGGTTTTGGGGTTGGGGGTGGTGTGGTGGAGGGGAAGGTACATGGACATCTGAAATTATTGTTGGTGAAATTTAGTTTTCCACAGAAAATAAATATGTTGCACAAATATTCTGTAATAATAATAGATGGCAATCTCTAACTTCGTATCTGAAGTAGTAATATTATCTACTTCATCCATTTAGCATGAAAAACATTCAGACAGTTTCAGAGCTTGTGTGTGTATGTATCTTACCCACAGTAATGAAGAGGCTCCAGCAAACCCAGATTCACCAGTGAGTGCCAAAAGGAGAGTTCTGTCCCAGTCAGCACTGAGGTCTCATCGTCCTGTAGCTAGACCTATTTCAGTGGGACTTCCCAGGTAAAATCCACCAAGTTACTTATTTTCCTGAATTAACTCTAACAAAAGAGCAAACTGTTTGATCATCCTGGTTTAACTCTTTTCTTACCTTGAGTATTTTGGAAAGTATGTGTGCATGCTCATGCACAGATAAATAACCACAGGTTGTTTTTTTTCATGTTGAAGGACACGTACTCGGTCTTTCATAATAGCTCTAACTATTGTATTGCAGTTTCAAATTGGTATTTCTACCCTAACCTGACTTTTCTTGCTTTCTGTTTTGGGATTGTTTAGTAATCCCAAAGTAATTGGGATTGTTTAGTAATCCCATTAGTATGTTCTAAACCTCAGTCTCATTAACGTTTAAAAACCCTCTTGTTTATTTAAGAGGGCTACAAATCTAATTGCACATTTAGAGGAGGAGATGTAGGATATACCCATCTCAGCCAATTCCTCTGCCATTTGTTGGAGCTCAGAAAACTGAGAGAAACAATTAGTTTGATCCTGCAATTTAACAATTACTTTGCTATGCTGGCAAGGAAGTGTTGCTAGGTACATCCCACTGATGGCCACTGTGGGTTTTCAGGAATGGGGTGAAGGACATAAGGCAGAAGGGTAGGACACAGGGAGCAAGAGCATGATGGGAAGAAGAGGGATGGGAAAAATGACTGAGGCAGGTACCAACTGAATTGGAGAACTGCAAGGGTGGGTGAGCTGAAGACTAGGAGAAGTAGGGGTAGTTCAGCTTAAATGATTAAAGATGTGAGAGGTTTACATGGCTGCTAATGCGTCTGACTTATGGCAAAGGTTTGTTTCTCAGAATTAAGATAGTATTATTTGAGTAGTACGTTGTGTAGAAGGTAGAACTGTTTAGCTGAAATGCAGCTTTTCTATAAGCTTGGTTTGCCTGCTTCACAGTCAGTTTCCTGGGCTGGGCAGCTAATTCTTTGAGCATTCTCATTTGCTTTTCTGTTGTATCTTATGGTAGGTTTGTTGGTGTACCTTGTTTGGAAATTTGGCTTTGTTGTCATACAGTCATGGAGTGCAGCTCCCTCAGAGAGCTGGGGCCCTTGGTCCCTTTTGAAGTCTTGCGTTTCTTTTTTTTTTTTTTTTTAAACCCAAACAAAACA
>NDXB01011692.1:8263-24489 GCA_002631895.1 Agapornis roseicollis | reverse complement strand
GGTAACAGGTTCAAACTGAAACAGGGGAGGTTTAGGTTGGATATAAGGAAGAAATTCTTTCCTTTTAGGGTGGTGAGGCACTGGAATGGGTTGCCCAGGAATTGCCCAGGAAGATTATGAANAGCATCCTTCCAGTATCTGAAGGGTGCCTATAGGGATGCTGGGGAGGGACTCTTCATTAGGGGCTGTAGTGACAGGACAAGGGGTAACAGGTTCAAACTGAAACAGGGGAGGTTTAGGTTGGATATAAGGAAGAAATTCTTTCCTGTTAGGGTGGTGAGGCACTGGAATGGGTTGCCCAGGAAGATTATGAATGCTCCATCCCTGGCAGTGTTCAAGGCCAGATTGGATGAAGCATTGGGTGACATGGTTTAGTGTGAGGTGCCCCTCCCTATGGCAGAGGGGTTGGAACTAGATGATCTTAAGGTCCTTTCCAACCCTAGCTATTCTATGATTCTAAGATTTTCATATATTGCTTTTGTTTCTCCTTAAAAAATAATTGTTCTCTATGTAAAATATTTTTCCCTATTCCTTCTCAAATGGAGTTTTTTGCATATGAACTGACAGCTGCTAGGAATCTTGTTTATGCCTTTCACTTGAGAAGCATGCACTGGGGATGGCTTTCTTTGTTTTGTGCTCTTTTCTTCTTGTGTTATTGTACGTAGTACTTACCTTGGACAAAATAATTTGAAACATTTGATTTAGTTTCCAGCTCTAACTTTTATTCTTAAGGAAAACAAAGCCAGACCCCAAACCCCTCCAAGATTCTTTACAGATCTTTCCTGTTCCTTTAAATTATCGGGTTTTAGTGGTATTTTTTGATGGCTCCATTTTCTTAATTTTCTTTGAATGACCTGAAACTTCATTAAAACATATTGCATCTTTCACAATTCCAGTTAAATCATATCTTTTACATAGAAACACCTTCGCAAATTCAAGGGTATCATGGGTTTCCTGATTTATTCCTACACTTATATTAAATAATTTTGGTCCAGCCAAATTTTGCCCCAGCCAAATTTTGCCCAGTGAAGTACACATGAGAATAATTCTGTTGTCAAAAATATAGCAAGTTTTATGTGTGTAATTCCTTATACAAATATAAAATTGTGTAGACTACAGAAGGATAGTCCACTGTAAAATGTCCCAGTGACTTAATCACAATAAGAAAGGAACCCATGAAGGAAGAGAAGAACCCATTTCTGAGAACAGAAGGAATGTACCTTGAGAGCAGGAAAGTATTTATCTTGTCATCATTATGCTGCTAAGGAATGGTAGTAAGTTATCCTTTGTTTCAGTAAGATTGTTTTTCAAGAGTGGTAAGACTGATATGATAGTACTGTTTTTGTATCTGTGTGACTTTCCTCAAGTGAAATTTGTAAATCCAATAGCCAACATGAACCAGTCAGATAAATGAAATAGAGCTATTGCACATGTTAAATGTTTGAAAGGATTTGTCTGTTTTAGAGTACCACATGGAGGGGATCCTGTAAGTTTGACCTCACTAAATAAAAGTCTGTTAAATTCCTCCCAGTCTAACAACAGAGGTCACACCTACACTGTCAGATGTCAGCATCAGATTTGTGTCATAATTTTGATTCAGTCATGGAATCAGAGAATTGCTGAGACTGGAAAGAACCTCTGGAGATTTTCTTGTCCAAATGTTTGTCCAGCATCTAGAGCAGGCTGTCCAGGATTATGTCCAGACAGCTAGTGATTATCTCTGAGGATGGAGAGACCACAACCTATTTGGACAATCAGTGCTAGTACTTGATCACCCTCAGTGAAAAAAGTTTCTTGATGTTCAGGCAGAAACAAGACATTCCATAAGAGATGTTTGCCTTTTGAGTTCAGTATCCTCTGAGAAGCAAGTAATCTTCCTATGGCATTTGTAACTTAGTATAATGTGAGAATATGTCTATATGTTCTAGATGTGTATGTATATATTTATATATACATATATATGTATAGATACATGTATATATATACGTGTATATATACACATGTATGTGTGTATATATACACGTATATATATACACGTATATATTTATATACACATATATATGTGCATATATATGTATATACATATATATGTGTATGACAATATATGCATATATAACCATATGTATGTGCATATGCACATTTGAGGGCTTCAGGTCAAAGTAACTCAAGTACTTGGAGGGCTATTCTACCTCTAACTACTGTGAAGTTCTTACAGAATTTTGAGACTATATCCTGATGTTTGAAGGCACAGGGACTGTTTGAATAGTTTTGAAAGGTATCTTAAGGTAGGTGAAGACAGGCTTGGCTCTTTGTCATCCCTTATTTACAGGAAACAGCCTCTACTCCTGTCCCAGAAATCTCCCAATCTCCAAGAAACTTTTTTTTGGTTCCAAAATAAAGCAAAAGAGCTAGACAATCTGGAGACCAGTATTCAAGATCAAACCTTCTTTGTGTATACACACAGAGTATCTAGGGAGCACTGGCTTTGAAATCTAGGCTTTACTGACCCTGTTGTTCATGAAATGACTTTTTTCAATGTCTTTTTTGTTTTGGTTTATTTTTTTTTTCAGTGATGTACTACTTACTGGGCGTTTTTTTCTTTTTGATGTTTTAATTAATGTTCACAAATGTTATCAGATGAAGGGGAATAAATAAGGAGAAAATATTTTTGCTATTAGATAGTAGCTTGCAGTAGTAATAATATCAAGCTGCCAGCTTTGCTTTTTAATATGCATCTTTATTTTCCATATTAATTTGTTTACGTCCAAGTACAGAATATCTATATCTTACATAAGTTCTCTTTTCTCTGCTGGAAATCTCTTTTACTTCATCATGTAAATGAAAACGTTTTCACATATTCCCCCAAATATTCAAGTCTGCATGCATGGCAGGATATTGACTCTAGATAATGTATCTCTCAGAATAGTCTAACAGGCTCTGCCTGGGAATATGCTTATGCCTAGTATGCCATGAAAAAAGCTTGGAGATCTCAGAAACAAAGATTCTTTTAATTGTTTCTTGGGACAGTAACAATGTTATTAGAGAGGTATAAAAACTTATTAACATTCCAAACAACATTCCTGAAAATGTGAAAACATCCACTTTCTGTATTGGTAGCTATTCTTTATCATATTTTTAATTGTATTTCTAAGAAACCGACAAGAAAAAACCCTTGTTTCTCCTGATAGATCTTTCATGTTCTGATAAAGAAGAGACTGCATAAATTGTGCATTATATCATCAAATGTTAACACCAACTATAATGAAGCAGGCACATGTACATTTTACTGACATAAGAAGAGTAACAGTCAAATGCAGCCTTTCATGTCCTTCTTGCTATCTATTAACATCTAAAATAATGTTATTCATTCAGATGTTAAACATCTAAATTTATGTTAAGCTTTTTAAAAGGTGTTATTGACTTGCATTTATTTCTTAAAGCATTTAAATATGAAATAAGAATGGAAAAAGAAAAAAAGAAAAAGGAACTGAGAATCTTCTATCTCTATTGTCTACATAGCAGGTGGTCTTTGAGAATGTCCTGGGTTCAGCAGTTGCAGTCAGTTTTTCTCCTCTTTAGTAGCTGTGTTTTGACTTAACCCGGGAACAAGGCTGATAAGGCCGATGTTTTTGGTTGTTGCTGAGCGATGTTTGCCCTGACCAAGGACTTTGTGAGCCTCATGCTCTGCCGGGGAGGAGGGGAAGCTGGGAGGAAGGAGGGACAGGACTGTACTGACAGGACCAAACTGACCAAAGAGGTATTCCATACCATAGCACGTCATGCCCAGGATGTAACTGGGTGTGCTCTGGAAGGCCTAGTTCTCTCGGGGTGGTTGGAAGAAGTGGTCGGTCAGCGCTCGGTTGGTGGGGTGTCGTGAATTATCTGTCAGTGGTTGATGGGATGCTGTATTCTTTTCCTTTATCATTATTATTATTGGTGGTAGCAGCAGTGATTTGTGTTATACCTTAGTTACTAAACTGTTCTTATCTCAACCTTGTGGAAGTTGCATTCTTTTGATTCTCCCCCCATCTCTCTGGAAGCAGGGGAGGGCAAGAAGTGGGGTTGAGTGAGTGAACAAGCTGCGTGGTTGGTTGGGTTTAAACCACGACAGAGAACAAAGAGATATAGCTGTCAGTGAAGACAATGCCTAGCAGAATGAAGCACCTGTCCCAGATTGCACAATAGCTTTATTTGCCACTTTGTTTTCATGTTTTGTTTCTCATTTCTATCTTGTTCGTTTTCCTTCTTTGTTTGCTTTTACTTTTTAAGTGAAAACACACACCAATCTGTATAATTTGCATGTCAGGGATGGCACACACTATATCAGCACATCATGAAAGCCAAGGAAATAAGTAAGACATCTCTCACTGCATAATCTACAAACAGAACTGAAAGCAAACCTTTAGTGCTTTGTTTTTTGGTCTTCCTGCTCTTCAGTCTTCAATAACTTTTAATAAACTCCAGATTATTACTCAAGCAGGTGATGAGGGAGGTGGCTGAAATCTATTAAGTGAGGTAATACTTCATTTTCCACAGATCCCTAGATGAGAAAAGGTCAGTGAAAAAAAGAGGCATTTGAATGGTAAATAAAAATGCTGCCTCTTCAAGTCAGCACAGCTGACTTCGAAGTGCAACTTATTTCTTTTTTAAGGATATATCCCTAAATATATATATTTATATTTAATTTTTATATAATATATATCACATATACATTTATTTATATATAATTATATAAATATAAAAATACATAAATATTTAAAATAATTATATAAATATATATATAAAAATAACTAATATTCTAATGTACACAGAAACATTTAGTTTCACATAAAGACCCATCAGAATGCTGTCACAGTTGTTAGTGGATGAGGTGTGTGACATGAACACTGCTAGGCATTAAAGGAGTGGGCCAAGAGGATCCCCATGAAGTGCAACAAGAGAAAATGCAGACAGAACAACTGAAGTTATATCTGTTCAGGTGTGGAGCAGCCTTGCAAACGAAGTTCCAGAAGTCTTGGTGTAGAAGTTAAATGTGGCTCACCAGTACATCCTTGCAGTAATAAAGACTAACTGCAACCCCTGGGCTGCATTAGCCAGAGGGTACCCTACAAGTTGAGGAGGGTGCTTACGTTCCTCTACTCCCCACTTTTGATCTTGCATCCTGAATAGTTTGTCCAGCTTTGGGCACTCTGTACAGGAGAAGTGTCAACAAATTGGAAAGAATTTAGTGATGGGCCACCAAGATGGTTCAGGAGTTGCAACACATCCTGGGAAGAGAAAAAATTGACTGAATTTGTTTGGCTTGGATGAGAAGTCTTCAGCTACTTAAATGGAGAGTATAGAAAACATAGAACCAGACTTATTTTGGGTGCATAATAAGAAGATAGAGTACAGTGGTCACAAGTGACAGTACAAGAAACACAACCAGCATAAAAAGATTCTTCCTCTTTTCAGTGGTTAAGCACTGGAATAGGTCACCTACAACAAATGCAGATTCACTGTTCCTGAAGACTTTCAATATTCATCTGGACAAGGCTTTATAGTGCCTGGTTTAACTTGAAGCCCGCCTTGCTATGAGAAAAGGCTTGGAGCAGATGACTTCCAGGGGCCTCTTCCAACCTAAATTTTTCATAAGATTCTGTGTTCAAGAGTTTAAAATTTTACTCCAGAGCACTTTTGGAAGGACTTTCTGGCCTTTGCAGTGGTCATCCAGAATTGACTTTTTTTCTATATCAAAATGATCTCACAAAAACTTGGGATAAATATTGGGCTTCTCTGACTACTGGATTTCAGAAATATCTTAGTTTTTAGATGGCATCTAATACCAGCAACTCTATCCTACATTTCCACAATCACCCCAAATAATTACAGCACTGGAATTTTAGCTATGATCTCCCTCTTGATTAGAGATGATAAACAGGAAATACTTAACAAGCCTGCTCTGCAGAGGCAAGCATTAGGTAGCTTTTTCGTATATTTTCATAGGTTTTCATCAATGTTACAACCTAAGCATCTCACAATCCTCTGTTGGATTGAAAATTCACTGATCACAGGAACTACTCTACACAAGAATGCAAAAAAGAAGGCAATTCTCTGTATTTCAAATTGCCACATTTATAAGAATTGCTGCACTTCCACTCACCAAATTTTCTCCTTCCTCCCTTAATACAGCTTTTACGATCCTATGTCTTTTGTTTCTAAATACTCCAGGGCAGAATTTTATTGGGTACTGTAACTTATGCATGAAAAACTGACTGCACACAGGAATCTGTTCTCTTTCTCTTCTAGAATTTGAGATCACACAATATAAACAAGGTATTTCTTAAGCAAAAATAATGTTTCTTTGAAATAGATAAGGAGAAAACAAAGGTATAAAATGGGAATGCCTATTAGAATGTCTATCAGAATGTCTATCATGGTGATAAACTGCTTCTTCCGGGCTATTTCTTCTCTCCTTAGGTCTTTAATCATACAGCCTCTTTTTAAAATAACCCAAAATATACTGATAGAATAACCATAGAATACCAGTTTGGCAGAGGACCTTAAGGATCATCTGGTCCAACCTTTCTTGAAAAAATGCCACCTATACAGGATGGCACAGCATGCTGTCCAGTCAAATCTTAAAATTGTTCAGTGTTGGTAATCCGCCACTTCTCTGGAGAAATTATTCCAATGACTGATTGTTCTCATTGTGAAAAAAATTCCATTTGTGTCTAATTGAAAACTATGCAGGAGTACCTTGTATCCATTACCTCCGGTCTTCTCCATATGACTCCTTGAAAAAAGGGAATCTCCATCTTACTTGTAGCCAGCCTTTATACACTGGAATAAGATGATAGACTCTACAAAACATATAGCATACACATGCTGTTATTAGCAGCTTACAATTTCTCTCACGGACTGAAAACAAATGGCTTTCTCCTGGGACCAAGAAGAAACCATCATAAAACAGCAAGTTTTTAGAGTCGCCATGCCTGGAGCTGCTCCAGTTTGCACACTTTCAGCCTGAGGCTGTGTCAAGTTTTATTAGCTGAAGTCTGCAGGCCAAACAAAGGCAGAGGCCAGTTCAGATAAGTTTCTAAACTTCTGAATTTTAACTAAGTCAATCATGAATTGATAAACTGGTAGGGTGGACTCATGACTGTTGGGTTCAAATATTGAGGGCAGAAAGTATTCCCTGTCAAAATGAAAGAAAAATTATATTAGGATTTAAGATAATTGATATTTTTCAATATATTTCATTGTGAGGTGACAGTTGCAGAACAAAAAAGACATAATGCTTTCTCACTTTAAACAATTTAACAATAAATGAAGGAGAATAATTATTTCAGAATTTAAAAGGATCTGAAAATATTTGAAGAATGTTAGTGGAAATTATGTATTTCTTATAATTCCTTGTGATGCCTCGTGTGGGTTATAAAGACTTGTGAAGTTGGAATAGTTAACATTGAAATAATCCGGAACACTTATATGATAAATAACCAAGATAGAACTCCTTTGGGTTGCTATCACTGCAAATAGCAATTTAATTATTTTTTTTTTCCTATCCTTGTCTCTAGAGTGAACCATTATCTTAATTTCCATTTTGAGTAATTTTTTCCCAACAATCTACAGGTTTTTTCACACTCATAAACACATTTCTTTTATACAAAATTATTCCTAATCTGTTTATTATAAAAACTATATGATATGTCTCTATTCTGTGTAATGCCCCAAACCACATGCAGGACCTTGCAATTGGCCTTGTTGAATGTAATGAGCTTTTCACGGGTCCACATCTTAAGGCTGTCAAGGTCCCTCTGAATGACATCTCCCTGAAGTGTGCCAACTGCACCACAGACCTTGGTGTCATCATCAAAACTCCTGAGCGTGCACCTGATCCCACTGTCCATGTTGCTGACAAAGATGTTAAACAACACCAGTTCCAATACTAAGCCCTGGGGAACACCACTCATCTTTGGTCTCCACTTGGACATTGAGCTGTTGGACACAGCTCTTTGAGTGTGAATATCCAGCCAATTCCTTATCCACTAAGTGATCCACCTGTCAAATTCATACCTCTTTAATTTAGAGACAAGGATGCTTTGTGGGTGGTGTCACATATTTTGCACAAGGTGTCCAGCGCCTTAGCCCTATCATGGAAGTCACCGGATTTTTGAGATTTGCCCTTAGTGAAGTTATGTTGGCTGTGACCAATCAATTCCTTATTTTCCATGTGTCTTAGCATAGTTTTCATCAGGATCTGCTCTATGATTTTGCCATAGCCTTAATGTCTTTGGTCAGTTTTAGTTCTGCCATGGCTTTAGCTTTCCTAAACTGATCCCTGGCTGCTATATTTATCTATAATCTTCCCAGACTACCAGTCCTTGCTTCCACTATCTGTAGGTCTTTTTTTATGCTAAAACTTGTTCAGAGCTCCTTGTTCACTTCACAAAGGCCTCCTGGTATTTCTGCCTGACTTCCTTTGTTGGGACTAATTGCTCCTGAGCTTGGAGGAGATGAGCCTTGAATATTATCCAGATTTATTGGGCCCCTCTTCCCTCCAGGACTTTATCCCATGGTACTCCACCAAGCAGATCACTCAAGAGGTCAGGGATCCTGAAGTCCAGGATAGCTAGCTTACTGCCCACCTTCCTTGCTGCCCTAATTATCTCAAACTCCACAATTTCATGTTCACTGCAGCCAAGGCTGTCCTCAAACTTCACATTCCCCACTAGCCTCTCCTTGTCTCTACATTGGAGAGACATCAATTTGAATAGGTGGATCACTCGGTGGATAAAGAACTGGTGGGATGGCTGGACGCAAAGAGTTGTGGTCAATGGCTCAGTGTCCAGCTGGAAGACAGTGACAAGTGGTGTCCCTCAGGAATTGGTGTGGGGACTGGTTCTGTTTAACATCTTTGTTGCTGACATGGACAGTGAGATTGAGCGCGCTCTCAGCAAGTTTGCCGATGACACCAAGCTGTGTGGTTCGGTGGATACACTGGAGGGGAGGAATGCCATCCAGGGGGACCTTGACATGCTTGTGATGTGGGCTGGTGCCAACCTCATGAAGTTTAACCATGCCAAGTGCAAGGTCCTCCACCTGGGTGGGAGCAATGCCAGGCACAGCTACAGGTTGGGCAAAGAGGAGATTCAGAGCATCCCTGTGGAGAAGGGCTTGGGGGTGTTGGTCGATGAGAACATGAACATGAGCCGACTGCAATGTGCGCTTGCAGCCTGGAAAGCCAAGCGTGTCCTGGGCTGCATCAAAAGGAGCATGACCAGCAGGTTGAAGGAGGTGATCCTGCCCCTCTACTCTGCTCTCGTGAGACCTCACTTGGAGTCATGTGTGCAGTTCCGGTGTCCTCAACATAAAAAGGACATGGAACTGTTGGAATAAGTCCAGAGGAGGCCACAAGGATGATCAGGGGACTGGAGCATCTCCCATACAAAGACAGGCTGAGAGAGTTTGGGCTGTTTAGCCTGGAGAAGGCTGCATGGAGACCTCATAGCAGCCTTCCAGTATCTGAAGGGGGNAGGATGATCAGGGGACTGGAGCACCTCTTGTATGAAGACAGGGTGGGAAAGTTGGGGCTGTTTAGCCTGGACTAGAGAAGGCTGCATGGAGACCTCATAGCAGCCTTCCAGTATCTGAAGGGGGCCTATAGGGATGCTGGGGAGGGACTCTTCATTAGGGACTGTAGTGACAGGACAAGGGGTAACAGGTTCAAACTGAAACAGGGGAGGTTTAGGTTGGATATAAGGAAGAAATTCTTTCCTGTTAGGGTGGTGAGGCACTGGAATGGGTTGCCCAGGGAAGTTGTGAGTGCTCCATCCCTGGCAGTGTTTAAGCCTTGTGTGGCATGGTTTAGTGTGAGGTGCCCCTGCCTATGGCAGAGGGGTTGGAACTAGATGAGCTTAAGGTCCTTTCCAACCCTAACTGTTCTATGATTCTATGATTCTGTGTTGGTGAGGACATAGTCCCTCTCTTCATTGAATCTTGTTTGCTTCCTCTTTGAACAGTTTTGTCTCTCAGAAAAAACTGTACAAGAAGAAAACATAGCTTCATGTAAACGGACCTAAGCAAAACTGTTATGGTATGAATAAATTACTGTATTGTAAGTGTCTTAGTGTTTTTCATGTAGTTATTTAAACAGCTGGCATCAGGTTTATGCTGATTACTTGTCCTGTGATCTTCCTTTTGAAAGGAAGCAAAGGAAAATAATTTCTTTTATGAAAAATTGCAATCTTATATTCTAGCTCATTCTGGTTTCCACTGTTGTGGTTTTTTCTGTTTTGTTCTGGTTTTGGCTCTGTTTTGTTTAATTTAATGATAAACTCAAAGACTGTATATTCTCTCAAAGTGTTCTCATTTTCTCAGATTTTTTAGGAAAATTTTCTTCTAAAACCCTAAAGCATATACTCCTACACTTCTCTGGTGTTCAGGAATGTGTGAAGTTTTGGGTTTTTTCAATCTTGAATGCAATCAATCTTGCTTTGTAATAAAAAAGCAACAAATGTATTTATGTGTAATTCAGTGGCTGTTTAAATAGAACAGATGTGATCTTTGTGATTGTCATCTACTCAGTTTTCCATGTCTAGCTAACATTCTTCAGAGGACATTAATAAACAACCCACCTCAAAAAATACCACTCAAAAAAAGAGAAATTAAAAAGAAGTGGGGAATTGAAAAATTCTAGTGGGAAAGAAAGTACAGTATTTGCTCACAGGTAACAAAAATTCTCTGATGGTGTGAAAGATGATGTATTATGTATATGGTGTATAACCAAGAGAGAGTAATGAAAAGAAAGAAATGGAGACTCAGAAATGGTTGTGTTGTACTGCTCCTATTTTGCCCTTCTGAATGCATTGTTTTTGCATGCTTTCTACTAAGATGAAAGAAGGTATTTGCTATTAGATGCTAAATAGCTATAAATTGAGATAAGATACCTAATCACTGGATCAGAGAAGGGGTGAGACAAAGCCTCCATTTGTTTTATACTTGAGTCAGGTGGTGTAAAGAAAATTGTAACTTTTCTACAGACAGCTTTTATTTTTTTTTAAATTTTCATTGCTGCAGTAAGCTTTATAAATCACAAACATTTGATACACTTTCATTTAAGAAGCAATTACTTATTCTATCAGTGATGCTGTGAGAAATGAGGAGAGTTATAGAATACATGGACCTTAATTTTCACTTATCCTTATCTCCCTTGATTTGGTCTGTCTGTGGAAAGTGGCTTTAAAATTACATTTACCATGTCTTAAAGGCTCCTAATCAGTACCACTGCCAGAGAAAACTGCCTTAGAATAAATAAGAATCAGGCCTCCTGAAGAGTGTTTGCACAGCAGGTTGTCACTAGGGTTATCTAGCTACAGCTGCTTCTGCAGTAGTGGCACATTTACAGAATTCACTATTAAATGAAATTCCATCTCCCATTTGCTTCGCACCTCCTAGGATGATTATAAGCCAAAGCATAATGGTGCAACACAAGGCTTGTGGACCTGTAAGAAACATAATGTTCTTTTTTGCCAGGGTGTGGTCCTTTTACTGGTTAACAAACCGTGTGAGTGTGTGAGAAGAAAATGTCGTGTTGGAATGCTTTTAAATAGGTCACCAGTGCTGACGCTTAATTTCTGTTATAATATTCTGGAAAGATCTGATTTCTGCTCAGTACTACACTTGAAGACAACTAAGCTTAGTAAATAGATTTCAATGACTTCAACATATAAGTGGAAAACTGCATTTAGGACTTTTTCAGAAAAAAAATTAATTTCAGAACCTCTTGCAATTTTAATGCAACATTTGTTGTCTTATTTGTACAAAAATGATATCAAAGAACTTAAAAAAAAAAAAAAAAGTCTTTCCTATTCTTCCAGTACAGGTTGCTGATTCTTCTCTGCGTGGTTGGAATCTGGATGGATTTTTCAGTGAGTGGCAAATGCAGTGTTGTGTGGTAAGTATCTTTTGACAAGCCTACAAAAGATTTGTTTGTAAAGGAAGTGTACAGTTCTTGGCAGAAGGAAGTATTGGGAGTGTGTAACTCCTTTCACACAGGATAATGTTCTGAATCTGGTAGGATGTCTTCTGAAAAGTAAAGAGCTCTTCATGACTAACTTTAACACCCAGAGAATAGCATTTTACTCCAGCAGGAAACATTTAACTACTGTTCTGCCCAGGAATGCAGTACATTCTCTGTGGGTTAAAGGAACATAAAGGGAGGTGAAGATCAGGTTTATCCATGCTGTAAGAAAGCAGTATTCTATTTTGTATTCTAATTCAACATTCAATTACTAAAATATGTTGATATTAGTATCTATTATAATTGCAGAATACATTTATGAACTTGTTCCTCTTGAACATCTGTTTCTTTATGTTTCCTTCAATCTTATTTTTCTTTCCTACTATTTATCTTCTATCTTCCTATCCACTTCTTACTATCTACTGCTCAATTTCTTTTGTCATTGCAGACAAGTTCATACTTTACAGGAAGCTGTTGACATTTATATTTTAAACTCTTTTGCTGTTTATTGATAATGGAAAGGAACAAACATAGCTAATTGCTTTCAAAAAAAAAAATAAAAAAAATCTCCTTTCCAGTTTTTGTGAAGATTCAATCAGTTCACAAACATCTGTGGTATCATTTGTCCTTGAAGAATTTTCATTGAGTCTTTTGGAAGCACAGCTAACAGTTTGGCATGACAAAATTTCATGTGAGCTTCCAGACTGACATTCCAGATGCATACAGTCTGATATTACAGATGTCTTATTTTAGTACAATCTGACTGGATTCACCACAGTGTCTCAAATAACATCACAGACCTGAAACTGCCATTTGGGAAGACTGTGCCTTAATTTCAGAACATTTGTGACACATATTTTTCTTTCTTATTCTTTACATAATGCAAACAAAGTAAAAATAATCTATGGAGCTCCTTTACTGAAATGAGACGGATAAACTATGTGGATTTAATATTCCAGTTTTTCTAAATAACTTCCCCTTCACTAGTATCATAAAAAATTAAAATTTTTTATGTGTTTGAACTTTTGACAAGGTCTAACTGTCCTTCTTGCTGCTTCTTTATACTTTTTCATATACCTTTTCGTAATACTTTTTCATTGTTTCCAACAGACATTCAGTTAAATTGCTAAAATCAACTTTCTCAGATTTGTATGCATGCTTTTTTTTTTTTTCCAGGCCAAATCAATTAATATTTTGAAATGTTATGAGGTTTGAGTTAGTATGTTTTTCTCTCTATTAACCTGTGGGTTTATGCTTGCAAATTTATAAATCTGTTTCTACAAAATTTATTTTCTTTCCTCATTCTTTCTATTTTCATTTTCTTAATAAAACTGAAGCTAGGCTGGATGATCAAAACATCTTGTCCATCATTCACCAAAAAAAACCTCAAACGCAAACAACTAACACAAATCTCAACCTGCCTTTGATTTAAATGTTTAGTCTGACTGAAAATTCTGTCAATAATTGAAATATTATTAAATGAATGGATGAATTACATGCTTGAGTATTTAGTGTTAGAACACAAAATTTTTCTGCTCTAGCTACTGGTTTATTCCCAACTCAGACCTATAGCAACCATAGCTGAAACTGGTGGATGTTTTGTAATTCATCGTGGTGGACATGGTTTACAAATACACAGAAAGGAAATAAAAACAAACAGGAACAAAGTACAGAGTACTATACATGTGCTGAGAAAATTTAAAAAAAACAATATTTTTCTTTTTCAGCACTCCTATTTCTTCTTTTCGATGAATCCATACATTGGGAATCTTTTCATTGACAACTATCCATCCACTATCTGTTGCTTGCTGGCACTTTGAATCAAAGCCTACTGACTGGATGACCAAATGTTACAGTAGAATTTTATCAGTGACTTCCACAGGACAAATATTTCAGCCTTTATCTTTCAGAAGCTTTTGCAAAACCCTAAACAATTCATAAGTTCTCCTATTTAAGTAAGGAATAAATGTGCTGTATGTAGCTGTTTAAAATAGTTTCATGAGAAAAGAAAATTTTGTTTGCAATTGACACGTTTAAAATAAATACATTGGATTTTTCACTGACGTTTCAAATTAAATCTTTTATCACAGCCATATCACAATGATTATAGGAATACCTCATTTAATGACAGGTTTTCTTTGAGAAATATGATCATTAAAAGTTAAGGGAGTATCTAAAGTAAAATTTACACTGGAAAAAGAATATTGGAAGTATATGACAAAAATCATTTCTGTAGAAGAAGGTCAAGAAAAGTCACCTTCTTTTTATTAACTTCTGAAACAAATCTCATTTATCACTTGACCTCTGTTAGTATAATTTCAGTATTTGTAATATTAAGTTCCTTAAGCATTTTTCAGGCTGGAATAAATCTGACTTTCCTATTAAACTGGGCTGATTGAGGCCATCAAATTTGTTTACATGATTGGTTATGCAAAGTAGAATCTACACTGGTAGAATCTACTTTGAATGGTTGCATCCAGTAGTTGCAACTGGAATCCAAGCAAAAAAATTAAAACCATGAACACAAACATATCTATTTTTGATCCTGGAAACAATGTTGGCCATTTTTTTTTTTTTTAAGGTCCAGTTACATGAGTGCCATCTATACAGAGCACACAGTTGTGCTATGGGTACGCTAGGAAGTATATCCTGACAGATACTAGTAAAATTGGTTTTAACCATGGATATAGGCTGTGTTACTGCAAAGAAAAGAGGATAAAAAATGTCAAGTGCTATACTGCAATCGTATTTACTGTGGGACTAGTTTATTTCATTTTATTCTGTTCTGATCAGTCTTAACAAATTTTGGAGAAATGCCTCAGCCTTCTGTTTTCAGAAGCTGCTATTTTATATTCAGAAGGTTGCTCAATGTCACTGCTTTTCTGTGGGCAAAGCTCAACAACAACACCCAAAACTAAAGTGTGAATCTGTGGAATCTTTAAGTGATTTTTCCACAATGTCTCCCATTGGAAGAAATTTCCTTTGCTTCTACAACTGATGTAAAAATTAGCAGGTTTATAGGATCTTTGCTTATAATACCATGCAATGGGACATTTTATTTCACCCTGAGAGAGCAGTTACTTACAGACATCAGGGAATTACACTACAGGATATGTAAATTCTCTGCAGTGACAAACTCCTTATTCTGTTCAGCCATTATAGACACATTGGAGCCTCTTGGGAAGAATGACATCTACCAGGACTTGCTGAAATTTATCTTTTGTCATGACTGGTTCTTTTTTTTTCTCTCACATATTATCTGCTGTATGTACACAAAAGATTGAGAATAAAGCATGGCTTCTTTCCAGGCAAGGCCAAAATTGCAATGCATAAGTGTAAATGAGGCCCATAAAAGAGCTGTCATTTAAGTACAAACAACGATTCCAAACAAAAAAGGCGTTCAAATCCAGGAAAATAATGAAGTATCCTCTTGAAATTCCATACTGCAAGTGAAAGCATAATATAAGAGTAATACCAGCTTTCAATTTCCTGATGTTAACTTCAAAAGTAATAAGCATGAATAATCAAATATATAAATAATGGTTATTCTATGATAAGTGTACTCTCCACAAAAACCTTTACAGAATTTACATCAGACCATAAAACATCAAGCATTTTTTTTACCGTAAAAAAGGAAAACAAGCAATAACAAAGACCATATTGATGTTTTATAAATAGTTCCATATCCAAACTAAAAGCTCGTATCATTTCAGATATTTGACTAAAATTGGATCTGAATTAACTTCTTTAGCCATGACATTCTACGTTTCCTTGGAAAAAGAAAAGATCCTGTTGCTTTTACATATAGTTCTGGGCATCATGTTTTGTTTTGGGATTTTTTTTTTCCCGTCTGAAAAACAGATGCAAATATTTAGATATTCAGATTCAGTCGAAGCCCACTAGGCTAACTGCTTCTTTTCATCTAATTACTTTTATTATGAAGGGGTGCTTAATATTTGGCTGTCTATTTAATCTGTATTTTCAAGCTCCACCTAGACAACACAGCTGATATCTTACTAGTTTCCTGACAGAGCATCATAACAAGGGTCATGTAATTGTGGGGTCAATCCTTAGCTGCCATTTTTGCCTCTGTTCCACATCTAAATCATAAAAAAAATTTTATTAATTTATTTATTTTTATACTATACTATAGTTTGTTGTTTTGTTTGGGTTTATTTTGTTTTGCTTTGGTTTGTTTTTTTTTTTTTTTTACTTATAATAG